>CM050163.1:42307173-42672173 GCA_027410445.1 Discoglossus pictus
ATTATCTATTAGCCTAGTAGCTGTAATATTCCGATCCAATATATTCTGTAGAACATAAAACAACATATCTACAGTACAGCAATGTGATCATATTTTAACCAAGAATTAAATAACCATAAAACAGGGTAAAACAGTGATGGGTTCCGCTACACACCTCCCCCGTGACCATAAGCCGGCATACACGGTCTGATCCCAACGGATCGGCCTGGGGATGTCCGGACAAAACGATTTGTTGGTCACTTCTACCGTTTGACAACCCATCAGCATTACTGCAATTCACATTTACTCACATTTCAAGAACAAAACAAACGCACACTTCATACAGCATTCACAGCAATAAACATTTCAAGGAGAGGGAAAATACATTTTACAAACTGGTTTCAGACAATTAAATAATGAGGCAGAAAAGCATCAGCCTTCCAAATGAACTGAAGTCCTTTAGCAAAACCGTCCCAAGTTGCAGAGTATATTCCTCCCCCAGCTCGTGGTCGGGCCCCTATTGTACAGGGTCCACTGTTCTCCCCCTGTACACCCACCCAAAAAAATCCAGGATCCCATCCCAACAGTCCAGGATCCCAGTGTCCAAAAGGTGGGCCACAATCTCTGTCCCATAGAAACCCCTTTCCATATAAAACGTTCCCGCTCATCCCCTCTATCGTCGGCTAATGCTCGGTACTTTTGGAGGGTGGGGTCCTGTCTAGCTTCCCTCACAAGCTCTTCGGGGGTGTCCCACGCTATGGGTCTCTCTGTGGCGGTAGTGCTAAGTGTCTGCTTGTGGCTTACCTGGGTCTCCCAACCTGTTGTAGGAACGTTCTCGGTACGGGTCTGTGAGCGGGTGGTCACGGGACAAGCAGCAGCAGTCGTGGGTAAAAAGGCTGAGGCTAGAGAGCCAATATCGTTGCCCAGCACAACCTCAGCAGGTAAATTATCCATGATGCCTACTGTGGTCTTTCCCGACCCGACTCCCCAATCCAAGTGTACCCGGGCGGTGGGTAAGCGAAAAACAGCCCCCCCTGCGACACGAACAGCAACGGTACGATTAGATGCATGTTCTGGTTTCACGAGATGTTTCTGCACCAAAGTGATGGTAGCGCCAGTGTCTCTTAAGCCTTGTGCTATCTGTCCATTCACACGCACCTCTTGGCGGTGATGCTGGCGGTTATCCGGGGAGGCAGCCTGTACGGGGTTGGCCTCATACAAGATTCCCAAACACTCCTCAGGGCTCCCTTTGATTTTCAGGCAGTGAGCAGCAGAGGGACGTGATGGCGGGGTCTCTGTGTGGGGTGTTGTGCGCCTCCATTTGTTATTGGCTGATCTCAAAGGGCAATAACGGGCAATATGCCCTGTGTTGCTGCAGCGATGGCACGTCATTTTGTTAGAATCCCGGGGTTGGTGGTTAGACCCCTGAGGCTGTGGCGGTCCTGGGGGTACTGGGGCCCGAAATTCTGTGCGTGCAGCGGGTATTGAAGTGCGTGGCTCTGCTCTAGACGTTGGTCGTGTGGACCCTTGGCTCACCTTTCTGGACTCTGCGTATTCGTCCGCTAGCCGTGCTGCCTCGGTTAAGTTAGCAGGGCGACGATCTCTCACCCAATCCTGTATGTCTGCCGCCAGATCTTGGAAGAAATGTTCCATCAGGAATAGCTGTAGTACTTCCTCTCCTGTGTTGGCATTGCACCCTCGCACCCAATGTGATGCCACCCTTTGTATATTGCTGGCCCATTCCATGTGGGAGTCTGAAGCCTTCTTTTTAGACTCCCTGAAGCGACGGCGATATGTTTCCGGGGTGACGGCATATCTGGTGAGCAGTGCAGCCTTCACCCGACGATACTGCGCAATATCTTCCTCAGTAAGCGCCCGAAAAGCCTCATTTGCTTTTCCTGATAGCTTTCCAGCCAAAATAGTGACCCATTGGTCTGGTGGTATTTGGTGTAGTGAGCACTGCCTCTCGAAGTCAGCCAAATATCCATCAATTTCTTCCTCACTTTCCACAAACGCTTTGAAGGCAGTGAAGGGTATTTTCTGCCTTGTAGCAGCGGGTGGGGGAGTATGAACTGTATGTGCCAGGGGTTGTCTAGCTCTTGCCAGTTCAAGTTCGTGCCCCCTCCTATTTTGTAACTCCGTTCTCGCTTCCCGGAACAGCTGATCTATTAGCTCCACGGATGTTGCTGGGTACATGGATAATCTCCGCTGAACCAGGTTTGTAATTTCCTCCTCCTCGCTGACAGGGGTAGGTTGGTCCACGACCTCCATGGTTCGATCCATCTCGTCCAGCTCCAGTAGGTCAGCTATCAGCTCTCTCCGTGGTCGGTTGTTGGCACTCCTTCCTCTGGTTTCCAAGAGATCCTTTAGTGTGGGTCTTTTCAGTTTAGCGTACTCGGATTCCATTCAGCACTTGCGTTGGGGATGAAAAGGACCATCCCATCACTGCCAACCAATGTAACGGCTACCCCGGTAGTGAGAGGGTACCAGCCGTTGGAGACGTCCTTTTCCCTGGCAAGCTGCTGTGTAAAAGTGAAGTGGGTATAATCCCATCCAAGAGTTCCAGAGGGAAAGTCAGGTTCAGCATTAAATATCCATATAGAAGCACTGCGCAGTCTCAGAAGCCCAGACCACCCATATTGGACGACACTTTCTTGGGAGTCAAAGAATACTGTCTTTATTTTGTTATATGCAGAAATATATATACACCTCTTTCCACAGGTAATACACATGCCCATATTTGGCCACACAATAGAGACAATAGGTGTGGTCACACCTCCCAGGGAATAGCCGGCTACTTTTGATACAATCAGACACTGATTAGATCATCCTTCCCTTTGTTCCATCTTCACAATGTGAACACTTCACACAATGGACCTCTCATGCGTATGTAGAGTCTCTGTAATAGGATTATCTATTAGCCTAGTAGCTGTAATATTCCGATCCAATATATTCTGTAGAACATAAAACAACATATCTACAGTACAGCAATGTGATCATATTTTAACCAAGAATTAAATAACCATAAAACAGTGATGGGTTCCGCTACACCATAGATGAGAGATCCAGAGATCTTTGGAGTTTTATCCCCCTTTGTAGGAAGAGTTGCCCATCAGTGCACAAGATAATCATCCCATAGCTAGCTATACCACTAATGGTGGAATTACAGAACCATGGTGAAGATTGAGAGTACAGGCTGAAGCATGAGTATTGACCCAGGGTATGATGAAACCTAAAGTCATCTCGGCTCCAACCATAATAGATGTACATTGGGTCAAAAAGGTAGATTACTCATATACATTTTTCTAGTTGAGTATTGTATGAAAAGGCCCTCCAAATTCCTGATTATTCTTCACATTAAGATGTTCTCCAACATAACAGCTAATGTCCGTTTGTTACATAAAGTACATACACACACACATGACCTTTTTGAAGGCTGAATTTGATCATCTGGAAAACCAACTACTTCTACTTGAATGACATTTTATCATCAAGTAGCAGATGATTCGCTCTATCCCCTGCTGAGTGGAGCTTTCTACCATTTTGAAAATTATCAAATACTGCACATCTTTAAGCAAAAAAGGTCTTAGTGGCTTGGACTCCTAAGATTTTTAATCATTTGTCGGTCTAAAAAGAATAAAACGGTCATGCTTCTGAAGTTAAAGGCGATTAAAATAGCCAGTGTTCAAGGATTCAGACTATTGCTTGAGGTCATAAAGGAGCCTTGATTATCCAACACTGTGTTATCCAACAGATATGTTATTCAAAAAAAAATGAAATTCTCTCTCTCTATATACGATTTAGTTATATCAGGCTCACACTCTAGAGGGAGTAGCAGATGTTTCAGTGCTCCATTATTTTCTTATAGTAGAAGAAATACTTACATGCTGTGCAAACAACCAGCAGTACAATTGAAAGTGGTGCAAGTTTACAGGAGTCCCCCGCTTTATGCAAAAATGTTTCCATGCAGTAACTTGGTTCACTGCTTCCCGCTGGACAGAACGCATCTTCAGGGCACGTGATTGGGTCAATGTCAGGGCTCTGGAGAGAGTATATTCTATATTAAGTTTGTGTGGCATATTAGTTATGTTGAACTGTAGTTTTAAGTTACATGTTTATAGATGGTCACTATTCTAGAATAAGAATATATAAATTTTTGATATATGTAGGTATTTGGATTAAATAGACACCTTACCAAAAGTAAGTAGTAAGGAACAGTCTAGTATATAGATGAAGATGGTTAGCAACATTGAATTCATGCTGGGGTTAAAATAATTACTAGTTTTACTGTTATTGTTGTTCAGACATTCAGCCGTGTCCGGCTCTCCTCAATCCTATGGCCTGAAGCTCAGACACATCTTGTGTCTGCCATGAAAACCTTATGGATTAGCACAATCAAAGATACTAGATTGGGTTACCAGTTCCTTCTCCAATAGACCCCATTTTTTATGACCTCTCTGCTATGACCTACCCATCTTGGGTGACCCTACATGGTATAGCGCACAGCTTCATTGAGGTACACAAGACCTTTCACCATGACAAGGTATGTAAAACTGTAGATAATGTCCTAATAGTCTTTTTTTACTTCTTTATTTATTTATTTTACAAAAAGTGACCAATGACTAAATATCTTTATGAAAATTACTTCAAGGATCAGATTGCATTTTTTTTTTAAGGATTCACATACAAGATTTTAATATAAATGGCATTCAGAAGAGCAAAGGAAGGAAATTACAAAGTTAAGGAGACTTCTACAAAGCACACATACATTAATATATATATATATATATATATATATATATATATATATATATATATATATATATATATATATATATATATATTATATTATATAACAGTGGTCCAGAAGAATTGGACTCTGATACGCGTATTGACTTCTTCTGTCCTAATGATGACATCTTCCACCGTTTTTATCTTGAGAGACTCACAATGGCTAATCATTGGGTTTGGAGGTGTAGTCTGGCATATCGTCCAGTCACAGATCATACCCTAAGTTGGGGTTTCAGTGTAAAAAGAAAACTGTCTGGAGAAGGGGGGCATAATTTGGGGATTTCTTCATTGTAGGGTACCATTACCATGACTTGGTATGTCTATTCCTTTAGATATATTTAGTAAAGTTTTTTTGCATGTATTTGGAAAATCCACTGAAACATTAATATTATTATTATTAAAATATCATCTTATGAACAATTTCATTTCAAGGTAAGAGTAAAATAAATATACTTACAGGACAGTAGTGGTCTTCTGGACACACATTACAGCTTTCTCCTCCCCAACTGACCTGATATTCACCATCAGGACAAAACAAACATACCCTTTTTCCTGGACCTTTAAATGTGCCTGAGTATCATAAAATGAAAAAAATAATGACATTTAACATGACATAATCTCACTTATCTAGACTATGCATATTCAGTGCCTTGCAAAAGCATTCACCCCCTTGACTGTTTACCTATTTTGTTACATTACAGCCATAAAATTAAGATTAACAAAACATTGAACTTATGTCCAATAGTCTAAATTGTTGAAGTGAAATGAGAAAAATATATACATAAAACTATTTTTTAGAAATAGAAAATTGGCATGTGCTTATGTATTCACCCTCTTTGTTATGAAGCCCATGAAAAGCTCTGGTGCAACCAATTACCTTCAGAAGTCCCATAATTAGTGAAAAGATGTCCACATGTGTGCAATCTAAGTGTCACATGATCTGTCATTACACATACACACCTTTTTTTTGAAAGGCCCCGGAGGCTGCAACACCTAGGCAACAGGCACCACTAACCAAACTCTGCCATGAAGACTAAGGAACTCTCCAAACAATTAAGGGACAATGTTGTTTAGAAGTAAAAGTCAGGTTTAGGTTATAAAAAAATATCCAAATCTTTGATGATCCCTAGGAGCACCATCAAATTTATCATATCCAAATGGAAAGAACATGGCACAACAGCAAACCTGCCAAGAGACGGCCGCCCACCAAAACTCACGAACCGGGCAAGGAGGGCAATAATCAGAGAGGCAGCACAGAGACCTGGAGGAGCTGCAGAGTTCCACAGCAGAGACTGTAGTATCTGTACATAGGACGAAAATAAGCCGTACACTCCATAGAGTTGGGCTTTACGGCAGAGTGGCCAGAAGAAAGCCATTACCTTCAGCAAAAAAACAAAATGGGACGTTTTGGATTTGTGAAAAGGCATGTGGGAGACTCCCAAAACGTATGGAGGAAGGTGCTCTGGTCTGATGAGACTAGAATTTTACTTTTCAGCCATCAAAGAAAACGCTACGTCTGGCGCAAACCCAACACATCACCCAAAGAACATCATCCCTTCAGTCAAACATGGTGGTGGCAGCATCATGCTGTGGGGATGTTTTTCAGCAGCCAGGACTGGGAAACTGGTCAGAGTTGAGGGAAAGATGGATGGTGCTAAATACAGGGATATTCTTGAGCAAAACCTGTACCACTCCATGCGTGATCTGAGGCTAGGACGGAGGTTCACCTTCCAGTAGGACAATAACCCCAAACACACTGCTAAAGCAACACTTGAGTGGTTTAAGGGGAAACATGTAAATGTATTGGAATGGCCTAGTCAAAGCCCAGACCTCAATCCAATAGAAAATCTGTGGTCAGACTTAAAGATTGCTGTTCACAAGTGCAAACCATCCAACTTGAAGAAGCTGGAGCAGTTTTACAAGGAGGAATGGGCAAAAAATCTCAGTGGTAAGATGTGGCAAGCTCATTTATCGTTTATCAGACTTATCCAAAGTGACTTGGAGCTGTGATTGCCACAAAAAGGTGGCTCTACAAAGAATTGACTTTAGGGGGGTGAATAGTTATGCACATTTACTTTTTCTGTTATTTTGTCCTATTTGTTGTTTGCTTCACAATAAAAAAAACACATCTTCAAAAGTTGTGGGCATGTTCTGTAAATTAAATAATGCAAATCTTCAAACAATCCATGTTAAATTCCAGGTTGTGAGGCAACAAAACACGAAAAATGCCAAGGGGGTGAATACTTTTGCAAGGCATCTTGTCAAAATGAATAACCATGTTGGAGTTTTACCTTAAATGGTATGTATTCGTACTGGTTGGTATGTAGTAGATCATATATATTGATGAAACTTACTTTGTGAAAGAGCAAGAGCTACTGCTACTACTACGGTTCTTCAGGGTCACTGGAAATTTTTGTGTAATTTATATTAAAATAAAAAAAAACCATAATAAGATGTGGTGAATATGCTTGAATCAACAGAATAAACCCTAGCCAAGGATGTGTGTGGTTGTCGTGAAATTAACTAAATGTAATTGCTTCCTTGGAAACTAATGCACCTAAACCCCTAGAACACATTGTCTTTTAAGAGTCAGGGACCTGGTAACACGAGTGGCATAAACTTAAAAGGTTTATTATAGTTATTAGTGTAAATTATAATAATTTAAGTATTTAGATTAGAACGAATGCAAAATTAAAATACATGAAGAACTAGGACCCACAACGCATTGGCTTGAATGATTGAATTCATTATTTGTAGAATTACAGCCTTATTAAATTGCAATTTGGACAATTGGATAGGGCTCTATATAAAAGCACAGAGAATATTTTTTTTACAGAAGTTTTAAGCTCATGAACTTCTAACAAAAAGCAAGGTCTTTACAAACTAAAAACGTCCGTAATTTTTTTTTTTTTTTAATTGCTATGTGCTTATATAGAGCCCTATTCAAATGGCCGAATCGCAATTTAATAAGGCTGTTAATCCGTCCTTGTATAACCCTTTCATGTGCAATGAGTATGTTATTTTGAAGGTGTACATAAAGCTTATATACTAAACATGCTGCTGAAATATTTGAATAATGAGAACTATTCCATAGTGCTTTAAATGGGTTACAATCGAGGCAAAAACAATAACAGTATTAACACGTTGCAAAGGACCTTTGAGTTTAGAATCCGGTGTCCAAAGTGCTTCCCCCAAAGCACCATGCAAGATTGAAAACTCACAAACTTAGAATCTAAAGGATGAATTGTATAGACAGGCAAACAGAGAGAGCAACTTAATATTGTTCCATGACTAGATGAATAATAAGAGTTTATTGGACACATATTTTATTTAGAGTGACAGAACTCCATTTATCAAGTCAAAAAAAATACTGGGAAGATGTAATTTAAGTAGAATGTTAATAGGGAAGGAATGCAGAGACATAGCCCCATAAGGAATAGAAGACAGGCACCGTAAATAAAAAATAAAATAAAAAAAAAGATTGACCTTGTGTAAAGCTCCTTTTTTTTCTCCTGTCTCCTGTCTCAGAGCAATGTACAAATGATTGCTTATTGTAAGTGTCAGGTCAATTTGGCTGTTAATGTATAATCAATATATTTTCCAAGAAATTATAGTGGTATTAGATTATATTGCGTTCCGTTATTATTAGACAAATGCGCTAATTCTACTATGTTTATACAAGAATGGATTTGTATACAATCCAAGCACAATCTATTGACATGGTTATCCTGTGCTTTATTGTCAAATTATTTGCCTGCTGGCACTAAAGCATTTTTTTTTGTAAACTAAATGAATTTTCCCTTTATTCGAATGGTACAATCACTGTTTGACCCCCAAAATCACAACCTATTGGGTGAAACGTGATACCATATCAAATACTATACCAAGAAAAATAAATCAATGCAGTTAGTTAAATTTAGTGCTGCGTTCTGAGGAAATAGTTGAGTGACATTCTTTTAAATCCATACTTAAAATGTATGAGTCCAATTTAGTTGGTTATTTTAGAACACATGAAGTGATTTTTCACTCTTGGTACTTATGTATTTCCATTTCATGTACTTTTCGGGAGTCCCATCTTGAAAGCAAAAAGATTAGAATTGAAAGTTTTCTAAACAAAGTGAATTAAGAGAGCAAAGTGTGAGTGAGTGCATCTGATAAAGTGAAAGATTTCAAAATAATAGTGTTTTTTTGGACTAACTGCACCATATTTAAAATCACTTGATACCTATAGATCATTTGTATGTATATAAAAATTGCATGTGTTCTTGAGAATTTATACAGACCGTGAGATAGATAACCAATACAAAGTATTGGGGTTCACTATAGTTTTTTTTTTAAACAAATTATTTATTTAGATTTGGGATTTTCATTCAAATGGTTTTTGAAAATCCTTGTGGAAAGATTTTTCCCCCTTTCACATTGTGTGGAATTTTTGGAGGATAGAAATTTTAGAATTATTATGAGGAATATTCATGAGAGGATGTGATAAAAAATTGTATTAAATGAAAATGGGATGATATCTGTTTTGTAAAATTTTGATAAAACTTAAATAAAATATTATAAAAAAAAAACATTGTGTGGATTTTTTATATTAACATATATATATTTTCATGGTATGAAGTTTCACAAAATAGATTGTGATATATGGTGTCAAACTGTGATTTCACCACTGGAGGAAAGGGATAATCTAGTTGTATTAAAGCATTTAAGTTATTTGATTTGCATAAATCTGCAGGTTTACCCTACAACATTTTTAAGTCTTTAAAAAGGGCTACCTTAGTGTTCTTATAAAATGGCTCTAAAGAATAGTTAGGAAGGGTCTGAAAAGAAAAAACACTTTGTTAAAAAACAAAACAAAAACACAACAACACACTTTTATGATAAAAATGTAGTCATTTAATTTAATTCCTTAAATGCAATCATGCCCCAGTCAGTATGAGCTCTTTTTCTCCAACGGGCATGCATCAGTGTATGTGTATACATTGCTAGCAGCTCATATTACACTCTGCCTTCTACGAACGTGTGATTTAGAAAGAAGCCTCAAAAGGTTTTCAGTTTGGTTCTTCCAACTCCAAAACCTTACATTATTCATAGGTTGGAGAGCTCTGGAGCTTATACATCCTTTGGCATGCTTTAAAAAAAAAAAAGTAATTCACTGTTTACATGCACAGTAAAAGCTCAATAGAGGTTTTTCTTATCAAGCTCTGCCTAACTATTCTGTAAAGAGCCCTTTATAAGACCTTTAAAGGGGTCCTTTAAAAAAGGTAAAGAAATGTTTGTACATTTTGAAGATTATGGGTAAAATAATATAGTAAATCACACGTCAAAGGCAATTTACCTGGATGACAAGGCAAGCAGTTTACTGACCCTACACCCAGGGATTCTTCTCCACTAGGGCAAACCATGCAATCCGTACATTTTGTGGTACTGTAGAAAGACAAATGTTAATAGTATTTTCCAATATTCTTCACAATCCACAACTCATATCACGAAATATAGGTAGATTAAATTAGAATCAAATACCGTACTTGCCAATACAATCCTGTACTATATAATGTAGCACACAATTTTGAAACTGAGAATGGTGCTGTTCAAAAATTAGAGGACCACTTTAATGCCCAGACAAAAAAGCTAAATTGTTTTAGTTAAGTAATAATAATACAATTCCTATTTAATGATTTATAAATTGCCTCCAATTCTTCACCTTGAGAAGGTCATGAGGGAAGAGGATTTTGGCTAAGAGACAGGTAATCAGAACAATCTGATTATATAAAGATGCAAAACAATCATGCAAATGCTGCACCCACAGCAAAAAAGAAAAAAAAATTGTGTTGTCACTGGAAAACCAATGGTCGGCTATAAATCATTTTTTGAACTACATACATTTATATTGAATTATTAAGTGAACTGTGAGCTAGTCATTTAAAATATATTGAGTGTGTGTACAGAAGTTCAATCTTTTTAGATCTCTTCTGAAATATGCGGATTACTTGTTTATTGTAATTGATCCAGAGGATGGCAAACAGAAAAAACAAACAAAAAACACAACAACAACGAAACATTGTCAATTGTCTCAAAAGGGAATACAAAATAAAATCTATAAAATTCCTTCTTGACCCCAGATACTGGCAATCTGATTTCTCCCTGGATCAATACTCCCTCTCCAATTATCCAGGATAGCCCTGAATGTACATTTTATTCAAAAATAAATCCCATCCATTTTTTAAGTTAACTAACAAGCCAATGTCACAACCTCCTTTGGTAGAGAATTCAATAGTTTAACCACCATTACTGTGAAGAACCCTTTTCTTTCTTTATGGTGGAATCTTTTTACCTCTAACCTCAAAAGGATATCCTCGTCAGCTGAAAACCTCTTGGCACAAAAAGTTCACTTCTTAGACGCATTTTTCTAGAGAAATGCAGTTAATCTTTCTTCATAACTTAGCCCTCTATTCTCCTTATTAGTTTTGTTTCCCTTCTCTGTTCATTTTCCAACTCTAAAATGTCCTTTTTTTCTGGCGGTGCCCAAAATTGTACTCCAGGTTCCCGAAGGAGAGTGTACTAGGAATTTCTATAGTGACACGGACAATATGCTTTATTATCTAACCTAAAAATATATTTCTGATTTTTAAAACCATATCTGGCTTTGTGTAGAATCAAACTCAGGACCTTTAAGTCCAAAGGCAGCTGCATTACTGACAGAGCTATTTTACCAGCTATTGCTTTTGCTGCTAGAACTGACTAAGTAGTTACAATGAGTCAGTCACAGTGATTCAATCACTGAATACTTCTGCACCCAAATCTAAATAATCATTGTTCCGCGCGGTACAGAGCTCATTACCGATTCAGACACAGTTAACGCACTTAAAAAACGGTCAGACTTCAATTAATCATAACTCCACCAATTCAACATCAATTTTCAAAATTAAAAACACCTTCACTCTGCTTTTTTACCCTCTATCTAATGGTGCAGAGCACACATAGGGGTCTTTTGTGGTCCTTTAACCTTAGATGCTTTAATTAGGTATTGATCATTCCTATAAAATTCATATTCAGTCATATAAAAAAAGCCCATTATAACTCCTATTGCTAGGGCTTTACAGTAGTCCTTTAATTCTCAATAGTATGTTGCAACATTATGCTTACATTTTCTATAGAAAACTTGCAGATAAACAATATTTTAACTCTTTTAGAAGGACCCACGATTATGTACATCTGTTTAGAACATAAGTAGATACATATCACTGTTCAGAGCTCCGGATGAATTTCTTGAAACTTAAGAGGATGAAATACAGAGACTATCAGAAAATATACCCACTAATCGTGTTTGCACAGTTGTTCCAAAATCTGCAGTCTAAAGTACTTAAGAGTGAAAGAGATCAATCAAATCTGTTCCAAATATTTTTTGCAACTTTTTACATACTGACTTGAATAATTTGTAACAAACACCCTGGCCTGGTTACCACAGAATGCCCTTACTAAAAAATAAATTTGTAAATAAAATTATTTTACTTGCAGAATGACCCAACTGGACAAGGCTCACAAGAAGTGGCATTTTGATGAGAGGAGAAAAAGCCTGCAGAGAAAGATAAAAACAACAATGAATAACGTTTATTTCAGTAATTATGAAAAAGTCAACTGACTTAATAGTGGTGATAAAAAAGTAAAACATTGTGAAATTGACTGATTTATTGTTTAGCTGACTTAAGGCAAGACTGCATTAGGGAAAAGATCGACAAATGGTACTTAAAATGCTGCAGTTCCATCAAGGACAAACAATATAACTAAATAAAATAAAAATAAACAATAAAAATTAAAACAAATTTGAGAAAATAAGAGCATATTATTTTAAAATCCTGTATTTCAGTACCTGCTTTATTCTATAAAAAACAAAGAAACAAAAAATCAAAAAAAAAAAAAAAACACAGTCTAGACAGCAAGGAAGAATCCTCATTAGTTCTGCCTGAACCCTTGGCCTTACTGATAATGCAACTCAGGTAAAGAATTCAGTGATGTACAATTTAGAATAAACAGCCTTAGTTTGTTGTATGGCAATATAACAGATAGGAACTTCTCTCAACCCACAGCGCTAAACCCAGAAGGCAGGCAAGTTAGAACGTGTTATTCATATAACTTTGTGTGCCTGTTCTGTATTGAATTATTTGCTGGAATAACTATTTTCTGAACGAGAAAAAAATAATTTATTATTTACAAAACATGTTGTTAATAAATTATAAAAAGTCTTGTGATCAAACCAAATACCAGTCAGTGGCAGAGCTAGTGAATGGAGGAACCTTATGCAAAATAATTTACACCCCTTTGCAACTTACCTATGCGCTCTGTAGTGGTCAAATTTATATATATATATATATATATATATATATATATATATATATATATATATATATATATATATATATATAATATATATATATATATAAATTACATGTTTTTGATTGATATTTTTAAGAGGAAACAACACATACCTTTATTACACTCCATGCACACAGGAGAACCAATCTGATTGATATAGGAACCAGGTTGGCATGACTGACAGGTAGGACTGTTTGTTTCACTAAAAGAAAAAAAAAAAAAAAAAAAAAAAAAGCTCAGTCACATTGCATTAAGACATCATTACAGGCAGTCTTACTTAGAGAGAAACCACAGTAAGCAAAGTTTGAACATTAAAAATACCTTCAAATTTACATTTCACTAGAATTTTTTTTTTTTTTTTTTTTTTTTTTTATAGGCATATGAAGTTCATACAAAGGCTGATCTTTAAACTTCCAAGGTTGGCAATGTGTAGAAGTAGCTATTTTCTAGTAGGATGCAGTTTCTTATACAAAGACATTTCTATATCATTTTTTCTATATCCATTTCAAAAGATTCTCATATATCCAATTTATTTTTTTAAACCATTTTTTAGCGAGAGCCTCATTAAATGGCACTATTACTTTGTCCACTGTTACACGAGGAATGCATAATTTAAAAGGGAAACCAGAGATAATTTTTTTATTTTATATAACTTTTTTAAGCCATAGAGCAGCAGATCAGTGGCAGAGCTACGGTCAGTAAAACAGATGCAAAGCTCTAGGGCCCATGGATCGTTAGGGACCCTCTTATCTGCTCCTCTCCAAAATTTTAGAGATGGGCAGATTTTGTTTATAGAACATATTTGATCAGATCACCCTATGGGTGATCTAGACAACTACATACATTTTGGACTTTAATTGAATCCTGTGGGGTGTACAGAGATGTGCAAGGGAGCCCCCAAATTATGGGGGCCTCCATTCACTAGCTACACCATTATAACAGATTCTCAGCTTCTGGAACCTCACCCTTTCCTCTCACAGGTAGTGTGCCATGTTTCATAGCTGTGACATAAGAGCATTCCCACAGGCGAGGGGTTCACATTGTATCGTTTACCATTACAAGCAGTGACTTGCTGTTTTCTGCATTACACGGTGGTCTGCAACTCACCACCTATGGATATGCCTTTAAATTAAATTAAAGTTGTGAAACATGGCACCCTATATGAGAAAGAACAGGAAGAAAGGGAGAGGTTCCTGAAGGTAAGAATCTGTTACTCTGGGGGTGACTTAGAATGCAGTGAAGTGTTAATTTTACATTGAGGAGGATACAAATGAATTAAATCACCTAGTTAAAACATTTATATAAAAGAAGAAAAAAAATCCTAAAAAAATCCTAAAAAACAAATACAAAAACAAAAAAGTGCATTGTAATCCAGACTTTTTTACCCTCAGACCAGATTGCTTTCTCTCAGTTTAGTAGTTTGTACATTTTTGTTGTTTTATTACATGCTGCCTTATAAATGGGAGTTACATTTCTACCTATTTTACATTCAGCTATATTAAAAAGGTTAAATGAATACATTATAAAATATACCGGAATAGTGGCACGGTCTTAATTTAAATATTCAGTTCAATAAATAAATAATAAATCAATAACAACAAATAAAAGCTGTGCATCCTGCAAGATAATGTAAAGTCATATTAAATTGGTTTCGAAACCTAGCAGCTTTACCCTTCCTTTTGACTTGCCATTTCTGGAAATCAGCCTGACTACGGATCCAGCCCAGCTCTACCTTAAAAATATTGGGCCTGCAGTGGAGAAATCTATACAGACATGGAGAGATGGAAAAAATGCCACATCCTTCTTGGGCAGAATACAATTAATTAAGAAGATATTTTTTTCCTCAGCTTCTGTACAAGCTACAAATGCTTCCCATATAACTTCCAAAACTAGATAGCTAAACTTACAATAGACACATACAAGGTTGTCTGTAGTTAGTAGGAGACTGACCGTTTCTCTATTAAAGCCACACCAATTAAAGAAAAATGGAGGTTGCAATCTTCCTGATTTAAGAAACTACAATGTGGCAAGTCAAGCATTTTACACCACTGATTGGCTAAACACCATTAACTACACGGAGTATAGCTGGAATCAATTTCCGAAGGCCATCACATAGTATTACCTTCTTTACGACATGCACAAGCCCCACAAATCCAATTAGAATGTAAGCTGAACTCTCTCCTCTACCTGACCCCTCATAGCAATACCTACATAAAAACATTTTGGTATACATTCGGTCTCACAATTTCATTCTTTTCTGAGCACTCGCAAGTTTCAGATCTCCAATACAGACCATATATTTTATCAATGATCGAGTGCCAGACTTAAATTTGTGGGCAATATCCTCAGTTCTCTAGACCTGAAAATTATTATCTTTATAAAAGCACCATCATATTCCGTAGAGCCAAGTACAGGGGATAAAATGAGTACATAAAAGACAAATCTGGTAAAAGTTACCTACTGGTCCAGAAGATGTAGAGGGCCCTGCTCTTGTAACAACCAAGTGAGTTAAGGGAATTTGACACAAAAGAAAATGGGGTTGCTTGTCAGTTGTCCAGTGAGGCAGCAGGATCTATGTACATGAAGTGGTCACTATCTTGTTTGAATCCCTGTGAGGGAACATATTTGTGGATTCTTTGAATAGATGGGTTTTCAGCATCTGGATGCATGAGAAAAGTCTTTAGACAAAAATGTAAGGAGGTGATGACCAGTGGAAAAAAAAAAAATGTTGGATATCATGAAGCGGAGGAGGCTGTTGGGGAGAATCTTGAGTATAACTCTGATATGTAGAATGAAGTATTGTTGTAGATCTTGTAGGGAGAAGCCATGATTTTTACCATAAATTCGAGAGTATGGTCAGCCAGTCAAGGGATTGGCAGAGTGTGCAGCAGATGAGAAACGGCTGGTTAGTATCCTTCCTGCACTAAACCCGATTTTACAACACCACCACCACCACCCTTCAAGCCTCATCAAGTGCTAAAGAATAAGCCTTTCCGCAACATTCTTCTAAAATTACACCAGACACTCCCTAGACCGCAGCATTCAAAAAAATGGGTGGACTAAATGGCTCCAACAAGTCCCCTATTTATCCACTGATGGTTTACAACATACCCATTCAAGATAAGGGGACATGGTAAGACGTGTGGCACAACTACAGTAACAAGAGGTATGTCATCTATATACTTTGAGCACACAAGTTTCAGGGTTTACTAAAGAATTATGTAATGAAGGAACAATATACTGCTCATTTGCAATCTGGACCTACATAGGAGAGGAATCACTTGGCTAATACTTACCTTCTAGAACCCTTTTTGTAAGGTCAGTAGGATAACATAATAATAATAATAATAATAATAATAATAATAATATTATTATTATTATTATCTTTTATTTGTAACATGGCCAACATATGCCGTAGCACTGTACAGGCGGAGAGGACAGGGAAAATTACAGTATTAATAACTGAAGAAATTGGAGGGCCCCTATTTTGAGCTTAGAAACTTTGTAGAAGGTGCTTTTTCCCCAAAGCACCCTACAAGACTGGAAACTCGCTACTTACAATCTAAAAAAGGGAATGTAATAACAGATAAGGAGTAGCAGGGTCAGGAAGGAGGTGAAAGTTTGCTTAGGTGGGAAAATGTATAAACATGGAAAGGATATTCATTAACTGGTAGAGGGAAGGGGTCAGATAGAGAATCATTTGAGGTGACTGGCTCTAGTATGTAATATGTTATCTGTCCCTAGTGGTCAGATAACATAACATGCAAATAAAAAGTCAAAGGTTAGCTTTACAGAATGGTGGCGGGTATGTTTTAGACATAGCAGAGCCCAAAGTTCAAACACATGGAGTATGGACAGAGTTAGCAGAGTTGGGGGCTGAGCATGGCGAATGAGAGGAGGGACTGAGTGAGGGGTCAGGGTTAGAAGATATATCTCCAGGAGCCAGCAAAATAAGGAGAGAGAGGAGATGAGAGTAGGACTCGCAGAAGCATTTCTGCTTATGAGCTTTAAGACTTGAATTAAGTCGTGATTGTAGGAAGGAGTGGTGTTAATGGTCTTGGAGACATAATGTGGAGAAAATAAAGTAGGATAGTCTGAGAATCACACTGGAGCTTAAAAAAGGTGAAGAAGAAAGTGAAGGGGATCATAGTGGCCAAGAGAGTAATCAAGATGAATAAGTAATTGATCAGGTGCAAGTCATTTTAGTGATTCAATAAATAAAAAAATAACAAGGGCCAGGTGGGAGGGGATTACAGGTCTGGGTTGTTTGTAAGTTTGCAAAGCCAAGTTGCAGGGTCACAGACAACTGGAATAGCAAAACATGTTTGTTGGGGGGGGGGAAGAAAATAGACAAAAGGAATCAAAGCATGAAGATCATATAAAGACTACAAATCAGAAGCAGCGTTAAATTCACTAAACAACAAGAAAGAAAAAAAAAAAACTATGTGCTTAAATATATTTATCCATGTTACCATTGTAAAATTACCACTCTTTGTATCTTGTGTATTCAGTGTGCTCTGTTGTAGCTTTGCATGCAAGCCTCTCAAAAATACTTTCAATAAAGTTTTCTAGAAAACAACTATTCTTGAATTAATTTATTGATTTTGTAGCGATTTAACTAACCAACACAGCCCACTGATTTATCTGTAATCGGCCATACAGACAGTATGTTTCACTTTGGACCATTCACAGTTGTGACAACACAGATCTGTAAAGTGATACATGGCAGCCTGCATTACAGCTGATAAAGTGTGATGTCCAGTTCTATGCCAATCAGGCGGAGTGGTTACCATGGGTGTAACACACACACACACAGGTATAAGGAAATGAGAGGTAGGGATCTTATCCCTAACTCATCATGGCCACCTCTCAGGTTCATTGTCTTGGGGTTCTACTGGATCCTGCCCTCTTATTCCTTACATACAAACATCACTAAATCTGGTCATTTTCATCTAAAAAAATTTCCAAAATACGTCACTTTCTCTCACAAGACACAACCAATATTCTAATACACTCGCTTATCATATCCTGTCTCGACTACTGCAACCCTCTGCTTGTGGCCTCCGTCTCTTCACTTCAGACCATAAGTGCCTCATCTACCATACTGATCACTCTGTTTCCGCAGCACCTCACTATTTGTCACACCATTGGCTTCCGATAGCCTCCAGAATAACAATTAAAATCTTGACCCTCTTATTTCTCTGCTCTTGTCTCTAAATAGTCCCCCAACCATACTCTTTGCTCTGCTAATGACCTTCTTTTTTTCTCCTCTTATCACCTCCTCACTACCGCCTTCAGGACTTTTCTTGTGCTGACCCTATTCTTTGGAACTCATTGCCTCACTACACTAGACTTTTCTCCTTACTCAAATCCTTCAAAACCTCACTAAAAACAAAAATTTAAATAAGCTCATCACCTTCAGCCTTAATATGCACAACATATTGTACCACATCTTTCTACACGTCACCCATACCCGCTTACTATAAGTTTGCGAATTTTCAATCTTCTTGGGTGCTTTGGAGAAAGCACTTTGTATGCTTGATATTAAACCCAATAACAGGGCCCTCCATTCTTTTGTGATTTTTTAAAACTGTTTTTTTATTTTTATCTACACTGTTTAGAGCTAC
The DNA here is from genome assembly GCA_027410445.1 of Discoglossus pictus. NCBI lineage: Eukaryota > Metazoa > Chordata > Amphibia > Anura > Alytidae > Discoglossus > Discoglossus pictus. The sequence continues at coordinate 42,325,944 of CM050163.1, forward strand.
AGAATATGACCGCACGTTACACATAAAAAGGTTAATAAATAAATAGTGGTGAAGGGGCTTGTGTACCTCAATGAAACTATGCCATGTAGGGTAACCCAAAATTGAGCTGGTCATAACAGAGAGGTCAGACTATTCGTGGATCACTGGAGAAAGAACTGGCAACCCACTCCAGTATCTTTGCCATGAAACCTTATGGATGAGTGCAACCAGACTCAAGATGTGTCTGGCGTGATTCTGTCCATAGGGTCACAACTAAATGACCAAACAACCACCGTATCCCTGGTGTCTAGTACTCACTCCCCCTCTCACCTCCTGTCCCTTTGGCTGCATGGTCTCACGAGAGGTTATCTTGCGTGATCCCATGATACCTGGCTTTCACAGCCGAAAAGACTGGAGGTAAGGGGGAGCTCATTAGAAGTGCTAGGGAGGGAGAGATTGCAGCGTGCTGTGACTGCTTGCTTCCCACTAGACACAAGAGATATGGTACCTACCTCCCCTATAAAAAAAGTAGGTGCTGTTTAAATTTAAAAAAAATAAAAAAAAATTATATATATATATATAATAATAATAATAAGATTAATAATAATAATAATAATAATAATAATAATAATAATAATAATATTATATCATTTGAATCAATGACCGTATTAGCTGACAAAACCTCCTATGCCCATTGTAATGCTTCAGATTTGCTGACTTAAGTAGCAAAGATCAGAATAAATCAACTTTTCAGTTTGTTATTAAAGGACAACGGATATGTTACATTTATAGTATCTACGTTGGAAGAATTTGAGTTCATAATGTGCAAGATATGTTTTCAATGTTTAAAATAAATATAGCTTTTAACTATTGCATTCAGTTTTATCTTAATGATCACAGCCAATCTGTGTTTGTTTTATAAAATGATTAGATACCTTGGAGAAGTGGGATGATTTGTGGATTCAAATAAAATCTCTACTGAGTACTAAGTGTCCACTAAATATATATTTTTATGTTCCTGTCTTGCATAGCTACTGAGAGTTCTTACATAGATTTCAAATCTCTGATGTCAGAGTAGGTGCATTTTAATACCTTCATTCATAGGTAGCAGCAATGGTATTTCAATGCATTATATTTCATCACAGGGACACACACAATATTCAGTAAACTAGTAGGGGCTTTGCATTAGACCGCACATACAAATACCATCAGGTATTTGCTAGCTCCAGTCCAAAGACCAAAGGTCTCTTTAGATGTGGAAATTGCAAAGCATGTGACTATATAAAACCAGAAAAATCATTCCATCACCCATGGACAGACAAGTTATACCCTATTAACTCATTTTACAACTGTCGATCTACCCACGTTGTCTACATTATAGTTTGCAAATGCAATAAGCTGTACGTGGGCAAGACTATTAGACAAATAAGGAGAAGAATACTGGAACACGTCTACTCTATTACTAACAAACTGGATACACCTATTTCCAGACATGTTAGACTTTACCATCAAGGGGACATTAAAAGCCTGGAATTCCATATTATCAAAGATATCAAAACTTCAATAAGAGGAGGCAACATTGACCAAAAATTGATGCAGGAAGAATGTAAATGGATATATCTAATGGGGGCCCAGGGGCCATGGGGCTTTAATGAAGGGTTTACCTTTAGTCCATTTATATAGTTCTTCTGTCTAAGATATATACATATATAAAAAAATCTCTTCTTCTCTCTAAAACCTTTAAATGGGTTCATCCATCTCCTAACCATTTTACTTTGTACTATGATACATAACTTCTAGATTGTCTTAATTAGGACCAATAGAAATAATAGAGGTTTAACCGTATTACACTTCTTTAAATTTTCATTCAATCATTATCTTTATTAAATTCTATATACTACATTCAATATTATTCCCCTTTCTATCTTATTATACTTTTATATAGTAGTGGCTTTGTAGTTCTCCCTTTTCCTAGCAGGAGTCAGTAAGGGTCTGTCCTCATTAGGGTTTAGTAATCGATTCCCCATCTTATAAATAGGGTTATGTATAACAGGAATAATAAAGTTGGTGACTTTAAAATTAAGTGTATGACAAATCCAAGGTCGTGGTCTCTCGAGGAAAACTCTCGCGCGACTTTCCTGTTAACTTTTCAAATCCCGTTGCTTTAATTAAGGAGTTGGAGATACAGTCCGTTATACTGCTTGTATGGGAGGCCTGACGTTATTACGTCACGTGCGTCGACGTAACGACGTCACGCACGCCATTGCATTACTGGCGTCGTGTTAATAGCGTGCGGAAGCGGCCACGCTGTAAGTACACGGATACCAGGGAAGGGAATCCCCCTTACCTCCATGTTGTCATCATGCATACTAGTGACAGGGGCGTGATTAAAAGCCCAGACAACGCCGTCATTACGTCACATACGTCAGCGCATTAGCTGAGAGGCACGACCCTATAGTAACTAAGCAAATATCAGGGAAGGGAATCCCCCTTTCCTCCCTGCTTTCTACATACACATGAGATATAGGGGCGTGAGTACAGGTCCCAGCCAATCACTTACAAAGGTGTATAACGATCAGCACACATAAACCCCGTGAATTACCAATCCACTCATTCACTCTATGTGCCTTGATAAAGATAGTGCTGTAACTATCGAAACCGGTCGGCTTTTAATATTTATTTCTCCTTTTTTGTATTATTATTAGGCCATGATCATCTCTTGATACCCTCCTATATCCTTTCTCCTCCTTGTTTGGAGTATCCGGAGCATATTGGTATGTACTTGGAGCTGCAAGGTAAGAGCAGGTGGAGCAGGACCTTTTTCCTTCTATGATATAGCGCAGCTACTATTTTAAGCTGTGCACTGGTGCACTGTTCACCATTGTTGCCCTGTTCTGTGTTCTCCTTGTATGCTTTAGTACCCTTCAAGATATCATAGGCCATTTAATTTGTATTTTCCCTTTGTTTATATACCCTATAGAGTGTTTTTGTATTTTTCCGGTGTTTTACATCACTCCTTTTTCTATATATTTTTCACTGTTTTGATCTATATATAGTCCTATGATTGTTCCAACAGATATATGAGGACTCTATTTATAGGATACTAGGATGTTTAAGCAATGCTTAGCGTTGCTTACCTAGTATTCCTATCTTATTTTGTACACCACTATCTTATGGTGTTACACCTTGATATAGTCCTTTCCTTTACCCCTTCATTACCCCTGCTTGTAGGGAGACTTTCTTTTTTGAATCTCCATTATAGAGGTGCTAAGCGCCCTTTTTCTTCTTTTTTTTTCTTCTTTGAATTTTAGCTCCAGTCCAGTGAACATTTTGCATTCTACACAAGGAAAAAAGGAAGAAACAAATCCCATGACTCAATGGTAATCATGGTTAATCCTCCTACTCACAGACCTTCTTTCCCTTTTTTGCAGTCTAGCAGAATACAAAGTTTTATAGACTATGACAAGCACATACTCTGTGATACAAGATGTTGGCCTGTTAAGTTACAACCTTTGAAATACATTTCTTCTGCGTTTGCCTAATGGGCCATGTATGTAGATTGTCCTAACTAGACAGCTGCCTAGGGGCTCATCCCTGTGTGGAGTGCCTGTTTTTTTAAATAAAAAACCCTTAAATAATGGATTTCTGGCTGGAAAAAAAATGAAATACTGCAGTTTACTGGCCACCATATCTCTCCAGAAATGTAAACAACCCATTCACACACAACTTCTACCTATGCATCATGGATTTCCCCAGGGCCGAGCAGAGGCATCAAATTTATTTTTTCTAATTAAAAAACTAGCTGTATGACATTTCTCCCTGATTATTTACGCTCTTCGTTAAACTCAACTTTTTTATACAATTTCTGTTTTCATTGTATAGTGGCCCTTTAACTCTCATAATTACTCAGTTTTTCTGTGAGATACAAGTGATAATAATATGCGTTTGTGTAACATATGCTTATGCCCTCAAATAGAAGAATATAAATAATATGGCCCACCATCAAATGCATGTACTAAACAAGTACATTAGTAGCAGCTATGTTGTAAAAATGGCTGTTATGGGGAAAGGTCTTTGCTTGATTTGTTCACACAGCAAGAGAGCGATATACAGGCACAGAAAAGGCACACATTGCACATGTACTTGCAGGGCTCCTCCACTTTACTGCCCAGGGGCTCCAAAAAGGTTGATCCGGGTCTTCCATATATATTTAATGATAGAAAGTGTGAGTTAAATAAGTAAATTAATAGTTTACTTACTTGGTGTAGAAACCTTCTGGGCAGGGTAGACATGATAGTTGACTACTCAGAGGCTGGTAATAACCTACAGGACAGGATAGACAGTCTGATGAATTGGTGCATGAGCCAGTTAAACAGCAAAAGCAGTCTTCAGTATCTGTGAAGAGATGGAATATATAGAAAAATCATCAACATGGATATCTACCCAAAATAACAAAATGCACGCTAATCTGCTCAGAAATTCCATCTGTGATTTTGCCATGTTCAACAAACATAAGAGAAGAGGGTCCATGCCAAAAAACACGACAAGCAAAATTCTTAACTTTGCATTCTCACCATAGGGTGTTGGAAAGAAAACTATACTGCAATACAATATAAAGGAAGAACTCAACCAAATGAATCATCAGCTGGGTAAAAGCTGGTTTAACAATACAGTCTCAACTTAAAAAAAAAAAAAAAAAAAAGATAGTCAAAAGTAGAGTAGTATCATCCACGTATCAGAGGTGGTTATTTCTCCCAGCAATATTAATTTTGGCTTTGAATTTGTCCAGTCAGGCCTTGAGCATAATGTAGTCTGCGTTTAAATTGAATAAATAAGGGGGACAATACAGAACCTTTCCAGACCTTGAAACATAAAGTTGTTCTATGTTCAGTTCTGACCGTGGCTTCTTGGTTCACATACAGATTACTGAGGAGGCAAATGAGATGGTCCCCATCCTTTTAAGAACTTGCCACATTTTGTGGTGATCCACACAGTCAAAGGCTTTAGAATAGTCTATGATGTTGAGCCAAGTTTTTTTTTCTGGAAGGCTTCTTGCTTTCCCTATTATACAGCAGACATTGGCAATTTGATTTCTTGCGTTTCTTCCTCTTCGAAACCCAGCTTTCACATCTGGTAGTTCCCTGTCCATATATTGTTAGAGTGGAGCTTGCAGGCTCTTAAGCATTACCTTGCGGGCATGTTTCTGGAGTGCAACTGTTTGATAATTTGAGCACTGCCTTTTTTGGGATTGTGATGTGGACTGACTTTTTCCCAACCTACTGGTAATTAAGTTTTCCAAAATAATTGGCATAATGCAAGAAACACCTATAGAGCATCATCCTTTAGGATATTGGAAAACAGTTCAGCTGGGATTCCATCAAGTGTTCCCCACTAAAGTGCTTTGCAAACAACTTCTCAACCTTTTTACATTCTATTCTTTGATTTTCGTTCTCTCCCTATCTGTTGACTTCTTTCATCCTTTTCAAAACAGAGTTGATTCTCTTCTCCTTGTCGCGAGACTTTCCTTATCTTATATTATTCTGCAGAAATACAATTCTGTTTCTCCTAACAGGTGGCACTGTGGTCATTTTTTAATACCCCTTTAAAAAAAAAAGTTTCACTTGAAAATACACAAGGTTTTAACAGTGGTAAAAAGCAATACAGCCTCTAATTTATTACCTTTCATATGCAATTATCCTGCTGTGGAATCTGCCATTTTGGTTTCAGGAGATGAACCTCCCTAGGCAGGATGAGCCTTAGAAACTTCCTGCAAAATCAATCTGTACAATGGGAATGGGGCAGTTACCTATGTCCATGCTTTCAAGCAGGACTGCATGGGAGGTCATTAGTTTTGTTTTGCTTCTGCGGCCTCTGAGCAGTTGACCTCATGGAATACACAGCATGCGCAGATCCAGGTAACTTAATGGAAGTCAACAGAATCAATTCTTCAGGGCTAAATCAATTAAGGCAATGATGCCTCATTAACAAAAATATTTCATATCTTGGTTTCTGAGTAAATCAGAAAGGCTGACTGAGCGCTAAATATTTCACAGCTATCTTATGTAAAAACTAAGAAAAAAGCTTTTTTTTTTTTTTTTTTTAACATTCTATTGATAAAGTACTTACCAATAGGGGAGGGCGGTGGCATGCTTAAAAATACCCTATACATTAGTTCTATGGCAGCTTGGAACTGGTGAGCCTGAGAAGATTATTATAACAATCTATTATTTGTAATACACCAACATATTGCGTGGCACTGTACAGGGGGTTAAATACATGGCAAAAACAAAATTACCTGAGAATGGAGGGCCCTATTTTTGAGATTAAAAATCAAAAACGTACATAGTGTTTGTTTTCAAAGCACCAAAACAAGATTGAAAACTCACAAACTTACAATTTCAAAAAATGGTAAGATAGATAACTGGAGTTTCATCATCAACATGTTGTGCAATGTAATCCTATTAGTGATGTCCCGAACAGTTCGCCGGAGAACTATTTGCGGCGATTTTCGCATCGAACGGCGAACACATACGATTTTCGCTCCGCCCCCTATTCGTTATCATTGAGGAAACTTTGACCCTGCACCTTACAGTCAGCAGACACATTCCAGCCAATCAGCAGCATACACTCCCTTCCAGGGACTTCCTTCTGAAGGACAGCCTCCATTTTAGAATCATTCTGAAGCTACATTCGTTAAGAGAGGACATATATTCTACCTGCTGCTGATTTAATAGGGAAATAGATAGCCAGGCTGTGTATTTAGCTTTCACTACCCACCTGAAGGACTCATTTGATATCTGCTGCAAGGACAGCAACCCAAAAAGCCCTTTTTAGGGCTAGAACATCATTTATTTTATTATTTTTTTCTGTGTAATCTAATTGCATATGCCTGCCTGCTAGCGTGTGTGTGAGGCCTTTACATCTACTCTGCCAACTTTTGCCAGTGCACAGTGACACTCATATCTAGTGCAACCGTAGTGTACAGTGAAATAAAAGAACCCCTTTTTTTTTTACTCTAAATCGATTGAATATCAGTTGCCTGCCTACAGGCGTGTGTGTGAGGCCTATTGCACCTATCGGCCAACTTTTGCCAGTGCACAGTGACACTCATATCTAGTGCAACCGTACTGTACATATTTACAATAAAGACATTTTGTGAAAGTTAGCTGGCTATTACTTCTTATTTTTACTATTTAGGGTAATAATTTTTCTTATTTTTTACTGTGATTGCAATTTAAGAGATACCTAAAACATGGTAAAACAGACAGTAGTAAAGAGTATATCTGCAGGAAACACCAAAGTCCTATTAGCTATCATCCCTCCAGCAGTATTAGCTTCCCTTTTACAATATCTAACCTGGGCAATCACCCTTGGGTTACCCTAGGGCAGGCTTCAGTAAGCAACCTCTCCTTTCCTGGGATGATTTTGCCGCCGGTTGCTTCTGAAGGGTCTCCAGGGCTCCCCCACTCCGGTCCTTCCCCCAGTGTCGCTTCAACCAGTAACAAATGTTTTATATTTGTAAAGCAACCCAATGATCCCCCTTGATAGAGGTTTATCTTTACAAATTTTGGAGAACCAATTTAAGACCAGTGTCCCCTGTTTCTGGGTCAGGGAGTGTGTGAAATGCCTCAGCCTACAGTAATTGTAATGTTCTGACAGCGGTAGCTCATGCTTGTCCCTCAGTTCCTCATAGGTGAGCATCTGGCCCTTTACTAACCAGTCTATCTAGTTTCCTTGACCTCCACCAGTGTTGTGATGTTGTGCTCATGTGTTTCGGGGCCTGAGGGTGGTCAAGAATTGGGGTCATTTGGGTGGATCCAGGGAACAAACCTGTGTGTTTCTTGGCCCATTTCCAGTATGATAGTGAGTGTCTGATTAGGGGGTTTGGCGAGTTTTTAAGGCTCTGAGGCAATTCTGATAGCCAAGCCACCTTGTCCCAGGTTAAGGGCCTTAAAGTGTGGTTCTCTAAATACACACAGGCCGGTTGATGACATATAGAATGTGCTATTGGGAGGAAAGATAGGTGACGGAACAGGTATTAAACTGATAGGAATGAATAGTACAACTTAATACACCACTCCTATCTGGTGGCACCTTAGATTGCACGCGCAGTGCCCCAAATTTGAAGTGGGAGGACCGACCAAGGATCGTTTTCCATCTCCCTGTTCCAAAAATTCATGCCATATACACGTCCCCTAATAGTGGACGTAACAGGGATTAAACCGATAGGAATAGTACTACTTCACAGTACACACCTTATAATAACGCAGACAGAGGCGTGTGAAGAAGAGGAGTCAGAGGAGGAAGGTGGCTTTGAGGATGTGGAAGACCAAACACAGCAGGCGTCCCAGGGGGCTTGTTGTCACCTTTCGGGGACCCTTGGTGGCTGGGTGGAGGAAGAGACCTTCAATGACATCAGTGAGGACAAGGAACGGGATATGGCTAGCTTGGTATCCAACCTTGTGCAAATGGGGAGTTTGCGGTTGTGCAAATGGACTGTTTGCGGTTGTTTGTGGTGCATTAAACGGGGAGATTGGTCTGTTACTGTGAAGCTGGTGTAACCCTTACACTACCTGATCGATACAACATCATACCTGATGTTTTAAAGCATGTTATTCCAAACAATTTAGGAATGTTAGGCGATTTATGCCCTTTGCCATTTTTGCCATGGATCCCCCTCCGGCATGCCACAGTCCAGGTGTTAGTCCCCTTGAAACAACTTTCCCATCACTATTGTGGCCAGAAAGAGTCCCTGTGGTTTTGAAATTCGCCTGCCCATTGAAGTCTATGGGGGTTTGCCGATGTTCGTCCGTTCGCGAACATTTGATGGAATTCGGGCCGCGGTTCGCGAACCGAAAATTTGATGTTCGCGACATCACTAAATCCTATATATGGGGCTGCAAAACATATAAAGAAAAGTCTTTGTGACTAGCTTAGAGGACAGAAGAAAGAGGCGATTATGTTAGATCCAGATAAATTCTTATATACATATACACACACGCATACATACATACATACATACATACATACATACAGTAAAACCCCCCTTATCCGGCACATATGGGGACTCCCTATTGTTGGATAACTGTAGTTGCCAGTTAATTGGGAGTCCCCGAATTTAAGGGTCTAAACGACCCTAAAACCCCTAAAAATGCCTTTAAAATAGGCATTAGCACCTAAACTGGGCCATTTAGGGCCCAAAAAAAACAATTAAAAAAAAAAAAGTTAGCATTTTTTTTTTGCAGTCGCGAACAGACGAATAGTGCCGGTTTAGCAGGAGTTTTTTTTAAATGGGGAATTGGTGCTGGTTGCTTGAGTCCTGGTTAGTTGGGTGCCAGATAACCAGGATTCTACTGCACATACATCAGACTATAAAAAAAAAAAAAAAAAAAAAGAAGGACCAGGAGGTGGTTAACTACATTCAAATTCTGAATTATGTAAATAAAAAATGCATCAATTGGTAAAGCATGTTATCACAACCAGCAAATAAACATTGCAGTATGATCTATTTTTAAAATTTGCTCTCTAAAGCCTCCGGGAGAGTCAAACTTCAAAAGCAGAAATTGATGTGAATAACAGCCATGTGATGTTTTGTCACAGCCCAAACTTGTGTTCAAGTTCTGCAGTAAAAACCTCAAATAAATCGCCCCATCATCCTTCCTACCTTTTTCCGAAAATTTTCAGCTTCCTTCATTTATTTTTTCACCTATTTTTAAATCACTCTGTCACCAACACATCCTAGGCAATTTAAAAAGCTCACACAAACATTAAAAAAAATAATAATAATTGCTTTAATAACTAAATAGAGCTGTAGAGACAGTAATACTCCATCACTCAAAGAAATAGATCGGATGGCAGACATAAACCAAGGCGGCGCCTAGTCTGACCATTTTACCTACCTTAAAAGCATGGCTTAACAAAGACTTGTGCTAGCCTTGTGCGTATCCCGGGCATGCTTACATTTCTCAACGGTGTTTGAGACAGCCTGCCAGTGGAAGTGGTAGTTTCACTTTTCTATTTCCCTTCCTGTAAAGTAATACTTTCTCTCATTTTCCCTAAAACCTGCATTCCTATTTTTCTAAAAAAAAAGGCACTTCTAGAAAAATAACTTTATAAAATTATTTGATACATTTGAATGCTTAAATTAATCACCTCCTGCTTCTGTCCTCTAATTCACAAAGACTGTCCTTTTATGTTTTGCCATTTAGAGAGATTTTCTAGATTCTCTGCCTGAAAAGGGCCAGTGTAAGCACCATTTCATGTTAAAACTATTTTTAGTACAAAAAAAATAAAAAAATTAGAGTAACTCAATCATAGAATGAACTGATACCAGGCAATTCAACCTCAGACGTATGTTTTGGCCTTCATTGGGCCTCATCAGTGTAGCTGAACTCATTAAGGTGCTCATGTATTTGTTATGGTCACCAGAACTTAAAAAATACATGTGCAAACAGCAGCTGCAAAATTGAATAAATGTACTTTGAACATTTGAATTTGTCATCTTTATTACTCAAATCACACCGCATTCATAAAAAAAAAAAAAAAAAACTTCACTGTTGATATATACATACACACATGTATCCAATATCACATCTTAGGCAAAGGGATAGTAGTAGATAAGGCCTGTGACCTCAGTGGATCCTCCTACCTGGAAGACTCTCTAACAGCTCTATACAATGTACATTTCATGGAATCTAAATCTTCCAAATACACTGGATCCTCTTATATGCTGTAAAAGCAGAAAAATAATTAAACTCCTCAATACCTGTGGCCACTTGTGGAACCTCATAAGCGATCCATATATTATTATAGCAGTGGAATACTTTCTAAGATTAAAACCGAACTACCATTTAACTAGTGATATAGCTTTGTCAAAGGCAATCAGTACAGCTATATCACTAGCGACACAGGCTTTCGCTTTTAATCTTGGAAAATAGAAAGCCTGTATCATACAACAAAAATGGGTGAGTATTGTCCTTCAATATTTATGGCTCTGGATTCTTTTTAAGTTGTCTGAGGATATATAGGTTCAAACTTGTAATGCTGAAAGTTATTTTGGCAATGGAACCTATGCTCACTGAGCCGTAGGGCTTTCCCATCAAACTTTCGGTCTTAGGGCTGGAGATTTACGACCCACTAATTGTATGGGTTGGCAGGGATATCATGGTGTGTGTCACAAGTCCCATCTGATGGTGTATGCTGAAGATAAATGCAGTATGCCATACAGTATGACTGCCAACCATAAGTCTAGCATCCATTCTCAAAAAAAGGGACAGAGCAAAGGCCCCATTTATGTTAGAACTTGAGATTTTACCTATAAATATGGATATTTTCAAAACTTCTAAATGAATATTAAATAATTTACCTTAATGTTTGCCATTTTGAGGCAGAAAATTATTATTAAACATCCTTCAACCTGGCAACGTATTCGATCAAAGTTAATTAAATAACGCTCTGTTAAGAGCATGTACAGATGGTATAATTAAACTGCAAAAAAGCATTAAAGCCCTTTCTTTATAAATTAACCAACCAAATGCTACGGGGAAGTACTGAATTATTGAACTATGGTATTTTATTCCATAGATGTGTGTATAATCCATAAAACATTTATGCTACATATGTTAACACAGCACAAGTTGGATGCAGTCCATTAACGAGGACTGTAAATGATGGAGTAGTGTGAGTTAGAGAGTATTTTACTTCATTTTGAAGATATAATAATTCATAAGTCTCCCTAACTCTACAATAGGATATTTACTCACCAAATGCAGTTCTGTACTTCACATGTAATTAAGTGATCACCGAAGTCAGAAAAAATGCCCTTTTAAACAATATTCATATTTTATCAAACAATTTACTAATGATTTAGGCTTTCTATATTGGACTGTGTGTGTAGCTAATTTGGAGCCCTCGCTTAATAAAAACACCCCCATCTTACGAATGCTGCAGTTATAGACTTATGTGGACTTATTTACTGTCAACAAGTGTCAACATACATTTTATCTCATGCATGTTGTAGCTACGTCACTGGCAAGATGGAGGTCTTGCTAGCATGGGATGACTGTTAATTGCAATATGTGCTCAGCCATTTTTGCTAATAGCTTCAATCATAAGGAAACAGTACTAGCAAAAATGGCTGCCCCCTAAATCATGATAACAAGACCTCCATCTTGCCAATGCTGTAGCTACAACAGTCCTATCCCAGCTCACTCCTGTGTATTTCATTAGGTTGTGCAAGGTCATCGTTATCAAAAAAATAAATAAAAATAAGGTATATGATATATGTTGGTTAAAATTTGTGTGGGCCCTTAATCTGTGCAATCTCGGCAACTGATGCACTAGCAAAATGGAGGCCTTTTTTTTGTTGTCAAGAGAGGGCTCCAAAATGACTGCACCAACAGTTGAAAAAAGAAAACTGAAAATTGAGATAAAAGGGGCTATCCCTTGATTTAATAAAAAAAGTCTCAAGTATTCAGACTTCAGGGGGCCTTTAAACCAATGTTTACATTGTAAGGGAGTGGTTTCAAGTACTTCAAAACAGACCAGCTGTCGGATTACAGAACAAAACAAATTATATATATATATATATATATATATATATATATATATATATATATATATATATTCTAGCTAATGCTCAAATCTATCTTCATTGGTCTACAAATTTGCTCTTTACTAGGTAAGAAGAGTATAAGGAACTCTAGATACTTCCAATGTCCAAACTTATTAGAAGCATAACATTTTTGATAGGGACAATACAGGAGGTCATTTCAGATAGGGACAATACAGGAGGTCATTTTCATTGCCCACAACACTGACCTTGCTAAGCGACACTATTTCAGAAACAAATCCATGCCTCACTTTATATAATCTTCTTAATCCAGGATGAACCAGAAGATTTAACATCAGTAATTTAAAGTTCATATTTCTGCTAATGTTCAGACACATATATACATACAATGGCCCTCATTCAATTGCGATTTGGCCATTTGAATAGGGGTCTAAATAAGCACATAACATATTTTTTTTAAATAAGTTTTTAGTTAGTGAAAACCTTGCTTTTGGATAGATGTTAACTAACTAAAAACTTCTTTAAAAATATATGTTATGTGCGTATTTAGACCACTCTTCAATTGGCCAAATTGCAATTGAATGAGGGCCAATGTATATAAAAACCATCTAAAACATTATCTTTAGAAGATCAGATCCATTTTAAAACATTTTGATTTTTATAATTCAAATTACCATCTTCAGAATGAATTTCAAGTTGTCTCCCATTTTCTTGCAGCTTTTTAAAAAGTTTACAAGTATACATTTTAATACTTTAAAAACATTTAAAAGAACATTGATCATGATTGTCAGTTAATCGCACATTATTCTCATAATCCTAAAACTGAAAGTCTTTTAGCAAAAGTACAGACACTGGTGTGATGCAATTCTTAAAATGATTTTCAGGTCTAAAAATAAAATAAAACAAGTACTACAAATTCAAATTCTCCAGTTGTAAATTATGCAAAACCTAATGAGCTACATCTGCTCTTCTATTAAATCTCTGTGCACATGATCTTATATGTAACATTGTTAAAAATAGCAAGAAAGTCAAAATTAAAAATGCCTCATGAATAAGTATATAAATTAAAAGTGACAGTGGAGTTTCCAATTATGGTATAAATTGGAACTGTACGTAATAAATACGATTAAAAAAAACAAAAACGTTTTTCCTACAAATGAGGGATCATTGCAATCAGGACAATTATCCAATTCCTCAGGACTTCGTGAATTGCAGAGATGTACAGTGGATGAAATTTAGGTGCCTGTAAGCATTTTGTGGCATGACAACCTGACTCCTGGCATTTGTGGACACTGTAAAAAAAATTTTTTATTTAAAGTACAGTATTTGATTTTTTTTTCTGGTTGCTTGAGTTCCAGTCAAGTGAGAGTCTACTATATATAAATACACAGCCTGCTCAGACATGGACTGTTCAAAGGATATAGATAGGACAACATAGCAACTAGAGACAAGCAGAGATACATTAAAATTGTGGTAATTCATAACTTTGTATGTTAATGTTAATATGAACTGAGTGTGCTAGAGGAATTTATACTTAAAAAAAAAATAGAACAAAAAGTATTTTTAAGCATTTCTTAAGTACTGGAATGATAAAAAAAAAAAAAAATTAGTCTTGGGGCGTCACACTGTATTTCCTTTACAAGGTATTAAGTTAAAACAAATATAAATATTTTGTGCAGGTCAGGCTGGTCCCTGAGGCAGTTCTGTGAAAATGGGCCGGCCAGACTATTCAAGCAATGCAATAGAAGACTCCTTACCTGTTATCAGAATTACATCACAGGTATTCAGATATCCTACATTCTGACCTTGAAGGGGAACTGTCCCGGCCCCCTTTTCCCCAGCCTGGGCATTGGCACAGTAAGCCCAAAGAACAGACTTTTTGGCGACACCACTGGATTATCTGCATGGACACCTCTATTGTATTTGTAAACCTGCTTTGTTCCATTGTTTGGCAGATTAAGCTAATCCCATCAGGAAATGAGGAGGTCAGACATGTCTGATATGTGCTAGAGACGGCAGGATGTGTATTGGAGTTAATCCTATTGATCTCAGGATGTGGGGTCATCTCCTGTAATTGTCTGCCACCCCCCTTCCATGGTTGTGCTGTGTACACCCACTCTGTGTAACTGCTATAAAAACTGCTGTGATTTTCAAAAATAAATCAGTTCACTTGGAGATATATAGAAATCGTGCATCTCTGATTTTGTTCCTGGTGGCTGCGATACTGAACCTATCTCTACACTAAAAGTAACCGGTCCTGGTCACTACCACAGGAAAGTTACTGTGACTCCTGGAAGTGCTGATTCCTGATGGAGAGACTCTGACACAGAAGCCAGATATCAGGGTGCTGGTGCCAAGATTTCAAAGAAGTCAACGGTCCTTGTGGGCAGTTTACCTGTAGTCTATAGCAGGTGGCCCTGGGCTGGTATAGCCCCTACTCAAGGATCGTCACAGGAACCATAAGGGCTAGCTTGTGAACCTTGCTTTTTGTGAAGAGTTTATTAAAATAAGCAGGTATGTCATGTATGGTGGTAAACATTCTGTATAAAAAGGAATTCTTAACGTATAACTTTTTAGTTGCGATTATACAGATTTATTTTTTATGATTTATATATGCATGTACAAAACTCTAGATGAAATGAGACTGCTTCCCACTTGTATCTACCTGGGGCTAGGTTATTGGTAATTGCTCAGATATGTAGAAGGATTTATTGCCTCTGCAGCATCCTATCACCACTTACAATGTCCTCTCCCATATATAAACTACACAGAATAGTGGGGGAAGGGGAATTCATTGTCCTTGTTTAATTTATATTTTATAGTTTGTGCAAAATTTTCAAGATTGTGTGGACAAAATGTGTATGAACAATGCCAACAATGTTTTTTTGCATCTGATTTACTCAGACAAGTAAAGTGTCTTTATTTCCTGTGTACAGTGATTTGGTACAGGTGAGAGAGGGGAGTGTTTTTGCCTGGGTTAAAATTACATATATGTTTGGGCCTTGTGTGTGACTGTTTGCAGGAGGGAGTTTAAAAAATAAAAAAAATTAAAGTGCAGTATTTTTTGTCATTTGAAATTATGAGTCAGATCAGTGGCAACCTCACCCAGTGTACATCCTATCACGTGTATGAACTGCTGGAACAACTGATCCAGGGTCCATACCTCTGTGAGAGGTGTTATAATGTTGCCTTTCTGGAAGCTCAGACTGGAGAACTGGAGATGAGAATTGCAGCACTTAGTGATATTGCTCCACTGGAAAGGGGGTTGGTGCTCACGGATCATAGTTTAGCTTGGTCTAGCAGGCAGGGTGGAGCTGGGGCTAGTGAGGATATCCAGGGAGGTCGCTGGGTTACAGTTATAAGGGGAGCAGGAGGAGGGAGGCCAGTTATGAGCTGGCAAGCACCAACAGATTTGCCAAATTAAGTGAAACTGTTGGGGATGTCCATTCAAGAATAGCAATGCCAGATAGAGCTGTTCCCTCTAACAGCCTGGAGAACAGTTCTACTGGAGGAGAGGGAGGGCAAATTAGGCAGAGCAACAGACAAGTTTTGGTGGTAGGGCACTCTATTATTAGGAAGGTAGACATGGCGATTTGTCACCCAGATCCCAGCAATCAAACAGTTTGCTGTCTCCAGTGTGCTCAGGCTCGGCATGTTGCGGATCGGGTAGATAAATTATTCGAAAGGGCTGGAAATGAACTGGCGGTCTTGGTACATATTGGTACCAATGACAAAGTTAGTGGAAGATGAAGTGTCCTAAAGAATGATTTTAGACAATTAGGGGAAAAGCTTAAGGCAAGGACCTCCAAGATTATTTTCGGAGATACTACCTGTGCCACATGCTAGCCCAGGGAGACAGATGAAGCTTAAAAAAATGGTGCACTAAGGAGGGGTTTGGGTTTTTAGAGCACTGGGCTTATTTCTCACTTGGGTACAATCTCTATAGCAGGGATAGATTGCACCTTAATGATGAGGGAGCTCCTGTGGGGAAAGGATGGTAGAACGTCTGGGGGAGTTTTTAAACCAATAGTTGGGGGGGGGGGGGGGGGGGGGACTAGATAGAAGTAATGGGGTAGCAAGTGTAGAGGGGGTAAGGAATGAATTAACTAGTCATGTGGGAGGAGATGGGGGGTTAGTATAGTCAATAGGGAGGTAGTACTAAGTAACGTAAGTACAGTGGCAGGCACTTCAGAACTACAGACTCATAGCATAAGGTGTATGCTTGCCAATACCAGAAGCTTGCCAGGAAAAATTAGTTAAAATTATTAGCAGTAAATGAGAAATGGGATTAAAATAGGGATTACTGAAACATGGTGGGATGACTCTCATAACTGGACTGTTAATCTAGATGGTTATAACCTATTTAGGAAACATAGGGACCATGGTAAAAGAGGAGACGGGACTTTTATGTTAAGCCTGAATTTAAGCCTATAGTCAGAGAAGATATTTATGCTGGAACTAGTGATAATATTGAATGTTTGTGGGTAGAGTTAAACAGCGTAGGGGCAAATTCAAAAAGAATATTGGTAGGAGTATGCTATAAACCCCCAAATATGACTGAAAGTGAGGAAATACAATTATTGTTACAGATTAGAAATGCAAATAAGCATGGTCAAGTTCTAATAATGGGAGATTTTAAACTACCCTGAAATAAACTGGATAAATTATACCAGCAGTTCAGCTAAGGGGAGCAGGTTCTTGAGTACACTCAGAGATCATTATCTGGCCCAGGTTATACAAAAACCTACTAGAAATGAAGCTATATTAGATTTAGTCATCACAAATAATATTGATATAGTATCAAATGTTGGAATAGGGCAACCTTTGGGAAACAGTGATCACAACACAGTCTCATTGGAGATTGAATTCAAAAAAACAAAAACTGTAAGGGACCAACAAAAACTCTGAATTTTAAAAAGGGCAGATATTAACGGTCAGGGTAAGGGCAGAGATACAAAGTATAGACTGGGACAGAGAACTGGCAGGTAAAAATACTGAACATTAATGGACAATATTTAAATCCTTACTCAATATACATACACATTGGCATATAACATGTGGGAATAAAAGTAAAAAGGAGTAAATCACATCCAATGTGGCTTAACAATGATTTTAAAAAGGTCAAGATACAGAGTAAAAAACAGGCATTTAAATTATACCAACAAGAGGGGACAGAGACTGCTTTACGTGAGTACAAGGAAATCAACAAGGCTTGCAAAAGCGCTATTAGACTGGCTAAAATAGAAAATGAAAAATTAGTTGCAATGTAGATTAAGACTAAACCAAAAATCTTTTTTAAGTAAATTAATGTGAAGGACAGGAAGGAAGCTATAGGAACATTACATTGTAAAACAGGCCGTCTGACAATTAGTGACCAGAAAAAGGCAGATGAGCTAAATAGGTTATTTGCTTCGATATACACAAGGGAGGTACCAGTGGTTGGGACACTGCAACATAATGGGGCTACACTACCTTTGCCAAATAATTGGTTGACGCAGGAAGAAATCCAAAAGAGGTTGGAAAAAATGAATGTTAATAAAGCCCCCGGTGCAGATGGAATACATCCAAGGGTACAGAACTGCGCTCTGTAATAGCCAAACCATTATATCTAATTTTTAAAGATTCACTCAACACTGGGTTGGTACCAGATGGATGGAGAAAAGCAGAGGTGATACCTATATTTAAGAAGAGAGCAAGAGCAAATCCGGGAATTATAGACCCTTTAAGCCTCACTTCTGTAGGGGGAAGCTTTTGGAAGGGTTAATAAGGGATACTATACAAAGGAGGAGCCAACATGGATTTATGAGGGATAGGTCATGTCAAACAAATCTAATTAGTTTCTCTGAGGAGTTTAGTAGGAACTAGGATCAAGGCATCTCAATGGACTTAATCTTTTTGGATTTTGCAAAGGCTTTTGATACACTGCCACGTGGGAGACTACAGGGAGTGCAGAATTATTAGGCAAGTTGTATTTTTGAGGATTAATTTTATTATTGAACAACAACCATGTTCTCAATGAACCCAAAAAACTCATTAATATCAAAGCTGAATATTTTTGGAAGTAGTTTTTAGTTTTAGCTATTTTAGGGGGATATCTGTGTGTGCAGGTGACTATTACTGTGCATAATTATTAGGCAACGTAACAAAAAACAAATATATACCCATTTCAATTATTTATTTTTACCAGTGAAACCAATATAACATCTCAACATTCACAAATATACATTTCTGACATTCAAAAACAAAACAAAAACAAATCAGTGACCAATATAGCCACCTTTCTTTGCAAGGACACTCAAAAGCCTGCCATCCATGGATTCTGTCAGTGTTTTAATCTGTTCACCATCAACATTGCGTGCAGCAGCAACCACAGCCACCCAGACACTGTTCAGAGAGGTGTACTGTTTTCCCTCCTTGTAAATCTCACATTTGATGATGGACCACAGGTTCTCAATGGGGTTCAGATCAGGTGAACAAGGAGGTCATGTCATTAGATTTTCTTCTTTTATACCCTTTCTTGCCAGCCACGCTGTGGAGTACTTGGACGCGTGTGATGGAGCATTGTCCTGCATGAAAATCATGTTTTTCTTGAAGGATGCAGACTTCTTCCTGTACCACTGCTTGAAGAAGGTGTCTTCCAGGAACTGGCAGTAGGACTGGGAGTTGAGCTTGACTCCATCCTCAACCCGAAAAGGCCCCACAAGCCTATCTTTTATGATACCAGCCCAAACCAGTACTCCACCTTCCTGGTTTCTGAGTCGGACTGGAGCTCTCTGCCCTTTACCAATCCAGCCACGGGCCCATCCATCTGGCCCATCAAGACTCACTCTCATTTCATCAGTCCATAAAACCTTAGAAAAATCAGTCTTGAGATATTTCTTGGCCCAGTCTTGACGTTTCAGCTTGTGTGTCTTGTTCAGTGGTGGTCGTCTTTCAGCCTTTCTTACCTTGGCCATGTCTCTGAGTATTGCACACCTTGTGCTTTTGGGCACTCCAGTGATGTTGCAGCTCTGAAATATGGCCAAACTGGTGGCAAGTGGCATCGTGGCAGCTGCACGCTTGACTTTTCTCAGTTCATGGGCAGTTATTTTGCGCCTTGGTTTTTCCACACGCTTCTTGCGACCCTGTTGACTATTTTGAATGAAACGCTTGATTGTTCGATGATCACGCTTCAGAAGCTTTGCAATTTTAAGAGTGCTGCATCCCTCTGCAAGATATCTCACTATTTTTGACTTTTCTGAGCCTGTCAAGTCCTTCTTTTGACCCATTTTGCCAAAGGAAAGGAAGTTGCCTAATAATTATGCACACCTGATATAGGGCGTTGATGTCATTAGACCACACCCCTTCTCATTACAGAGATGCACATCACCTAATATGCTTAATTGGTAGTAGGCTTTCGAGCCTATACAGCTTGGAGTAAGACAACATGCATAAAGAGGATGATGTGGTCAAAATACTCATTTGCCTAATAATTCTGCACTCCCTGTATTGTGGAAACTAAGGGATATAGGAATTGCAGTAAATATCTGCACATGGATACACAGCTGGCTAAAAGAAGCAGAGAGTTGCTGTAAATGGAATATAGTCAGATTGGACTAATGTGGTAAGTGGGGTTCCTCGGGGCTCAGTATTAGGTCCTCTCCTTTTTAACATATTTATTAATGACTTAGAAGTAAGACTGGAAAGTATGGTCTCCATTTTTGCTGATGACATGAAGTTGTGCGAGGTAATTAAATCAGAAAATTATGTACTTTCCCTGCAAAGGGATTTGCATAAATAGAGAAATGGGCGGCTAAATGGCAGATGAGATTTAATACGAATAAATGTAAGGTTATGCATTTGGGAAGGAAAAACAGCCATGCAATTTATAATATTAATAAAACAAATCTAGGGGTATCAGATATTGAAAGGGATTTGGGAGTGCTTGTGGACAACCACCTAGGTAACAGTGCTCAATGCCAAGCAGCAGCCGGAAAGGCAAATAGAATGTGAAATGTATAGCATGTGTTAAGGGTATAGAAGCAAGGGAAGCAAATATAATTCTTCCATTTTAAAATCTCTAGTACGCCCTCATTTGGAATATGGAGTACAGTTTTAGGCAACACTTCATAAAAAGGACATTTTAGAACTGGACAAATTACAGAGAAGGACAACAAAACCAATAAGGGGAATGGAGGGGCTAAGTTATGAAGAAAGACTAACCAAATAAAACGTATTTTCTCTAGAAAAAAAAGCATCTAAGAGGAGATATGATTACCCTATATAAATATATCCAGGGATAGTATAAATATTTGTCAAGGGAGCATTTTGTGCCAAGAGGTTTTCAACTGACAAGAGGACATCCCTTGAGGTTAGAAGTAAAAAGATTCCACCTTAAAGAAAGAAAAGGGTTCTTCACAGTAAGGGTGGTTAATCAATGGAACTCTCTACCAGAGGAGGTGGTGACAGCGGATTCGATAGATAACTTTAAAAAGGGATTGGAAACATTTTTAAATAAAAAAAAGGGCATTCAGGATTATCTTGGTTAGAGATTGAGTATTGATCCAGGGCAGAGTCCAATCGCCGGTATCTGGGGTCAGGAAGGAATCCCCCCCCCCTCCCCTTTTGAGACAATTGCCAATGTTTCACTTGTTTCTTTTTCTGTTTGCCTTCCTCTGGAGCAATTAACAATGAATCTGCATATTGCAGATCAGAGGAGAGCTTAATAGGTTGAGCTAAAAGTCTTTTTTCAACCTCAATTACTATGTAACTGAGAAATAACATATTACAGATTTGCACTTTTAAAATGATTTGCTATAATTTAGTAAATGGTGTATACATAAACATCCATCACTATTTAGTAAAAAAAAAAAAATATTAAATGGTGTTGAAACTAATATATAAAATGGTAAACAGGTGGCTTCATCTAAATATGCGTCTGCTTTCACTAATATGATAGGCGCCTGTAAAACTAGAACTAGTAAAATTCTCATGTTTTATATACAATCTATATTTATTTATTTATTTTTATTATTTGGATTATTTTACAAATGGGGAAATAAATGCAATCATATTAAGCAATAAGGAGGCTGTTTTTAGAAATCAGAATTCCTGTAAATCATAGTATTATACACTTTTTTTAGAAGATCAAATTACATCAATATAGCTAGGTTTAGGAATGGTCCACAGTTTTATATTAAATTTGTTTGTCTGTTGAACCAGGATATAAATTAGAATTGGAGAAGAGCCACAAGACTAATGGGAAATTGAGGGGCCATGTTTCCTTTGAACTTAAATTTAGGTTTGACTCTCAATTGAACTAAGACATTCAAATTACTTTAGTAATGACTAAAAGTATTAAAACAACATTATATATATGACACAACAGAATAGAGAAGTGCTGCCAACATGACACATACAGAAGCTTTAAAAAAAATGACACTGCAATCATTGTAAAAGGTTACTGCATTCTTGTAAACATATTTTTAAGAAAAAGAAGCATTGTAAACATCCTCCAAACAGCCAATAAATGAGCCAATTTCACGGACACTTATTTTTTTAATAAAATCAGTATATATTTTAGCCTCTGCTTACTCAAGAAACTCAATCTACAGTAACATTTATTTTTGTTTTCTTTCTTTCCAGCACTCATACATCTTTGAGCATATTATTCCAGATCATATAATGGGATACATTAAGATAAATCTAAATTTTGTTTGGAAAGAAGTGATTTTAAGTCCTGAAACCCAACAATAAAGCAGCACGGAAATTACACTGTAAAAATGGCTAGTTCAACCTCACACCTGACTTGTGAATTCAAACAACTTGAGGAGGTTGTCGAGAGTCTTACCGTAGTTTTTTTTGTGTAGTTAGTTCTGCATTCAAAAGGATGGTAATATATTACAAACTTGTGAATGTACTCAGCCTTCACAGCACTTTGTATTATGTAACAGGTCAGGACCATAGGAGGAGAAAAATCATCTGTCACTTTAATGTATGTTTTTTTTTTTTACACAAACCCCCCCCCCCCCCCCCAAAAAAAACAATTTTAAATGCTAATAAATCAACATGTGATATTAAAACATTCTCTGATGCAAGATAGAAAACCTGGGATAGCTGTATATAACACACTTTTAGTCAAAAATAAAAACTTACAATTACTCAAGGCTGCATCATCGACAGCCTCAGAAGTATGATAGGCACATTGTCAAATATTTCAAGACATTATAAAACCAGATTTAAATTCTGTCATGTACCCACCTTGCAATAGACCAACCCCCAGACAATCTGTATGATGTATAGGTCTCTATGTACACCATCACGGTTATAAGCCTTTGTTCACATTAGTCCCACTATAGGTTGGGTGGGGAAAGGCATATGAAGATGGTCCAGTGCAAAATTTCTACCAATCCAAAAAACAGAATATTGCTACATTTGTTTGGAGGTTAGATTAGAAGCAACCAGAGTCCCTGACAATATTTCTTAGGACCATATTTATCTTTTTCTTCTGCCGTTTATATAAAAGTCAATTATATATTTTACAGAGCAAATCCAAATATTACAACAGAATTGGAAAAAAGGAACTAAAACGTAAATTTTTAAAAAGACAGGACCTACTATTTTTTGCCATGTATTTATACTGTATTTCTTTGTATGCAAGCCCTGTATGGGCAACGAGGACAACGTCGGTTTCGTACTGCACTAGCTCTGTTGTAAACACCACCAGCCTTATTAAATTGTGATTTGGCCAATTGAATAGGGCTCTATATAAGCACAGAGCATATTTTTTTTACAGACATTTTAGTTCGTGAAGACTTTGCTTTTGGATAGAAGTTCACTAACTAAAAAAACTTCTGTAAAAAAATATGCTTCAAGACTTAGCAACATTCTGTAGTATTTCCCCCCCCCCCCCCATAAAAAGTGCATCTTATAGGCCAGCAAATATGGTATAAAAAATATAAGCATGATATCTAGCATTACATACAAAATTGTTGTTTATTAATCAGTTTTTATAAATGTTTTAAAAAAAAAAAAGCTTTAATTTGAATAATTACATTTATGTCATTATAATTCCAGAGAGCGAGTGCGCTTAGGAGATTCTGAGTCTATAGTGAATACTTAGTATTAATATTGTCTTTAGAGCACCCACTAGAATCATCCACTCTCCTATGCAATAACATTACGGTGGAGTAAATCATTTTAATGATGAGTTCTGCTTTCATCGCAGATCATTTAGCTTCTATAATATCCATTCTCTTGCTCCGAAAAATCTATTTCACAGTGAAACATACCAACATACTGATGGAGTATTACTGCTTCTGTCAACATTTTAGACACAAACACTTGCGTCCTGGTGGGCACATAAGACAAGATAATAAACCGTATTGTAACAAATAGTCCTAAATTTGTAGCTTTACAGGAACATCTTAAATGTTGCAAGATATAAAATGTTCTGACATGACAAATCGCAGAAGATTTTCAAAAGATATGCAAGTTAAAAAAAAAACAAGACGAAAGAGAAGAAAAGTGTGGTTAGGGCCCCATGAATGATCTTAGGTTTTATGTCTTAAGTAAAGATCAGTATAAATAAACGTATTCTATATTTTACAACCATGATGGGCAACTCAGTTGTATGAGGGCCGCCAACAGTCAAGGATTTCCATCTCTATTTGTTTGGGGTAAGGGACAGAGAACCTGAACCCAGAGAGATATTGAAATCCTGGACTATTGGTGGCTCTCGTAGACCAAAGTTGTCCACTGTATTACAAAGTTGATGTTTTGTGAGAAAATGTAAAAAAAAAAATGGTTTTCCCACCATCTTGGTTCTGGACTTCCATCTTTTTTCAATCTGTGGCATAGCCTGCAACAGGCATCAATGCACAACTTTACAGAGACAAAGAAAAGTGCTGCTCCAGTTTGAAAAAGATGAGATGAGCTACATGCTAAATATTATGGAAAAAAATAATTTTCAGTGTAAATTTTTAGTAGCTGTTTATATGGAGTGTTATTATTTAAAAAAAGCCTAGTATCTGGATCATTACCCTTATTATTGTTCCTCACAATTGCCAGTGTGGGAGTGCTAGTGAGATTTTTCACTTACAAGAAGAACTGTACCTCCAAAAAGATAAATATCAGAATTAATTAGATGGCCAGATATTTTGCTACTCCGTGTTTTAGATGTGTGAGTTTATACCTGTTTGGACTGAGGGGGAAGTGGAAGATAAATGCAAATATATGTACTTTAAGAACATGCACATAAGGGAAGTGTCAGCAGTTATTGGACTTAACTTAGATTACAGGATAACTGTTGTCATAAAAAAAAAAAAAAAAAAAAAACAGCCTCTAATTATTACCTTTTATATGCAATTATGCTGCTGCCATTTTAGTTTACAAATCAGTTTCCTAAGATGCGAGAAAACTGAATACACATAAAGCCTCCAGCTGCACAGTGGATATGTGGCAGTTAAAACTGACAGTACATTCAACAGTATAACAGAGGTAAAGAATATTTACTCAACAGTGGCTTAAATGTTGGATTGCCCCTCAAACAAGTGATATTGGGGAGGGATAGTGTATGCCTCCAAAAGAAATAGATTTGAATTGGCTAGATGACAGTAGATATATTAAGTAAACGTTGGCATGCAAAATCTCTTTGTTCATAAATAATATCCGCTGTATACGCAATGGACATAAATAACTTTATGTAAAATCTTTATTTTAGTAGATACTGCTTGAGCCTGAAGGACTTCATGATGGTGACTTCCTCACTAGAGTGAAGTCTGAGTGGATCTGTCCTGATAACAAATACCCCTCTAGAATAGATAAATAAGTTAATTCATTGGTGGATTCAGATACAATTTCAGCATATGACAGTTTCTACCTTCTCATCACATCCTTAGAAGAAGGCGTCTTGCAAGCCATGTTTGCCCTACTCCCTTACATAGCTTTATAGTCTAGGCCCAGGCATTTTTTGTCCGAGACTAAAAATGGATGGCATAAGCTTTAAAATCAATAAAACATATAAATAAAATAATTAAAATTAATAAAACCGTTAAACATATATATTATATCATGTGATGTGATGAACTTAATGCAGAAGTACAAGATACTACTTACTATTATTGGCAAATGTTCCCGGTGGACAGGCTGCACAGTCCGTTGTGTTCACCAAGCTGCAGTTGTCATCAGTGAAGGTAAAACTGGTAGATTCCAATGTGACTGGAGTGGTGGACAGCTGACTCTCAACCAAACAAACTAAATAGAAACAGAAATATTTTGAACATCTGTTTAACCAACAGTTAAATACTGCAATCTAATACCTGTAGCCATCAATGAAACCTAGATTTTCTCATCTGTCTCTCCTGCCGCTCTGTCCTATGGTGGTCTGCATTTTAGTTACACTCCAAGAGGCAAGAAGGTAGTGTGGGAATTCTTCTACCCCCTCCGCTCCTTTCCTCTTTTGAAGTTTACTTTATTAGACTGTACTCTCCAATCTCTCTATGTGCCACAGTTATCCATTAACCTCCTGGACCTACCTCCCAGTTGTTTAAGCACTTTGCTCCTATGTCCCCACTCCCTCTCCTCTAACATTTCCACTCTCTATCTTCGCAACTTCAACATATTTGTTAATTACCCAGATGCTCCTGCAACTGCTAAACTTCTCTCCCCGACCTCGTCCTTTGGCCTCTCGCAGTTGGCTACCACTGCAAGCCTAGTTTTCTCATATGTCTGTGATGTCTCTGTCATCTCCAGTATTCACTTTTTTGACCACTATCACTTATCTTGCAGCTTTACCACACCCTGCACACGCCCCTCACCTACACAGACCAACTGAAATATTCAGTCATGTCCGACTCTCATTGACCCTATGGACCACACCATGCCAGTCACATATGTTAGCCTCCAACCCATGTTCATTACTTCAATAACCTCATCCTTCGATCTCTGCTTTTCTCTTCTTCTTGTGCCTTCAATCTTTCCCAGCACCAGAGTTTTCTCTAACGAACGAACCCGGTCTTCTCAGGATGTGGTAAAATATTTAAGCTTTAAGCCTCATAGACCTACAAAAATCTACACTTTCACAGCAGATCATCACTATATCACCACCACAATCTTCTGCCCAGGCCTTGAAGCTACACACTATAACCCTAGATAATTCTTCCCACAACACACCTGGTCAAGCCCTGTGTACTCACTCAAAACAAACCATATACTTTCCAAAATGATCCTGCACTGCATGCCTAAAGAAAATCATGTACTATAAATCCATGCTGCATTCTTACACCTCAGCCCTTAATTTGTCCATTCAGACATACTTTTCATCCTTCATTGCAACCTTGAAATCTAACCCTAAACATCTAACCTTTTTTCAACCTTAATCTCCCTCTGCACTCCCCAAGCATCACCTCAGTTCACCACATAAGACCTTGTCAACCACTTAAAAAAAAAAAAAAAAAAAAAACAACACACACACAAGACACAATTAGATATGACATTTCCACACGCCAGCCCACAAATACATTACCTGCACCCCTCATACATTACCTGCACCCCTCATAACATCCACAGACACCCTGAGCTATTTTACACTGGTTACAGAGGAGGTATCCAAACTCATGTCTTCTCATTCACTGCTTGCTTACTTGACCTCGTTCCCTCAGATCTTGTCCTCTCAATGTCAAACATTCTTACCACAATCCTCACTCATGTTTTCATATTCAACCTCTCCCTCCAATGGAACATTTTCATTCTCCTTCAAGAAGGCCCTCATCACACCCATTCCAAAGAATCCCTTCCTCAATCCTTTATCCAATTCTAACCCAATCTTTCTACTATCCATAGCTTTCAAACTACTGGACAGGCTAGTCTACACTCACCTTATTAACTTTGTAGCGAACAGTGCCTTAGGTCAACCCAATACCATCTGGCTTCCATCCACAACACTCAACTGCTCTCACCAAGGTAACAAATAAACGGGTGGCTGCCAGCTCCATATTACACTCCCCATACTAATACTGCTGGTTTTATATTTTGCTTTTGACACAGTTCGCACACACACTCTACTCACTAAACTTCCATGTCACAACATTAATTGTTAACGTCTTTTTCTCTAACCACTCCTTCAGTGTCTACGACTATGGCACCTCCTCCGTTTCACTATGCAGGTTTGTTTGGTGTCCCACAAGGCTTAGAGCTGGGTCCATTGCTTTGGCTTCTCTACACCTCCTCTATTGGCAAACTTCTCAGTTCCTATAGGTTCCAGCACCAGCATTATGCTGACGACGCACAAATCTTCACCCACCTTACCAACTCATGTAACAACATGTCTTTACACACATCTTGTCCTGGGTGTTCTCCCAGGATCTAAAACTCAACATCTCCAAAAAAGAGCGGTTACTTATTTTTTGAAGTGGAGGAGAAAGATCATGATAGACAACACAAAAATCCCCCCCACTCCTTAGGTTATTTGTCTTAGTGTCACACTTGACTCAGACCTTTCTTTCATCCCCCTCATTCGATTACTCACCAAATCCTGCGTATCTATCTATGGAACATCTCCAAATGTTAATTTCTTCCTCAACAAGGAAACCACTAAGACACTAACCCACTCTCTCATCATGTCTCACCTTGACCATTGCAGCTCCAACCTAATTATCCTTCCAGTAAATCATCCAGCCAAACAACGATGTGATAATAAATATTTAGAAAATAAATGCCAAAATTTCACAATTTATGCCATGGTATGCAAACTTTTGAGCGCAACTGTATGTGTCTGGCATGCTGCTGTACGTAGGGTCACAGAAAGTCAGATACGACTGAAAAACTGAACAATAACACCCTTGCTCTATGAAGCTCTCCCAGTCTTGAAATATTCTCTGACATCCCACCTGTTTTCCAGCTCTACAAACAACTGTATGGAAAAACATACTTCCTCACGCTAACTTCCCCTACGGTTATTCCTTCTGCTTTACATACTCCCTTATCACTCTAGAATATCGATCTGTCCTGACTAATGACGGGAATGCATTTAAACAATTTTATCAGGAATTAAACGGTTAAAAATCAAGCATAATCATGTACAGTATTAGCTCGCTATAAATAACAGTAATATTAGTTTAAAAAAAAAAAAAAAAAAGGGGGGGGGGGAGGCATTTTTGGTTTCAAAAGGACCACTGTATGTAGGCAGTACGCCAAAGTATGAGAATTGAGCAGATCATTAAACAAAAAAAAAAAAAGTTGCTATTTTTAAAATGTTTATTTGATGAAAATAAATTTGCAACTCTGATCAAGCCCTACATGTCCTTCTCTGCGGATATGTCACTCAGTCTAGGAAGCTTCTATGTAAATTATGGAGGATTAGTGCACGCTGTTCCTCCAAGCTATGTGAATAAGCCCAGACGCAACTCCATTGCACAGCCATGCACACACCCCATAATTTCCGAAGAAACCTCCTAGAGTGACACAGCAACAAAAGGCGGATATTACAGCTTGATCAAAGCTAAAAATCGAGTCACATGGAAGAAAAAAAAAAAGTTTTTTTAAAAACAAGTATGTTTATTTTGTTTAATAATATGCTCAATTCACATTATTGGTCAAACTGCTTACATGGGCAGTATGCCTTTAAGAAAAGGAAAAATCATACAGTGGTCCTTTAAGCTTTCAGAATCTATTACATTGTAAGGGAGGTTAGGCAGGAACCCTTAAATGGATATTGAACGACGCGGAGGCTGCACAGGCTCCCTGGGTCAGCCTGTAGCGTCACGTGACCCAGCGGAGCCTGTGAGGCTATCAGCCAATCAGGAGCGTCGGGGGGCGTGTCGGAAGCCCGTTTCGCGCCATTGAACACAGCAGCGCGGTCTCCCGACTGGATGGACGGAGGTCTGAGGTCCTGCAGCTAAAAAATACAGTAGGAAGGTTTAATTACTGAGATTTCACCCCAGCTTACCAGCATATAAGGGGATATCACTGTTGAGGCTATCTTTGTCCGTTTTTGTGTTTCTCTTCCTCCTCCGTTTTGTGTGTGTGTGTGTGTCCCTGTCTCCCTGTGGTGTGCTGTGTCTGTGTGTGTTCCTGTGTCTGTGTGTGCCTGTTTTCTGCTTGTTGTTCCCCCTGTTTGTTCCCCCGTTAGCATTTACTATGGATCCAGAAGGCTTAGAGGCCTTACTGGCTGAGGTTAGGACCCGTGCCTTAAGCCAAGGGGTCAGGTGGGTGCAGGACAGGCTGGGACCTCCCATGCCTTCTGCGCTTGGAGCTCAGCACATTGTACAGGAACAGCCTGCGGTGGCTGGTGTCCTAGCCAATTCTGAGGCCTCCAGGGAAATTTTTTCCCATCCCACCACTGTAGGGCTGCCAGACCCACGTCCATCAGGTAGCAGAGACACCAGAGATGGGGGGGTTACAGGTCAGGGCGGCCGGGACCCCATACCCCACAGGCAGGCGAGCGCCAGGATCACGGGCGGTGGGGGTGAGGGCCTAGCAATCCGGCCACCACCTGCCAACTTGCCTAAAGGTCCTAGGCCGCGACAAAGGTCGCGAAACACCCCTCTAACACCCCGTAAGGGGGGTGCAGGGGGTAAGAGAAAAGCCGGGAGTCCTAAAAAGGCTCCTACAGGCCCTCACGGTGCCAAGCAGACGGTCCCTGGGGTTTCCCTCATTAACAGTGCTTCTGGTACTTTACAGGGATGCCCAACTGGCAGCGAGAGGAGCATGGCGACGACGAGAGAGAGAAGAGATGGGGTCATCAGAGAGATGAACAGCCAAGACAGCATGGTCATGATTGATGACATGCCTGTGACAGCGGCAGTGGCGAGGCTAGGACGCCCCACTCGAGCTAAGAAGGCTACGAGCAGGTACAGTCCGCTGCTATTTACGCACACACCGCTAAGGCGTAGCAGAGTAGAGACTGAGGGCGATACGGTTAGGCCACAGCGCAAAGGGTCTAAGATTGACCAACAGCTGGATATTCCAACGCCCGAGGAAGTCTCAGGGGGCCCCCTACAGGGGGCGGCGGAGGCAGTGCTAGCCTACTCCAGCCGCGCAAGCTTAGCTGACCAGGACCCTTCCTCAGACGAGGAAAGGGCGGTATGGGCGCGGGCATGCAGGTCGCGGAGAGCTAGTGACTGTTCTTCTCGTACCCACAGATCCAGACGGAGATCCAGGTCTAGAAGCAGAAGATCTTGTCGGTGCAGCTGTGCTTGCACTGGATCTGAGAGGAGAAGCCCGCGGAGGGCCAGACGGTCAGAGTCCCCGGAGCGTCAGGAGAGACGCGGGGATACTCCGTTGGCCGTATCTACTCCAAAGCTTCCAGAAGCAGGTGAGCGCTCAGAATTGAGCTGCGCAGCAGACAAGGGTGGTTTTATTGGGTCATTAAGGACTCTATTAGCTGCGCATAACATTGCAGTTAGCGAGCGCGAAATGGGAGCGTGGATAGGGGGACTAGCAAAGGGTGCATGGTCCCAGCCAGCAGCGGTAGTGGCGCCAGCGAGCGCGAGCGAGGCGCTAGCTAGCTTGCGCGCGCCCGAGCCGGTAGGTAGCGCAATAGCAGCAGTTGGGAACAACACTGTGGGGGTTACCGACGCAGCCATGAGGCCTATAGTCCTCTGCTCGTTGGATAATTTAGGTGCACACCTTCCACAGGATGTAAAGGAAAAGATCTGGAGGAGGGAATTTATAGAGTTGTTTTCCCTTCTCCCTATGTCCAGGCAAACAGACCTGGCCGAGAGGGGCCCCAGGGAGGGGAAATCCTTTGCTAGGCTACCCAGGACGTTTGATACCTGGCTGCAAGCATTTTCTATTTGGGCTTGCGTACTGTGTGAGCGGCACCCTGAACAGAGTTCGGGATTGTTCGTCTACATAGACGAAATTCGGAATGCTCACAAGGTTTATGGGGGTACAGCCTGGTGGCGGTACGATGAGGAGTTCCGGCAATACTTGGCCTCAAGGCCAAGTATGGCGTGGAGCGACAAAGCGGTGGCGTATTGGCTAAACATGACACCCATGAGAGTCACGACGCCCTTTCGGAGCGGGGCCGGTGGAGCTAAGGGCCCCACCCACGCCTCAGGAGCAGGTCTTAAGACCTGTTTCTCGTACAACGAGGGGGTCTGCAGATGGGCGCCTAACTGCAGGTTTAAGCATGCATGCTCAAACTGCGGAGGTGACCACCCCCTGTCTAGATGCGGTAGACCCAAAGAGGGAGGCAGGGGCGAACCTCCTGCAAAGGGGCAAGACGCCCATACGCCTCCCCGCCATGCTGCCGTGGCTAAAGCGCTACGGTAAATTGGCAGGCACCGCCGAAGCGGCGCGCCTATTGGAGGACGGGTTCCGAGAAGGATTCCGGATTCCATGTGGGGTCGACATTCAAGGTTTTCTTGTCCCAAACCTGAAGTCGGCTAGGGATTTCCCAGGGGTAGCCAAAGCTAAGGTGCTTAATGAGGTAAAATTGGGGAGGATGGCCGGGCCATTTGCGGCCCCGCCCATCCAAGGTTTAGTTGTGTCGCCTCTTGGGGTGGTCCCCAAGAAGGAGAAGGGTAAATTTAGATTGATCCAGCATCTCTCCTACCCCAGAGGCCGTTCGGTAAACGATGGCATATCAAGAGACCAGGCTACTGTGTCTTACGAGTCATTTGACCGGGCGGTCGATCTGGTGAGGAGGGAGGGCCAGGGGGCCCTTATGGCAAAAGTGGACATCGAGGCAGCATTCAGATTGCTCCCCGTGCACCCGACAAGCCATCGGTTGCTGGGGTGCTTCGTAGACGGAAGTTACTTCGTTGACTTATGTTTACCCATGGGATGCTCGATATCCTGTGCTTACTTCGAGGCCTTCAGCAAATTTTTACAATGGGTTGTGAGCATCAAGGCGGGGTACAAGAGTGTTACCCATTACCTGGATGACTTTCTTTTTGTTGGCCCAGCGAGAAACGACGCTTGCCGTTTTATGCTGGAGGTGTTCACCGAAATCTGTACAGAATTCGGGGTACCACTGGCCCATGACAAGACGGAGGGCCCTACGGAGCAATTGACTTTTCTGGGGATTCGGATTGACTCCTGCAAAATGGAGTGCAGTCTTCCCTTAGAGAAGGTGGAGGACATGCAAGCTGAGATTACGGCGCTGCGGGGCGCACGGAGGGTGACCCTGCGGCGGCTGCAATCAATATTGGGGAAGTTGAATTTCGCGTGCAGAATTATCCCCATGGGGCGGATATTCTGTAGACGGATGTCTCTGGCTACGGTAGGGATTGCGAAGCCGCATCATTTCCTAACAGTCTCTAAGGCCATGCGTGACGATGCAGAGGTATGGGCGATGTTCCTTGCAGACTTTAACGGGCGGGTGGTCCTTCAAAAGGAGGGCACCACCAGCGCAGAGCTAGACCTGCACACCGATGGTTCTGGACCGATCGGTTGTGGGGCGTATCTCCAAGGGAGATGGTTCGCTGTGGCATCGCCGGAGGAATGGGAAGAGGCGGGTTTACTGCTGAACCCTACATTCCTGGAGCTGTTTCCTACGGTGGTAGCAGTGCACTTATGGGGTCCTTGTTTCAGGGACAGGCGAGTCATTTTCCATTCGGGTAATAAGGGGTTGGTTGAAGCCGTGAACAACATCACGGCGGCATCCGTACCGGTGATTAGATTGCTCAGGCATCTTGTGCAATGTTGCCTTCGCTTGAACATATGGTTTCAAGCAAGACACGTGACAAATGTGAATAACGGAATTGCTTACGCCCTCTCTCGGTTTCAGGAGGATCGTTTCAGGGCGCTGGCTCCTCGTGCCAACGCCCTGGGGGAGCTCATCCCCGAGGAGCTCTGGGAGATTGGAGCCGTCAGGTAACGAGACTCGTGAGACAGTCTGTTGCCCCAGCGACGTGGAACGCTTATAGACTCGTGTGGGCTAAATGGGATAGCCTAGTGGCACTGGCAGGTGGTGCCACGACGGAGGACAAGAGCGTAGGGATCTTGCTTTGGTACCTGCTGCGGTGCGCCGAGCAAGGCGAATCAAAACCCGTAGTAGGGAGACAGGTCACGGCGCTTGCTTTTATGTTTAAGCTTGCTGGGCAGAGGGACCTTACTAAGGATTTTCTAGTGCGCAAAGTGGTGCGCGGAATGTTCAGCGGTGCGCAAAGGCCGGATAGTAGGCGGCCAATAACATTTGCGCTGTTGCTGAGATTGGCTCAGGAATTGGTGGTGGTTTGCAGGGATCCCTCTGAATCTCTACTTTTCCGAACGGCTTTTTCCCTGGCGTTCTTCGGAGCGTTTAGGATAGGGGAGTTAGTCGCGAACAGTAGACACGGTTCGGGGGGTCTGCAATTGGTGGATACCTGCCTCAGGGAAGGTACGGTGGTATTGTGGTTGCGGAGGTCAAAGACCGACCAAGTGGGTAAAGGAAGAGAAGTGGTTCTGCATCAGGTTGGCACAGAGTGTTGCCCATATGCATGTGTAGTGGAGTACCTTAAGCAGCGACCGGTGGGACGGTGTTCGCTGCTGGTCCACGCCGATGGAACGGCACTGTCTATGTATCAGTTTAAAAGAGTTTTAAAAAGCGCACTGCATCGGCTCGGTTCCAAGCAGTCCGACTTTGGGACGCACTCCTTTCGGATTGGAGCTGCCACTGAAGCGGCTAGGTTGGGGTTGCCCGACGCGACAGTAAAGCGCATCGGGAGGTGGGACTCAGACCGTTTTCGTTCCTATGTACGGCCAAATGCAGTGGTTTAATGGTGTTGCTTTCTACTTTCAGGGGAACAGAAGCAACTATGGATTGTGGGCCATTCCTACGTGTACTGGGCCCATAGGTTAGCCGCAGTTACCGAAGAAAAGGCACAACTGGGCTTTCCTGTTACGGACTTACGCGTAAGGTGGTGTGGTATTCGGGGTCTGCGATGGGCGCAGCTCGACGGCCTCTTGGAAACGTACGCGCAGCGTTACGGGCAGCCCAGTCTTATCATTCCTCATGCCGGCGGGAACGATTTGGGGACAGTTCCCATGAGACGAATGCTAAAGGTGATGAGACGAGACATCGAGAAATGGGTGAAGAAGTTCCCTGGCACGTTCCTTATCTGGTCTGAGATGATCAAGAGAAGATCATGGCGTAACGCGCGCGACCCAGTATGCTTAGATAAGGCTAGACAGAAGATAAACCAGCAGATTGCGAGCTTTGTGAGAAAACAAGGTTTCTCTGCCATCCGGTATAAAGATTTCGAACCGGTCGGCGCAGATGATTTTTTCGCAAAGGATAAGGTTCATCTTACGGAAATAGGGTACGAGTTGATGATGTTGGAGTTTAGGGAGAGTGTTTTGCGGGCTTTGGCTTTAATGTCCAGCAGGGGGGGATCGCAGCCTCGGGAGGCGTCCCTCGCATGCTCCGTGGCGGGAGGTGAGTTGCCCGGCCCACTGGCCTAAGGGGGCGATGGCCCCACCTCACAGGGCGTGCTTAAAGATAAGCATTGGGGCTTTGGGCAGGGCTCAAAGCGTGAGGTCACTGTTCGTGGCCGGGCTCCTCCCCCGGAAGGAAAAGGACTAAATTAGTCATCTAAATAAGTTACGGTTGTTTGTTTACATTGTGTTAAAATAAAGCTGTGGCCCGTTGTTTCTCCCAACTCAAGTTGTTGTGTCAGTTATTCCATCAACTAGCCTGAATGGATCATGCATGGGTCATGAACGACGCGGAGGCTGCACAGGCTCCCTGGGTCAGCCTGTAGCGTCACGTGACCCAGCGGAGCCTGTGAGGCTATCAGCCAATCAGGAGCGTCGGGGGGCGTGTCGGAAGCCCGTTTCGCGCCATTGAACACAGCAGCGCGGTCTCCCGACTGGAATCCCACCCACCCACCCTGTAATTTGTTGTTAACAGATGTTATGGTTTATTCTTTTAAAAAAAAAAAAAAAGAGTATATATAATATAAATAAGAAATATTGAAATTAATATATATATTTTTGGTTAAAGAATTCGGAGAAGTGGCTATTGTATGTTGTGTTTTGTAAATTTATGTCTGTGCGGCGGGAGGTGAGTTGCCCGGCCCACTGGCCTAAGGGGGCGATGGCCCCACCTCACAGGGCGTGCTTAAAGATAAGCATTGGGGCTTTGGGCAGGGCTCAAAGCGTGAGGTCACTGTTCGTGGCCGGGCTCCTCCCCCGGAAGGAAAAGGACTAAATTAGTCATCTAAATAAGTTACGGTTGTTTGTTTACATTGTGTTAAAATAAAGCTGTGGCCCGTTGTTTCTCCCAACTCAAGTTGTTGTGTCAGTTATTCCATCAACTAGCCTGAATGGATCATGCATGGGTCATGAAATTTTTAATGCATCTCTACATTATGACACATCACTGTTTTATTACATTTTATACAACTTCGATATTAATTCAGTGGCTGGTTCTGTAAGGACGAAAGTTAACTCTTCGTCTACAACTGTTAGGGCACTCTGCTTGCTTCAACAAGAAGAAAAAAAAAGCTTTTGGTATCTTTAGACCAATTGACATATAAAAAAAAAAAAAGGAAATGTATTTCTGTACAAAATATATAAGAATTTAGAATCAGCTTGTAATGTATGGTCCTTTCAGGACCTGAGAGCATGTCATCATAAACTTAAAGGGATATAAAATTATTTTCTTTGCTTCATCAGTGGTTTCTTTTTTAAATGAAGGTCTCAGAGCACAAAATATCTTTAGAAGTTTAATTGCTTTGGGGGCTTGCCCTCTGGCATCCAATGAGATCGACTAATGAGACTAAAGTAAGCGCTCTGCATCTCCTATTAGTTTCAATGAAGTTTAAACAGGTTTTACTTATTCTTTTTTCATACAAAAATGAACTTTTGTAATATTTAAAAAAATGCTCTTTTTACATTTATAATGGTATTAAGAAAATGAGGAAAGACAAACAAGTTTCAAAATTATTATTTACATAAAAGGATGTTATTATCCAGGTTTTTTTTCATACTAAAGTATATTTACAACACTTGTCGATTATGTTTATTGCTCTTTTGTAACAATAAAATATCTTTAAAAAAATGCTTGAAGAAAAAAAAAAAAAAAAGTTGCAATTAATGTCCCTTTGGTAAAATAAAGGCAGATCAAACACATTGCAGTGTTCATTTTTTTCAGTTAATATAATTTATTTTTCTAAGAGGAAATGTTTTTAATGCATAAAACGTAATCATTTTAAGGCATGACAAAGTTTCAGACTATGGTGTCCCTTTAATGTTGGTGCGGAGCAGTGTTCATTAGGTCTTTTAAATAAACAACATTTTTTTTTTAAGCAATGAGACAGGGCAAATAATAAATCACAATCATTTCCGAAACAAAAGGCTGACCGCACAGGTGTGATTACCTGTATAAAGTCTGGGTACAAGAACAAGAGGTCACGAAACAGATAAAGACTGTACACAAACACTCACCTAAGAGACAGACGGCGCTCTGGATCCACAGCAGTCTCTGGATGCTCATTTTTACAGCATGGTAGAAAGTCAGAGACTGAACAAAACTTCCTCCTCTCCCAGCTCTTGTGTCTGTGTATCATCACCTGACTGAGATCATGTGCCGGGTAACTCACAGCTCCCACTAATCCAGCCCAATTATTACACTCAATGAGACATTTGTCTGGGACATGTTTATTATTATTTCGACTGAAAGACTTCTTCGAATGATCTTAACGTTTGATTTTAAATAAATGCAAATTGTGAACTAGTTAATGATGGGTGCATTTTATATATATATATATATATATATATATATATATATATATATATACATACATACATATGTATATGTAACTAGACTAGTTCATATTTTAAGCATTCTAAGAAGTTTTTCATATATATATATATATATATACTAGCGACTTCCCCGTCAAAAATGACTGGTCAATAAAAATTTAAGCCATGGCAATGCTGTTTGCCGCACAATGTAAGGCTTTTGCTCCTCTGAGGACCTTCGGCGCTCATTGCGAGCCTCTCCCCTCGTGTCGTTCAAGTTTCCTGCTTTGCAACGATTACCTTCGGCGCTCATCGCAAAGACAGATATATAAGTATAGTGTAAAATATAAAATGTATTTAGTACAGTGAATGAATACATTAATATGAATTAATAAATGAATATACTTTACCTATTTATATTTAATATGCAGCAATCAATATCCTGAAGAGCTAACAATCTCTTTGGATTTTCCTGCAGCAAACAATGTAAATTTGGACTGTTGATCACCTGAGGAGAAAGTGTCAGCAATGTGCCAGGTGTGCAGTGTAAATAGGCTGCGTGCGCGAGGCTAAACTGTTTGTGTAGGCGTGTAAAGCGCCATTTTAGATTCGTAATGTTATTATTTGCAAGTTAGTGTTGTCAAATGGCGGCTTTTTTTTATGTGTTACTTAGCTCGCGAGCAATTTCCTTTAGCCTCGTTTTCATTTTTTTCGGCCACCAATTTTTTTCTTGCTTAGCAGATTTTCGAGTGCTGAAATTCGGCTTAAATTTGCATGCAACCTTACTTCCAGACGTCCTGGCGTGCCCCCCGTGCTGTGGGTGAGTGTTTTTTTATTTTATTTTTAATTTTGTTCTTGTTTTTCGTGTTTTTGATTTCCGCGGTTTAGCCGTTAAAGTCGTATTTCTGCGAGGTCGTTTTTTTGCCCTCGAGATTCCGATTTTTTCTAAGTCCCGGGTTCCTCAACTGCTTGCAGGCTAAGTAAGTCCCACGTTTCTTAAATGCTTGCAGCCTAAGTAAGTCCCGCGTTTCTTAACTGCTTGCAGCCTAAGTAAGTCCCGCGTTTCTTAACTGCTTGCAGCCTAAGTAAGTCCCGCGTTTCTTAACTGCTTGCAGCCTAAGTAAGTCCCGCGTTTCTTAACTGCTTGCAGCCTAAGTAAATCCCACGTTTCTTAACTGCTTGCAGCCTAAGTAAATCCCACGTTTCTTAACTGCTTGCAGCCTAAGTAAGTCCCGGGTTCCTCAACTGCTTGCAGCCTAAGTAAGTCCCACGTTTCTTAACTGCTTGCAGCCTAAGTAAGTCCCGCGTTTCTTAACTGCTTGCAGCCTAAGTAAGTCCCGCGTTTCTTAACTGCTTGCAGCCTAAGTAAGTCCCGCGTTTCTTAACTACTTGCAGCCTAAGTAAGTCCTGTGTTTCTTAACTGCTTGCAGCCTAAGTAAGTCCTGCGTTTCTTAACTGCTTGCAGCCTAAGTAAGTCCTGCGTTTCTCAACTGCTTGCAGCCTAAGTCCCGCGTCCCATTGCCTCAGTGCTCCGAGCTCCCTCATGTTTCTAAGCCTCAACTGGTTCGCCTTAGTGCTCCGAGCTATGCGTTAACGGCTCACCTTGCATTGCGAGGCTCGCAAACATGACAACGAATCGCAGTTTGACAATTATAATATGTGACTAGCGTATTGCCCGTCAAAAAATGACGGCAATCAGATGTGTATGTTTTAAAAGTTGTTTAGTTATTAATATACACATGGAATTGTAAGGTAGCTAATGCTGTTTTCTGTGTACTACTGAAATATAGAATTCAAATTAATAAATGAATTTACGTATTTTTATGTATTGTGTTGAAGAGCTGGCAATCTGAGTTGATGTTGCAACAGCATTAGTGGTGTGGAGGTGCTGTGTAAGCGTGATGAACGTGTGCAGTGTAATAGTGTGCGTGCGCGAGACCAAACCGTTAACGTAGCTGTGTACTTCCGCATTATCCTAAAATGGTGGGTAATGTGTGGTATGCGTCTTAGCGGATTATCGGTACGTGTTTTCCGTGGTTATAGTGCTGTCGCCTCGTTTTCGTTTTGTTCGTCCGGCATTTTTTCTGTTGCGCTCATTGCTAAGCCTGCTAAAGTACTACGGTTTAACAGTAAATTTGTTTGCCACACAACATGACGCTACATTTGTCCCTTTTTTTTCTTCTTAAAATAAATACAATTTCTTTTTTATAACATTTTTATTTTTGTAACTTGCAACTTATATTTCATCAAATGCGTTGGTTTAGGCGGGAAATCCGATGTTGGGCGAGACAAAGTCGTTAAATCTGTGTTAATCTGTAAATCTGTAATTGGGTTTCGTAAAATGTACTCACTACTGTCTTTTCACTCATTGCACGGTTAATCCGCATCCTTTATCTCGTTGTTTTTCAAACACATACGGCAGTATAGCCTTGTTTTCATTTTTTTTGGGCGGCCATTTTTTTCTCGCTTAGCCGATTTTCGATCTTTGTAACTCGGCTAAATCGCTGTAAATTGCAGTTCCAACTCACTTCCAGACGTCCTGCCTGGTTCCCCATGCTGTAAGTGACCTTTATTTTAATTTTTAGTGTGTATTTAGTGTTTTTTTAGTGTTTTGGTTCCGCCGCTTATCTTGTAATTTTTGTCATCTCGTTTTTTTTTTCTAAGTGCTACGGTTTAACGGCTCGCCTCGCTGTGCGAGGCTCGCCTGCAATGAGCGCCTGCGGCGCTCATTGCCAAAGTGCTACGATTTAACATAACAGCTCGCCTCGCCTGCAATGAGCGCCTGTGGCGCTCATTGCCAAAGTGCTACGATTTAACGGCTCGTTTCGCTGTGCGAGGCTCGCCTGCAATGAGCGCCTGCGGCGCTCATTACCAAAGTGCTACGATTTAACGGCTCGCCGGGCGATGAGCGCCTGTGGCGCTCATCGCTAAGTCGTAT
This sequence comes from Discoglossus pictus, assembly GCA_027410445.1. NCBI lineage: Eukaryota > Metazoa > Chordata > Amphibia > Anura > Alytidae > Discoglossus > Discoglossus pictus. The sequence goes on from CM050163.1 coordinate 42,366,083, forward strand.
GCACTACGCAACAAATCGGTTTAACGGCTCGCCTCGCTGTGCGAGGCTCGCCGGGCGATGAGCGCCTGTGGCGCTCATCGCTAAGTCGTACGCACTACGCAACGCAGCGTGATGACGAATCGTAGTTAGACAATTATAATATGTGATATACATACACACATATAGGTGGTGAGAATTTATTCAATTTTTTTTAAGTGTAAATGCTAGGATTAGGGGTTAGGATTAAGATTATGGAAGTTTATATATATATATATATATATATATATATATATATATATATATATACTGGATATATATATATATATATATATCCAGTTTGATCCTATCCTCTTATGGTAGCGCAGCACAAGACAGCAGCAGTGGCGGTGAGCATCCGCTAGATGGCGCTGCATATATTATGGTGCCATATCATAGAGTCGAGGCTTAGGTAAACGGTGAGGGTGAGGGTTAGTTCAAGGGTTAGGCTAACATTATAAGCTTAGAACTTCTCTCACATATCGGCAGCGCTGCAAAATATTGGCAGCGCCATCTATCTGTTGGAGGCCGCACTGCAGTGGCGGACCTGTCTCGACACCATAACAGGATAGACTCTATGGCCCTCATTCAATTGCAATTTGGCCAATTGAATAGGGCCCTAAATAACATATATTTTTTAAAGAAGATTTAGTTAGTAAGCGTCTATCCAAAAGCAAGGTTTTCACTAACTAAAAACTTATTTAAAAAATATGTTATGTGCTTATTTAGAGCCCTATTCAATTGGCCAAATTGCAATTGAATGAGGGCCTATATGTTTTGTAATTTAAGAACTGGGATCTATCCAGTTTTAAATTTGCCACCACTGACAGCTGCTGTGCCGCCAAGTGGCTGCTAGATGGCGCTGCGGCTATTTTGCAGCGCTGTCGATATTTCACACAAGTTGTAACCTTAGAACGTTACCCTAACCCTTAAACTAACCCTCACCCTAACCCTAATAGTTTACATTACCCCTGTCCAATTCGGCAAAAATTAACCAGCAGTGGCAGCAGCAGTGCCGCCCACCAACCATTAGGTAAACTTTTAGGGTTACGGTGAAGCTTAGGGTAACCTTCAAAGGTTACAACTTGTGTGAAATATCGGCAGCGCTGCAAAATATCCACAACGCCATCAAGCAGCTACAGGGCTGGCGAATTTACACCAGGATAGATCCCCTAACCCTAACTCTATGGTATGGGCACTGAAAATTGGCAGCACATTTTTGGTGAATTTCAAAAGGGAAAGGACCAAGAACTGTACCCACTATGCTTTATTCTAGTTTATAAATAGCACTACGGAAAATGCTGAAGCTTTATGAATAAATAAATATATATATATATACACACACACACACACAAAGGTGGCGCGGCCGAGAATGTATTCAATTTCTTTTTAGTGTGAATGCTAGGATTAGGGGTTAGCTTTAAGATTAGGGTTAGCGCACCTGTATTTTACTAGGTATAGTTTATAATATGCCACTACCCTAACCCTAACTCCTAAATCTAACCCTAACCGTAGGAAAATGAACACATTTTCAGCCACGCCACATAGCGCTCAATGGCCGCCCCTGCTGGCAGGCAGAAAACAGGAAAGGTCCTATTGGGGTTCTGAGGTAGGCTCAGGCACTTCTGTAAAAGTTTGTTTTGTCTAATTAGGATACTTTTCTGAGGCTGGTCCATAAAACTCCAGAACTAGTAAAAGTGACACAGAAAGTTTCCCAGTTATTGGAAGTTAAAAGTACACATTAGGATAAAAATAATTGCAATTGGCTATAATTAAAATTAAAAGAGCAAGAGCCTTAACATGTATATAAATTAACTTTAAGATCCAGCCTCTAAGGAAATCACCTAATCAATAAAAAATAATTAAGATTAGCAGTGGTTATTAATAAGAAAGATGGGCAGATATGAGCTTTGAAAATGGTAATTGTAACAGAAGCCTTTAATAATTATATTTAATTGTTCTACTTTATTTCCTCCATTGCTAATTTTTATTAATTGCTGTCGATAAGGGTGATTCATTTAGTTAATTCATACATAAAATAGCTCTAATTACTATATAAATTTGAAGGCACTTCCACTTTGAATTTTTTATTGAATTATAACCAGTTATGATTATGTTTATTTTTAGTAAATAGCTTTCATTTCTGCAGCAAAAACAGAATATTTGAGAAGTCACGGATTATATTATTCTGGGCCAATCATGCAAGTAAGAAGCCTATTTTTTTACCATTTTAACTTCTAAAAATAAATGTTACGATTATTTTCTATTTAGACCTCAACATTTTTAATTATTTAATATTATCTTTATTCTTGTTTAAAGGTTCTTTTATTTCAAAACAATTCTGGAACAAGGATCATGTTTGATTAAAATGTTTACTGGTCTATACGTTTATATGGCATCTGCCATTTTTGGTTAGTTAAATTACAAAGACTAAGCATTAATTATATGAATTAAGTCTTTGAAAATTGTGGACTTTCTGGTTTAGAGTGTGTAATTATAATACTTTCTGGTAATGGATCATTTAGTTCGTTTTTGATCCTTGATCATAGGCAAACTCATAGGTCATTCTTCACATAACCTAATAAGGGTGACATGGCTCACTAATAATAGGCTGGCTTTGATTAATAATATAAATTATATATTTTTTAAGTTTTAATTGGATTTACATGTTTAAATCTTTACTTTTATATTTTAAAATATAAAGGAACCATTGTATCATGTATGACAAGGAGCATAATTAGCTCTAAATTGGTACAAAGAATTTTCTATCTTTAGGCAAATTATATGTATCAGGTCTGTGCATATAACAAATTTTCAAATATATAAGCTTCTATTGTAATTTTTCTAAAAAATATCAAATGCTTTCCATCATGAAAAATCATCTTCAAATTATTTTGGCACACATTCTTTATTAAATATATGTAATGGCTGTCTATAGCACCCCCAACACAAGCACCAATAAATATTTACTATATTTTGTAATACTCAGAATGCCTGGGCAGGGCAAAATACAAATTTACAAAGAATGGAGAAACAGATGGACTTTGGCATCTATGATGTAGAGATAGTGGCTTGTAACACGGGACCTCGAGATACACCAACAGGGCCTGGATTTGGCGATATCCATACATAACCACACCAACAATAAGTGGCTCTCTCAAAATGACACAGCCACTGATTAGTTGGTTTGTACACCAGTGTTGGAAACCAGTGCTATAGAGGGTTCATACCAACATCCAAAAAGTGTCTACCATTTTCTTTCCAAAGGTCGTTTTCTTCAGTAGGATAGGTGATTCCCAGCTGATGGTGTAAAACTATAAGGTTTGTGCCTCAAAAGATATAAATCCTAGAGGACTAATCAAGCAGACAATCAACCAACATCTAAGCTCTACATGTAGTTTAAATCATAGGAAAATAAAATATAAAAAGAGACTCATTGTACAATATAAAACAAGGGAGCATTATTAAAAGGCAAATAAGAGGCATATGTGTGCTTATGTTTTACAATCATTTTAAAAGTTTTCTTCCAGATCTTCACTTATCTTCCATCTGTCAGCAAACCTTTTGATAATACCTTTAGATTTATTAGATAGATGGTTGTTTGCTTTAGCATACAATTGTATTATTATTCTTCAGATATTAAAGCATAGAAAGGAGACTGTAGAACAGAGACAGGAGAACCTTATATCTTAATCCTATTTATTTCATCCTTCTTAATCTTAGATGGTTACACAATCTGGCACATTCAAGAGATGTGTTTTGATAATTTGGTTCTTTACCAGGAGGCACACTTTGTCTTTTTATTGATTGCACTGGTTACATGTCATAATTAGATATGGGATGAGTGTGAAAAAATATCTGAAGTTCCTCTTATTCATGTATTGATCCAGCATCAGTCAAACAAAAACACACCGAAACATTGATTATTATCTTATTTGGGTAAATACAAATTCCTTCCTGGTCATGGGTGTAGGAGCCCACAAAAATCTGGTGGCTATAATTCAACTCTACTCGCAGGACAGGAAGCAAGGGCAGATCTATCGCAGGTGCATCCGGTGCAATGCACTGGGGCCCTTCTCTGGGGGTCCCCATTGCTGAAGTGGCCCTCAAAAATGTTTTTTTATCTTAGCACTCAGGACCTTCCCGTGATATCAGACCGTCACTTGGCTGACTTGAATGCGGAGGTTTCTCAAGAGGAGGTTAGATCTACTATCCAAGGTCTTAAATTAGGCAAATCCCCAGGGCCGGATGGCCTCACGAACCTGTATTACAAAAAATCTGAACCCCTGCTTACCCCCTATTTAACGCTCCTCTTCAATGCAATATTAAATGGGGAATCCATGCCCCCTGAACTAAATCATGCTGACCTAGTCGTTTTTCCTAAAGAGGGTAGGGATATTTAGAGATTAAAAACTATCGTCCTATCTCGCTGATCAATGGAGATGTCAAGATCTTAGCCAAAATTATGGCTAATCATATATCTAAATTCTTGCCAGACTTAATTCATAAGGACCAGGCAGGGTTTATTCCTTTCAGAGAAGCAGGGGACAATGTTATGAGGGTCTTAAATTCTCAGTATATAGCACATAAATCTCACACTCCAATGTGTCTTCTAGCTCTGGATATTGAAAAGGCTTTTGATACGGTTGAATGGCCGTATCTGTACAAAATACTTGACAAGTTTGGATTTAGGGGACGCTTCATTAACTTACTAAGGAGTTACTATAACTCCCCAACAGCAAACTTGAAGTTGCCAGGAGAGCGCAGGGCAAATATTCAAATTCAAAGAGGGACCAGGCAAGGGTGTCCACTCTCACCTCTGCTATTTGCACTTGCCATGGAACCTCTTGCACAGGCGATTAGATCTCATTCAGGCATATTCGGGATCCCAGTGGGCCACCAACATTTTATATGCTCTCTTTTTGCTGACGATATATTATGCACCTTGACCAAGCCCCTTCAATCTATCCCAACACTTATGTCAATTATAACTGAATTTAGCAATATCTCAGGTCTCAAACTAAATGTAGAGAAAACGGAGGCGCTGGGGTTGGGTATGGTACATTGACTCTCTCAAATCTGACTATAATTTTGTCTGGCCCGCACGACATGTAAAATATCTAGGAGTCAAACTTACATCTAACATAGCTGACTTATATAAGGCTAATTTCCCACCTATATACAAATCTTTGACCGAAGACATGCAGAGGTGGACGAACTATAACATATCTTGGACGGGGCGCATAGCAGCTACTAAAATGAGCATTCTACCAAAAGTCCTGTATCTCTTTCTAACCATTCCCATCCCAATTTCACCTACAGACCTAGATAGGTTCCAGAATATCATATTTAGGTTTATATGGGGAAATAAACGATCTCGTATCTCCAGGCAGGTGATGTTCAGGCAGAAAAATAGAGGTGGACTTGCTTGCCCAAATTTAAAGGTTTATCTTAAAGCCGCTCAACTGGCCCACCTTCACAGAGCACACTCTAAAACACATCAACCAGCCTGGGTTTTCATGGAAAACCAGCAAATGTTCCCACATAGTTGGGATAAGCTGATATGGATCCTCAAAGAACTAGCTCCATTCACAACTCATCAAAATCCCATGATTTCACAAACCCTTCGTGCGTGGGGGTGGGCCAACTCCAACTCCAGGCGGTTACTTGCTCCAGGATTGCCCCCAATGATGTCAGTCATGTCCTTTTCACAAATTTTGGCAGACTCGAATAACATCTCTAAATTCTGGTGGACTTCTAGAAACTTGGACAGTATAGGGAGCTGGTTTTTGAACGATAGCTTTCTGACCTATGACCAATTCTGTACAACCCATGACCTACCTGTCACAGAATTCTATAATTACTTGAAAATTAGGAGCTGGGTCAGTAAGAGTTCAAGAGAACTTGGGCACCCTAGGGCCTCCTGGATGTCTGTTGTATGCAAAGACTTACCCCTTACCAAAAGGGTTCTGGGCTCACTGTACGACACCTTTCTTAATTCCACAAGTGACCAGAAACCCAGATATTTTGCACAGTGGGAGAGGGATCTTGGGGTGGAGTGGAATTGGGTTAAATGGATAGAATCCTGTTCCAATCTCTCTAGAGGCTCTCTTAATTCGGCTTTATTAGAGACGTCCATCAAAGTTTTGCATAGAGTTTACTGTACACCAGACAAACTACAGAAATTTAAGCCGTTAGAAAGCAATAAATGCTTTAGGGGATGCCAAAACATAGGGGATCATATACATACATGGTGGTCATGTCCATCCACTCAGAAACTATGGGGGCAATTAGCCCAATTAGCCTCCACACTTTTTCACAAGGCAGTTGAGCCCTCGATGGAGTCTTGCCTGCTGGGAAACCGTGTTACGGATTTATCTCAAACTCAGAATAAACTATACCAATTAATGGCGTTAGCTACTAAGACACACATAGCCGGGAGCTGGAAGAAAGAGACTCTTAACTTTATGGATTTGATTAGAAAGATCAATAACTTACTTATAAATGAGCGATTAACTTATATTATTCTGGACAACATTCCCCAATTTCAGGCAATCTGGGAACCCTGGTTAGCATCTTCATTTAGCATCCCTTTAGTATAACATCATATAATAAATACAATATCGACACTTTGGCAAAGGAGATCTGATGGAGGAGCTGGAAGCGAGGGGGGGTCCGGAAATCTTTCAGCTGAGCGGTAGAGGTGAATGTAAGTTGTACAGGGATGTCTTTAATGAGGTATGTGTTGAGCGCTCTTAGGGGCGGATATTCTAGATTAGCTCTATACTTTATGCGAAGATAGCAGTATAATGGTTTAGCTAACTAATTTAATATTTGTGGTATTCTCTCTTTAATTTGTGCTCATTAGACGTTTTACCTTGTCTTGTTGTTCTCTCTTTCTATTTCTTTATTTTTTTATTTTTATTATTTCTTTTCTTTCAGTTATGTTGTTTAAATTGAAATGTTAACTATGATTCACGTAACCTTAATAACTAAAAAAGGAAAAATGGAAGGCCTAGTCAGTTTATGATGGGAAAATGTTATACTGTGAATATTTGCATATCTTAACTGACTAAATACAGTTGTGTTAAATGTTTATTGTTAATTACCTTCTAATAAAAGATTATTTAATAAAAATAAAAAATAAATGTTTTTTTATGTATTTGTTTATATTCTCAAAGCCCCTGCCATTTAATTAAAAATTATGCATCAAAGCTTTCTTGGGCAAGGCATACTGCTGGCACCCTCTAGTGGCCAAATCTGGTGCATGATTTAGTTTAACTTTGCAACTACGCCAGCGGGATTTGCAAAAAAAACATAAATATGCAATGACTAACTACGGACTTACACAAAAATATAACAGCCGCGGGACTTAGAAAAAAATGAATTGCAGACTTACACAAAAACAATTACGACCCGCTAAAAAAAATCCATTACGGACTTGCAAAAATACGACCTTAACGGACAACCCTCGCACTGCCCCAAACATTAAAAAACACAAAAATAGACACAAAAATAAAATAAAAACCTTACCCACATCAAGGGGGCACACCCAGGACCTCTGCAACACAGCTTAAACCTCGAATTTGGTCAACTTTACAAAGTTTAGGCACTCGAAAATCTCCTAAGCGAGAGAAAAAATGGCCGCCGGAAAAAAACGAAAACGAGGCTACACGACCCCCAAAAGCCGCTAAATACCACAAAGCAAATACGGCTTTTACAAAAACCCAAACGACCTACAACATACACCATTAGCAAGGACGCTAAATCATACAAACCCGCCTACCACATACACATTCGCCGCCATTTTACAACACTAACTTACAGAATGCGGAAGTACACAGCTACACTAACGCTTTCCCTTGCGCATGCAGCCTATTTACACTACACACAGCACACATTGCTGACACTTACACCTCAGCTCCACAACACTGCAAACCTACATTGTATGCTGCAGGAACATGAAAAAAAGATTGTCAGCTCTTCAGCACAATGCTTCCTGCATGTATTACTTACAAATAGGTAAAATATATTACTTTACTCATTTACTAATTATTTCATTAGCATCACAAAAAACATATACACAAAAAAAACAAAAACAATATTGCAAGAAATGCAAAAGACATTCACTGCGCGCCTCACAACTAGCGCCAACGCTGCTCATACCACACAAACTACACCAGGGGACAGCCTTGCAATAAGCGCAAAAAGCAGATCAGCGCCCACCTTACAATGACATTAAAAGCCCCTCTGATAAAAAAAAATACAACAACCAAGAGGCTCGCAATGAGCGCCGAGATCTCAGACCACCACAAAAAATAATGTCTGTGCCAAACACCATTCCTTCACTTACAATGCTATTGCCGTCATTTTTTTTACGGGCAATTCGCTAGTATGCATATAATGTTGTTACTCCAGGACAATTTGTGCTTTGTTATGAAATACTACACACATTTCCTTTACAGAAAATATGAAGGATAATTAGTAAATCTTGTTTAATCATTATATATGATTGTTAAATTAAGTTATATAGTGGTTTACCAATGTCCAATACACAATGTTTCTTTTAACAGTCAGGGCTGAACTGGAGGTCATGGTGTTTCTTAAGTATCATACAACATGTTTAGCTCTTTCTTTATTTGGTGAAAACTTGTAGGTTGAAAAGATCTCTGTTATGTTTTAAATGCATACAATTCTTGAAATTAAATATGTTATTCAGCACATAAAAGAAAAGCAGAATTTGGTGGAGATTGGGCCATCTATTAGCTACTTGCAAATGCTTTGAACTCATACATTTGGCTTTGTTTTTTTTTTGTAAATGTTTATATGCATTCTATTGAATTCATTAGTGCCAATAAGTAATATTTGCTGAATATGTAACAATATTAAGAGTGGTTTTAGGTGTGTATAAATTTACGAATTGGGCAATAGAATAGGGCCCCTGGTGTCCAGCCTTCCCCTTGTTAGGAACAAATACAGGCCTGGCTTCAGTATTCAGACTCCTATTTCTCTACTACTAAACACTAATCAATACAAGGAAAAAAAGGGCAAATATACATGGATATCATACAAGTGGTGTCATTTTCCTACTCAAGTGCCCATGGGAAAAGCTGCTATATATATATATATATATAAAGTTTTTTTTACACAGGCTCTCCATTCACTAGCTCCCCCACCCCCACTGTGCGTAACCACAAGCACAGATCATGATAAATCTGTGTTCCTTTAGTGTAAGCATAACCAAAAAAAAAAAAAACTGTCTTTGATAGGGTGCATTCACATATATATACTGTATGTATCATACATTGTAACAAAAGGTAATTGGGATGTGTTACACAGTAGTAAGTGGCACAGAAAGCAACATAGAATGAAATAGAATAGACTGAAATTTCTCTTTCTTCTAATTCTCATTAAAGGGTCACTGTTGTGCATATACTATAGGGTTTCATTATATTATTTAGTAACTGATAAGCAATACAATCAGTATTTGAGAAAAAGTAATACACTTTAACTACTAGGTGATAATATGGAATGCTTGGCCTAAGTACAGTTCTATGCAAAAGTATTCACCCCCCCTTGGCATTTTTCGTTTTGCTGCCTCAACCTGGAATTAACATGGATTGTTTGAGGATTTGCATAATTTAATTTACGGAACATGCCCACAACATGGAAGATGTTTTTTTTTATTGTGAAGCAAACAACAAATAGGACAAAATCACAGAAAAAGTCAATGTGCATAACTATTCGCCCACCTAATGTCAATACTTTGTAGAGCCACCTTTTGCGGCAATCACAGCTCCAAGTCACTTTGGATAAGTCTCTATGAGCTTGCCACATCTTACCACTGGGATTTTTGCCCATTCCTCCTTTCAAAACTGCTCCCGCTCCTCCCAGTTGGATGGTTTGCGCTTGTGAACAGCAATCTTTAAGTCTGACCACAGATTTTCTGTTGGATTGAGGTCTGGGCCATTCCAACACATTTACATGTTTCCCCTTAAACCACTAAAGTGTTGCTTTAGCAGTCCCTGTATTTAGCACCATCCATCTTTCCCTCAACTCTGACCAGTTTCCCAGTCCCGGCTGCTGAAAAACATGGTGTTCTTTGGGTGATATGATGTGTTGGCGCCAGACATAGCGTTTTCTTTGATGGACGAAAATTTCAATTTTAGTCTCATCAGACCAGAGCACCTTCCTCCATACATTTTGGGAGTCTCCCACATGCCTTTTCACAAACTCAAAATCTGCCATTTTGTTTTTTGCTGAAAGTAATGGCTTTCTTCTGGCCACTCGGCTTATTGTCGTCCTCCGGTCTTAGCTGTGGAACTCTGCATCTGCTTCTCATTTCACTTCACCAACTTAGACTATTGTGTTCTGATCCACCACGTAAAATCCAGATTAACAAAACATTGAATTTAAGGCTGTAATGTAACAAAATAGGTAAAAAGTCAAGGGGGGTGAATAGTTTTGTAGGGCACTGTATATGAGTAACATGGCTTGAAGAACTGAGACCAGAGAGAGATGACTGTGGTTATGTCTGTCCCCTTGAACTTGAGGGTTATCACCACCATTGGTGTTATTTTCATTTTGTTTAGTATTGTAAAATATTTTGTTGCAATTCTAGAAATGACTTATTTTTATGGAAACTGGAAAAAATCCCCCCCCCCCACCACCAAAAAAAAAGGTATCAATATTTTAATATAAGCAGAGTAAGGAATTTTAAGTGTAGAGAGAGAAAGATGTATTACTCGCAAGCATATGATACATGGTTTAAGAAGTATAACCTCTAATTGCACTGATATCACATAAGATTTTAAAGATTACATTCATCTGTTTACGAGCGCAATGTTTGATTTTAACTTGTGTCGTTTCTATTGAAAATTGAATATTACATACTAAAGTTTCCTTTTCTTTCTTTACTATTTTTCTTTAAAATTTCCACCTGCGCTTCTTTTTCTTTATTTCACAGAAGATGACCAACATGTTTTATATATTGGGAGAAGAGACAATGATTTCATGATCTATCCCTTTTTAATGGCAATTATAGAATTAAAGGGAGGAGACACACTATATGTAAGTGGTCTTTATTTGAAAGACTTCTTGCTTGTTGTGATATTTTCTGTCTTCTGTATATTTGTAATAAAATATTTACCATCTAGTGGTAGGATGACATACTCTGAACAATCAAATTAGAGATTGTCTTGAAAGCTTCTCTATAAAGGTACACCAGTGATTGGGTGGCGTGATATGGATTATTGAAAATCTTTTAATGTTCCGCATCTGGTCAGGATTAAAAGAGAAGAAATCTATCCTGGACACTTCTGTCAGGCTCATCCACCTAACCCAATATTCATCGTCTGCTGTGCCTACAGTGCCTTGCAAAAGTATTCACCCCCTTGACTTTTTACCTATTTTGTTACATTACAGCCTTAAATTCAATGTTTTGTTAATCTGAATTGTATGTGATGGATCAGAACACAATAGTCTAAGTTGGTGAAGTGAAATGAGAAAAATATATACATAAAACTATTTTTTAGAAATAGAAAACTTGCAGCTCAATGTAGTAGATTGGATTAAGAACAAAGTTTATACACTTGTAGTATTAGATCAATCATTTCTGCCTAAACTTTACATGAAAAATCCCAGATCACAAAAAAGAAATACCAGTTATAAACGCAACAGGCTTTATAAGCTGTTCATTATAAGAGACAAGTAAAGTATTTTTTCTTTATTTCTTTTTTATTAAAATCAAATTTTCACCATGGAAAAGTACATTTTTATTCTACATTTTGAAAAGTGGAGCCAAAATTGTTATGGTACTTTATTAATGCCTTAACAAAAAAAAAAATCTATTAGATGGAACAATTTAAATATAATTATCCACTATCTCCCCTTCTGGGTCGCAACCGCGTGGTGGTGAAAGGGCTTGTGTACCTCTGTTTAGGGCCACCCAAGGTGGTCAGGTCATAGCAGAGAGGTCAGACACAGTACAATCCACAGGAGAAGGAACTGGCAGCCCACTCCAGTATATTTGCCAAGAAAACCTTATGGATAAGCACAACCAGATAGACAAATCTGCCTGGGTGCTGTGGTCCATATGGTCCCCAAGAGTCAGACATGACTGAAAAACAATCCACTATTTAGGTTGGCTTCTAGTCCATTCATAAACATTATGTGAAACAAGTTCTAAAGAAATGAATAGCCAGAAAACTTCTATAACTGATGGATACTTAAATCCATTCCTCGAGGAATGAACACAGTTTGTCTAATATATACTGTATTCTTGAAGTCATTCAACTCTGGATTTTTTTTAAAAGCTAGGTCTGGTCCATCTAACTGGCTGCAACGGAGTAACATTTCCAAATATACTAACCACATTTAGGCTCTAGCTCTAATAGGGATCTATCACTATTTAAGGAAAATATCATGGAGGTAAGGAAGAAATAAAATTTGACCCTTCTGTCAGCAATATACATTTCTGCTGCTGAGCAGCTTTTGCAGATACATTTCACAGTCTGTGGTCACATCCGAAAATTCATTTTTTTCCTGCAAATCATTAAAAATTCAAATATAGGACACTGGCTGCAAAAGCCTAATCCTTCAGAAGAATGTTTATTCTCATGATTAAGGGACCACTATACAAAATATAAAGATACATAAGAAAACTTGGAGTCTGACTAAAAGAATAACTACGCAGGAAAAAGTTAAAAAAAAAAAAAAAAGAGCTGTAGTTTGGTTTTTTGAAGGATGGAGACTGCTTCTAAGCCAGTGAGGAGGTAAGGAGTAGCTCCTTCCCCACCCGTCCATCCACTGATAGTCGAAACACACCTCCTCGTTATCCAGCTTTGAGGAAGCAAAGCAGTTTACAAGGTTAAAAACAAGATTTTAAGCTCAAAAAAAGACAGGGGTCTTCATTATTTGGCCATTTGTTATCATGGCGTTTTGTTCCTAACTCCTGTGTAGACTAATGGAATACATGGTGCATTATAAATAAATGAGGTACTGATAATGATAATTAGGTAAACTCCAAATTTCTGTTCCCTAAGGTAAAATTGGTTCCATTTAAAGGGGCCTGATCTGTCCAACGGATAAAATTCATGTTTCATATCCTGTAATGGTGACTAGGCAATTGTTTTGCTATTTATCTTAAAATAGGGAATCTGATAAACCTCAATATAAAATATAGGTGTAAAAAGTTCAATTTAGCCAACTTATTATATTTGGGAAGTTTATTTTAAGTTTAAAGATGAGAAATGTATAATAGGCAATGGAAATGTTGAATGCAATGTCAATTTCAACAATGTACTGTAAAGGAATTTTTCTGATACACTGAATGGTATATGATAAAGCATGTATAAAAAAAAAAGTTTTGAGTGAAAGTGTTAATTGAGCATGATGGATAGCTATTTTAATAAAATTACTTGAAAAACTCCCTCTCTAACTTCCTTTATCTAGTGTGATTAACTCATACAGTTGAGTGTCTTGAGGAAGGATATGACCAATTAAGTCAGTTCTTTAGTTACCAATTCACAATAAAATCAATATTTGAGGAAAAAATACATTTAATGCAGTTTACATAGTTAAGACATCAGCAGATCTGATTTTCTTAACCCCTATTCTTTGCGTTTGAGGAAAGGTAAAAAGATCTGCCTATAGAAACTGTTCCGATACGGGTCTTTATCTGTTATCCTAAAAACATTGTTTGTTTATCTGCCTCCTTCCCTGAAGTGGCTATTGCAGAAAAGACACAACAGGAGGTGAAAAGAAACAGATCTGCTGGAAGAAACACAAAATACTGGGGGGGAAAAAAAACGTAGTGACTCGAGTATAAGCCGAGGGTAGGAAATGTGCTGCCCCCCTTGTCCCCCCTCTCCCTCCCCTGTGTCTCTCCCTACCCAAACCCCCCCATCCTCAGCCCTCCCCCCTCCATATCTCCATCCTCCGCTGCGTCTTGACCCGGCCAATGACGTGACGGGTCCCGGTATAAGCTAATGACGTGACATGCGCGTCACGTCATTGGCCGGGTCAAGACGCAGCCAGAAGTAGCGCGGAGGAGCAGCTGCGGCAGATGGAAGGTAAATGAGGGGAAAGGGAGAGGGGGAGGTAATTAGAGGGGTAAAGTGAGAAGGGGGGTTGAGGATGATAAGGGCGGGGGGTTGAGGATGATAAGGGCGGGGGGTTGAGGATGATAAGGGAGGTGGGTGGGAAAGAGACACGGGGTATTCCATGCTCTGCACAGATGAATTTGTGAAGGGTTACATTTTTATGCTTATGCTCACTGCATGGAACTGTTGTTGTGGGCTTGTCTGGGGGCAGCCAGTGACTCATGTAAGAACAGATCTAATTTATTAACTTCTCAGTCAGAAAAATGCACGTATTTCAGAAATTCGAAAAGTATTTCAATATGATTTTAGAAGATCTTTACAGTGGTGTGCTTCAAATTGTTTTGAATTAAGTGGCTCTTTAAGATCTGTTGAAACATGCTCTCTAAATAGCACACTTGACATTAGTAAGCCTCCATAGGATGACCTTAACCATAGCGGTCCAAAATGGAATCATCCAGGTTTTCTCTCAAATTATTTTAGGATTCTGTCTTGGTTTAAAAAAAACTTCACATTCTTGTAAAGTATTTAATGATTAGTGGTCCTTTAACTAAGAGTCCATAAGTCATGTAAAAACAAACAATTTATATGCATGTGAAAATGATATGGATAGTTAAGGAGATTCATATCCGCTGTGTTCTCTGTGAATATGGAACGTTAGGTGGTGTCAGAGTTGTTGCAATAACGAGAAAGTGATGTCAGAAAAGGGAAGTGGGACTATATGGTAACTCAAAGTGTTTTAAACTCTTAAGGATCGGCTGAATATCCACACACTGGTAACTAGAACTAATGTATAGGGCTAGGTTTTATCCTTATGTTATTAACTGGTTAAACTAGATTTGTATATCCATTTATAAATGTATCAATATACTGTATAATTATACATTTTCAATATAACAAACCTCACACTACCAGAGAGGTGTTTTAGATCATGAAAAGGATTACTTTTTTACATATTTGAACAGACTTAAGTAGAACATAGGTCAACTTTTAAAGAATATTGAAAAGATGATAAGAAAACACTCACAGTATGTCTGCTCAGCAGAAGGAAATATCTAGTAAAAATACTACATGTGGTTTGAACCTCCACAAAACCTTGGTCCTAATTTTTTTTTTTTTTTTAAATGTTGCATGAAATAATCAGACATCAGATGTTTATCCATTGTAAAAAGCAAATCTTTTATCATGTACTTAGAAAATCTAAACTTTTATTTTACACACGGTTGTACACAGAAAATAAAGTAGCAGAAGACAGCAGACAATCTTTACAACTGTACAAAAACAATAGAAAACGTATAGGCTATGCTATAGATGTAACATATTTTACAAAACATTCTTGAAGGCTTTGGATCCCACAATGGCTCTAATTTTTGTTTAATGTTCGATTCTCTTGTTCCATCAAAAAAGGGATTAAATTTGGCAATTAAGCCATTTTTTGTAATGTATATAAATAGGATTCCAGCAAGAGGAAAATGCAAGCCACTTTTACAAATGTTATTTGTAATTTGTCAATAGGCTGCATTTATCCAGGGAATAGTTAAAAACCGTACAATACAGTTCCATTTTGCAAATAAATATTAACACTTACGGCACAGAGACATCACTGCTCTGCAGTGCAGCTTCCACTTATACAGTGCTTACTTTATTTTTCTCTCCAAAATGTGCACGCTCATACAGTTTTCTCTGCAAACAGTCATTAAAGACCACTGTAGTGCCTTGGTATTCTCTCTACTTATAGTACACTGCATTTTACTTCGGAAAGTATTATTTATGGGCAAAAAAAGCACTGGGAGAAAAATACAGAATAGCTCTGCACCATCATTCCTGACTTTTACATGCATTACCACTTCAATCATGGATGAGGTCAAAGAATATTTGTTCTAGTATGGGTTTGGTTCTAGCAGAGGCTTAAATTCACTCCTACCCCCCCCCCCCCCCCCCAAAATAGGTTATTCTTACAGAGCATGAAAAACTTGCTCTACAATGTATTCTTTTTAAAGTAGAACATTCCTGAGAAATTTACTATTCTTTGTGTGGCAATTTAATGCAGCATAAATGGTTCTGAATACTAATTAGCTGCTCTGATCTGCTAATTAAAATCAATCTGCTTATCTGTCCCTGTGGTGGCCACAACAATGAACCTCTCCCACCCTATCAAGCCGGGAAATGGGGTAAACAGCACAATAGCCACAAAGCCTATGCTATATTCGCCAGGAATGATTTACAGTAGAGAAAAAGGCTAGCACAATGTATAGTTATTGCTAGTTTTCCGTGCTCTTTAAAATTACACTATTACCCCAGAAGGAAGTTGGTTTTAAGTCATAACCTGACAAAAGATTATGTGAGAAATACAAACCACTAAAGTTTTTCAATGCAACACCGATTTCCCCCCCCCCCCCGCAAACTTTATCAAAAAAACTAAAATAATAATAATAATTTAAGGCTGGGCAATACTTTTTTAAAATATCTATATTTTCACTGACGTTAACAGTTAACTTTTGTTTAATATTTGGCATAGTAAAAAAGGTAGGAAAATTACCTAATTTCTAATGAATGTTAATGGCATTTTCACTTTTGGGACAAAAATATATTTTGTGACTTAGTTCAAACTATTTGAATTTAAAATAGGGGCTACTCATCCACAGAAAAAAAAACAAAAAACAGTTGTACATTTGTTGTACGTTCCTAATTGGTAGTTGTCACTGGTATTTTAAATATGTATACAAACATGTCGTACTTCAACCAAAGAAAATTTATTTTAATAGTTCAATAAAAAGGCATTACCTTGCTTCCATATTTTTCACCCAACATTTATAGAAATTGAGACAATTTTGTTGATTTCTTGGAAACATCCCATAACAACCAATCACCACCTGACCAAGAAATGTAATTGTACATAAATAAAAAATTTCCGGTGCAGTACGATTTGTAACCATTTTAAGTAGTAGCGGCTGTGTCATCATCCAATGGCCAGCAAAGGGATGTGCACATAAAGATTAAAAAACAAAAATCTGAAGGGTTTGCGTATTTAGGATTTCTTGCAATGGTGGGAGCATTGGCCCAGGTAGAAGCCACCAAATGATGACTTCTAATTAACAAAAAATGGAAAGAAAATGACATTGAATAATGTTGCTTTTTGTAGGTGAGGAAACTAGTTTGGATCCATAAAACTTGTGCATCACAGGAAAAAAAAAATCCTCCAAAACATCTATTGCGCAAAATTTCAAGCAGGAAACTTAAGCAAAAAAAAAAATCTGCATCCACTTCCACCACATAGCATGTTAAAACTGATTTATAATTAATACAAAACTGGCCATTTACATTCCCTTGTGTAAAGTGTTGAATTTGCAGAGCTATTTTTCATTCCTCCGAAGGAAACCTTTTACCCCATGCCATTTTCATTCCTCTGGATCCCAGTAAGAGCCAAATGGCTGTATAAATGTATTTTCTCCATGTCCTGTATTGGGACTGTTTCTCTGTGCACTGGACTGATTGATTTGTAAGTCTGATTTTGGTCCATAGACTACCATGTGGAATCCATTATGATACATTTGTTATAGGCTTGTATTTCTTGAGTTTGGTCCACTTGCCAGTTGAATAGTTCATTTCAAACACTGTATCAACAAGCATGGTGGTGCTACCTGTACCATCAGCCATTGGTAACACTTCTGTGTACTCACTGAGTTTGATTTGGATGATATCACCCTGTTCTGGGCATGGATTCTCTGGAAATTTAAAAACAAGATATTAAAAAAAGAGGAAACATTTCTGCTTGCACTGGAATGGTGAATCCAACAAGCAATTTTTCCTAATTATTTTTACCTCTGTGAGAAACAATGTAACATGCACAAAAGTCTGTTTATTATAAGAACAGACTATTCAAAAGATGCTCAAATAACTAACTTCTCACTATGGTTTTGAACCTTTGCTAATATATGCAGGAAGTTTTAAACTTTTTATATATCAACCATTTTGGAAGCATGTAATGTGTTTGTAACACTTTACAAAGAAGGCTATAACAACTATCATGTTAGACAGAACAAGAGGAAAAGACCTCCAAAATGCAGTTCTTTAATTGTTCACAAATATCCCTACACTGTATTTTTTGTTTTTACACTTACCTCTTGAACCTGCCATAAAGCCAAGAATAAGAGCCTTCTCTGGCCTTGTGACCCGATTTGCGGTCTTGAACATTTCTTGTGCTGCATACATCTGCTCCCTCTACAAACATAAAAAATACTGCATTATCAAAAGCACATAAACACCATCGGTATTAAAAATTGTTCAGTATTCTTTAAAAATCTTCCATGGGTAGCACAAATGAGCTCTCTTTCGGCAATGACCAACAGCATAGAATGCAAAGTTAAAACAAGTGGAGTGCTAAGAAAGTAACCCCGCAAAGCAGTCTCTGAGCACTGCAAAATTGAGCCACCAATACAAAAAATGGTTGATAAATGGTGGACAAAACAAACAAACAAAAAAAAAAAAAAAACGGATATGAGAAATAGGATGACCTATAACAAGGGACAAGTGGTTTAAGATTTTGTACAGGTTACAGAGACTGAAGAAAAAATTATTGCTCAGTAAGAGGTTTTGTTTTCTAAAGCACTGGCTGAACTTTTTAAATAAGGGATGAAAGCTTAACAACTGGTGTATGTATGTTTTAAAATGTATCAATCATGGATGTTTTCACCACTATTTTTTTCCCCCAAGCATTCACCCAAACAGCTCTAAAATAATGGATTATCAGTAACCTATAAAAACAACTGTTTGCTAGCATTGGTGGCTAGATAAGGTGTTTTGTAATCTGTGACAATATAATCTTACATGCAAAAGTCATTAAAAATAAAGTGACCGCACTTACTGTGAGCGAGAGGCTTTTCTTGGGCTGAGGCTGTGTCTGGACCGTGAGCTGTGGAGCCTGTGCTGCTGGTGTGGCCACTGGTGGTGCAGCTGGCGTTAGTGGAGAGGTAGGAGTAGTTGCAGGAGAAGGCATGGTGGCCGCAGAATTGGAGTTGCTATTGTACATTGGCGTCCTCTGTTTAAACTGTGTAGAAAGCGTAGTGTTGGAAGGTGTAGGCTCCTCTGGTTGCCTTGCCGTTTGAAGTGCTTCCCGAATGGATCCAGCTGTATATAAATTCAAACAAGACATTTATCCAAATCTGCTCTTTCTGAATAAAAAATATTTGTTTTCATCAGTCTGTTAGAGAGGCAAAATTACACAAGTGGTAGTTATCACAGCTGCAATAACCCTGTTCAAAGTGAAGAAACTGTGTCTATTGTGCTCTTTCAACCCTTCAGGCACACATTTTGCTTTTAACCAAGTGAAATAAATAAGACATGTTAATTTAATGAGCACCCACATTTCACTATACTTACTTGAGAATAATGCAAATAGAAGAGCAGAATATAGAAGCAATAAACAGATAACATCATAAAAACGGATATTCTTACCATACTATAGACTTCAGTGGTAATATTACTTACTTGATTGATTTAAAAATGGTATATTTAAAAAATAAAAAAAAAGATGTCCATCATCAATACAATGCACACCAAAAAAAAAAAAAAAAAAAGGAGGAAAAGAACAAATAAAACAAACAAAAACCAAGAACATATCCCCACTTTCCTTCCATATATTGCAAATATATAATATAATGAATACCCCCTAGGCTTCCAGGTAATCGCTTGTAGCAACATGCAGCATTTTCTGCCAAGAATAGAACCCCTATAAAGGAATCATGCGGTATGCTCCAGGTCTACATTAGGTGAGAAAGTAGAGCAGACAAGTTACACTTACCACAATTTGATTGATAAACCTAAAGTTCTGCAAAGGGTAGTTCTTCTGGTTACACGCAAAAATCTTACGTATTGATTTTTTAGATATATAGATATGAATGGTATGTATGTTGTAACTCACCTTGCTGTGCTTCAGATGCTGGAATATATGAAGATGATGGTACAACACTGGGCGTAGCTGGGAGGTAGCTTGTAGATGGGAGCGCACTCTCATTGTTCAGGGCACCAAGTTTCTGCAGAGAATTTGAAATGGACATGAATTTAAAAAGTTGCAGTAAATTTAAAAATACTTAAATTGCCACTGACATTCATACCGATGCTCTGTATTTCAAGATATAATAAGATTGTCATCAGAACACAGATCATGGAAGGAGATCTGGAGTATAACCAACTACTTCTAAAAAAATACAATTTGCCCAATAGAGAAAAAAAAAAAATATAGAACAAACTTACCTGAGTAGAGACAAGACCAGCTGCATAATCTGGAGTAGCATTTTCCACAACAGTCTCTTCTTTTGGAGGTTTTTCAACTACTTCCGCTTCTATAAGAAAAAAGCACAGTGGTTATTTCAAAGATGGTTTTCACGTCAAAAATAAATAAATACATAATTAAAATAAATAAATAAATAAATAAATAAATAAAGAGGAGGTTGACTAAAGCCATATGAAATTCTCACCTATTGTCTTTCTCCTTCTCTTCGCTTCACGACCAGCTCCTACCATATCCAGCTCTGATATGTCTAATAACTGCAAGAATGAATTGTTTAAATGGATTTATTTACTGATTCAGTGAATGTATGCATAAAGTTAGAAAAAGCCCTTGAAAGGCAAGCTGTATTTCCGCAATGCTGGTTTTCAATACTGCTGTTGAGACAACATACTGCTGTACCCTTATTTCTATGCAGTCAAGATGCAGACTTTGGTTTCAAACGCATGACCATTGAAAAACTTTTAAACATGTGTTAATCAGGCATAAATATAAAAATGCTACATATAATACTCAGCCATACATCTGGCTTTCAAAGAGGACCAAGAGAGTCAATTGTTGGATATAAGATTAATTATTCAAGTGAGCAGGCCATACGCTCGAGGAAAAAAGCAAAGTTGGACTTTATCAGTTTTATATACAATAGAGTTAAAAAATATTAACATTGTTGTATTTATCACAGGCTTAACTATATATACACCCCATGTATTAATTGTCAATTGTAAGCTTGCAGGAGTAGGGATCTCACAAAATATCCTATTTAAGATAAAAGGGCCACATTGTACTATAAAATAATGGCTGTTAAAATGAAAATACATGTACAAGTATACTTTATTAAATATCTCTAAATAACTAGTATCAATTGAGCTTTGAAAAATCAAATAGGACATCAGAATACTTATTCAAAGTAAAAATAATGTCATGATCTATACTACAGAAGTGAGTTTTTCTGATTTACAAAAACAAAATATTTATTTCCCCTCTGTTTCCAGCATTATAAACTTCCCTTAACGTAAAAGATTTTGTGTCCAAAGAGACACTGAAAAGTCACATTAGCTGTTATATAGTGCGAGTAAAAAAAAAGTCTGAAAAGAAAATATAATAACTGACAACAGATGTTGGTTTTATAGCATGACAATACAAAAGCTACCGTTCAATTAATACTTCACTGCTTTGGAAGAGAACATGGTGCTGGCACTTGCTCTGTGTGATAGACTTCAATTTAATATGGAGCACTATATAATTATTCTTATAATTGTAACGAAAAATGGAACTATATCAATGGCTAAGTGGATACTATCATGGATAGCTATTAATCTTGGTCATATCTAGTAACGAATGGATATGATACAGTAGAAAAAGTATATTCCTTTCACACTCAAAACATAATGGGAAAATATGGAATTGTCTATATATGTGTGACTACTACTGTATATAAATCCAAATCCAGATGAAAAAAATAGAAAGAATCCAGTTGAAAAAATATCTGGTATGTTTCTATAAGATATAGTAACTTCCCTCATATGGCAAATGAATTTGCTTAATCATAGGGAAGTATCAAAATGTATTAATATCTAAAAAACAATTGTTGTATAAAATAACAGAATTAAGATAAGTGCAAGTACTATTCGTAAAAAACAATTACAATTACTAAGACATGAACCCATGAGTAAGCCTTAAGCAGGGCGAAACGAGCCGTCGGGACTACTTTTTAAGATAAGTGCAATTACTTTCATTGTGATATACTGATTGGGATGTAAAAGTTAGATTTATTGTTGCAAGGCTGTATTTATAGACAGTATTTTGGATATCACCACCAAGAATTGCATGTTATACATTAATGATTTAGTGGTGTATACGACATAGATGACACTGGCAGTGTTTTCTCATCAGCCTTTATTTCCTTTTCACCCCTAAATAGATATTGACAAACAATGCATTTGTTTTTGTCTTAGTAATTGTTTTTTACGAATAGTACTTGCACTTATCTTAATTCTGTTGTTTTATACAACAATTGTTTTTTAGCTATTAATACATTTTGATACTTCCCTAGGATTAAGCAAATTCATTTGCCATATGAGGGAAGTTACTATATCTTATAGAAACATACCAGATATTTTTTCAACTGGATTTTTTCTATTTTTTTCATCTGGATTTTGATTTATATACAGTAGTAGTCACACATATATAGACAATTCCATATTTTCCCCAATATGTTTTGGGTGTGAAAGGAATATACTTTTTCTACTGTATCATATCCATTCGTTACTAGATATGACCAAGATTAATAGCTATCCATGATAGTATCCACTTAGCCATTGATATAGTTCCATTTTTCGTTACAATTATAAGAATCTATACAAGAGTGTTAGGCACTCAGGAATTACTATATAGTGATTATCAATTATCGCACTATATAATTACCTTTACTCCTCTCTCTTTCCGAAGAGGTGTCCTGGAAGGTGCGATAGGAGTTCTGTTGGCGGTTGGGCTAAATACACTTGGTGTTGTAGGACTCCTAAATGGTGCCTGCTTTGGTATACCTTTGAGAGGAGCTAATAGGAGGGAAAATACACACATTTTAACATTTGACAGAAATTATTTCAGATCAGATCAACAAGTATACATAATAGAGTTTAATTTAGTTAATAGCAAACTAAATGAATGTAAAACCTCAAATTGTGTTACTCTTCATGAAATGTAAAATATATTCACATTAGTAGAGGTTTTAAAAAAAAAAATGAGGAATCAACTATATGGCTCTTAACAAATCCTATTAGAAAACATAGATGAGCCCACTTTTCCAGGGATGGGCACAAGAGTGTTATGGATCAATCACTGGAGGATCATCCAAGTAGGGTAATATATAACTAAAACCCCTACCCCCCTCAGGTAATTTAATATTTTTTTAATTTTATGTATTTAATAGTAATTTATTTTGTTATTTTAGTTTAATTGTTTTTTTTATTTTAAACAATATAGTGTTACCTATATTTACTTTATTGTAGGTACGGAGGGTTAGTGTCAGGGACTACGTGGGTCCTTTCGAACTACCATTGGGGATAGGGTCAGTGAAGGGCCATAAGTACCCCCTATGATAGTAGTTAGGGTGCCATAGGGGTCCATAGAGACCCCAGTGGGACAGGCTTAATATTATTAGGTGCATAAAGACTGCTATGGGTAGATTATATATTGTGGCACATTGGGTCTATAGTGGTGATAGGGTCCAATAGCTCCCCCTGGATATTAAGGGCTTATAGGGAGTAGTGAGGCACAGGCATAATAATTATTAACCTCCACATTTTTTTTATTATTATTTATAAAGGTACATAGATGGATAGATGCATTATACTTTGGGATATGGGAGGATGTTAGGGCTAATGTAAAGTGTTCACATTAGGTAGTAGGTGTAACGGATCTACTGGCACCCCGACCGGGTACCTCCGTTAGATAGACGCCTCCTAGCTTGCCTCGAGGCCTACAAGCACCGCACCGGACACCAAAACCACCACAGACTCCAAGGATAGTACATCAGGAACAAGGGTTCAGTAGTTACAGCTCAAGGGAGTATGCAAAAGCATAGCAATCCCCAGTATGATAGCGATCCCCTCAAAGAACGAGATGAGACTACGTTTTGAAGGGTCAAGTAGAACTAACTTTATTTTAAAAACAACACACATTTTTAAACACTTCACATACACAGTAGGGGCAGTGATTACCTTTGGTCAACCCCTAATTACCTCTGGCCAATCAGACAGGGTCCCTACGGGGGGGGGGGGGGGACCATGAGACTCCTCCCATGGGCCAACCCCAGGCGTGGCTACTATGCTCATTCTCACCCAGACTGTCCCAGTGAACACTTCCTGTTTCCTCCTGGACTATGCCCCTGGGGAAACCCCATACACTGGCCCTTTGTTCAAGTCCTGGCGACACCCTGTGTTTACCTAATGGGGGAATGGTCAGAATCTGTAACACATTTCTACACATTTTTCATAACCTTAAAAGTATGCATCACATTCACAAAATGATACAAATTGGTCCAGTGGTTCAAAAGTTAGATCACAGTACTTTCTGCATAGGAAAATAAAGTATTTAAATGCCGGTCCATAGTGAAAAGGCAGGAGGCTGGCAAACAGTCCTCTCCAAGACAAAGTGGCGAAGGGCACTTCGTCACAGTAGGTAGCATTGCTATGGAGATAACTGAAATTCAGATTCTCCTACAGTAAGGCAGGTTGCGAGCACACGTTAAAGCTAGAAAGCTATGTGCAAATTCTCCTGGATGCGAGTCAATAGGTATTTTTCTTTTGTGTGAGCCATGTAAATGCTCAGTAATTGTTTGCAACAACTCCCACAGCTACATATTAGTATTGTGGGAGTTCCTCTGACAGCCATGTAATTGAGCTCTAACACAGGGTGTAATTGTTGAAAAACATTTTTAAGCACATTAAGAAGTCTCACATTTCCTGAGCCACAATAGGCTTTCCCAGGATGGCCAATTGTTTCTCTCCAAGATGTGAAGCAGACTATTGGCTTCCCTTTGCTTTCTAAATGTTGCATATTTGTATCCTAACTGCATTAATATTATAAGCCGTGGATATTATGGCTCCTTACTAGGTTTGTTCATAGTAACAATGTATCCAATTCCAGCTCTTAAATTGTAACAAATTATATAAACACAAGTCCAGCCTGTCTCTGCAAGAGGAACTTTAGAATCTGATATCAGAGGCTGTTCATGACACGTGTTTCACTACTCCATTAGGCTTTTTTAAAGGGAGGTCCTGAAAGTTTAGAATTTAAAACGATCACAAAATATTGGTAAAATTGGAGTTGGTGTAAACATTTGTTTTTAAACATTTCCACACCATTAAAAGACTAGATAATTGATTAGGCAAAATAGAACATGCAGTGAGCAGAATAGAATAAGAAACACTGTCTTGATTACATCAGCAAGTATGGCCAGATGTATAGAAAGCAGACTGACTGGGAAGGAATAGAAGGAAATTAGGAGTGATGTCTAAAGTTGATTACCGCCCGTCTTAAGATGACATAGGGGAGGTTCTAAATATGTAATAATTTCCAACTATGTTTAAAAACAACAAATACTCTATCATCTATCTATATATCTAAAAAAAATTAAATGCATTTTCGTACAGTTGGCTCAAAATGGCAAACTTCAATGTTGTCAGCCTGATCCAACCACAAAAGACATTCTAATCTTTTGTTAATGAGACATCTTTGCCATTAAATTACTTATAAGCTCCTGAGGCCATTATCTTTCCTGCACATTGAGCATGCCTAACAGTTTTGTACAGGTGACCAAATGCCGCGCTTTAAAGGAATTAGTGCTAGTGCTCCAAGGCTAAATGACAGTTCAAATTGCTAACTATTTAAAAATGGCATTCCTGAACCCCTTATTTATATTTTTAAAATGATATTTAGAATCTCCGCTGTCACTTTAAAGTAAGTTATGTAGCAAAAGTACAAATGATTAAACAAAAAGTATTTCAAGCCAATGAAAGTATGAAATTATAGAAATCTCCGCCTCATTAATTTTGCTTAGACCAAGGTAATTTTCTTTGATGAAATGTAAATTACATGTTAGAAATAATGCCTCCATAGCTCTATGAGGATGGAATGACAAACATACTTGTTGTGTCCAGTTTTTTGACCAAGCCTCTTCCTTTCGCGTGGAATGGGACCCCTGCAGTCTTCTTTAGCTGCTGTGCCGTTTCTGTTGCTTTAAAAGAGAAAAAGCAAATTCATGTCTTAGTTTCAAATCTAAAATGGTAACACAATACTCTGAAGTGTATTTACATCTTGATTCAAGCAAATATAGTCCAATAAGCACAAATTGTTAGGCAACTGTTCTACTTGTTAACAAGCAAACAAAATTATTTTGATATTGGTATTGACATTATGGATCCTCAGATTGTGTCTTTATTTGCATTATACACTGTTGAGCCTTTACTAAAATTCATATCTTCATAAAAGTTTGAATGCCCTCAATTATTTGTTCGTTCTAAACATACTTTTGCTTCAGAAATGTTATTGAACATAAAACTAATTAAACACATACAAATAAAATAGAAGTTGTAGCACTTTGGATCTTTATGTATTGAATAGTATCTTTACATACTTATTTATTCAATAAAATATTAATGAGTCAATTTCAAATTATAACAATTGTAACATTATTAAGGGGAGGTAAATGGATTTGTGAAACTCCTTATTAAATTGTGATTCTGTAAATTTAAAAAAGGGCTCTATTTAAGCACTCAGCATATTTCAGTTACAGAAGTTTTTAGTTAGTGAACTTCTATCCAAAAGCAAGGTCTTCACTAACTAAAAAACTTCTGTAACTAAAATATGCTGTGTGCTTAAATAAAGCCCTTTTTTAAATTTACCGAATCACAATTTAAAAAGGCTGTGTGTGTGTGTATGTATATATATAATGTGTGTATATATATATATATATATATATATATATATATATATATATATATATTTGTCAAACTACGAATAGTCGTCCTTTGCGCGCTCGCAAGAACTGCATCCCTCGCTTTGCAAAGCGAGGGGCAGCATTTGCAGAAGGTGAAGGCTCCCACTTTGGCTGCAATGAGCGAAAGGCTCATTGCAGGCTGCAAATGCGGACCCTCGCAAAGTGAGGGGCCGCATTTGCGGAGGTGGAGGCTTACCTACAGCATCTCTACACACACACAAACTATCAGGGTTTCCTAATTCATAGAGGAATTTTACAAAGGTAATCAGTGGCTAAAATAATATTAATATCTGATCACATAAATTGTAAGTTTGCGAGTTTTCAATCTTGTGTCACTGCCTTGGAAACAAGCTCTATGTACATTTGATTGTACGGTCAAAAACAGGGCCCTCCTTTCTTTACAAGGTGTTAAGTTTGTTTTTTGCCATGTACTCAACCCCTGTACAGCGCTACGGAATATGTTGGCGCAATATATATAAATATTAAATAAAAAGTACATCTGCATTCACATTTGAATGTCTAAAGCAAGTTAAAAAACCTGCTTCCAGCTCAGAGTTCCGAGAAAAACTGTTATTACACTGCATTCTGGGAAGTTGAGCTGGGACACACAAATATGCCCACAAATGCCTCGCTCTTCATTCCGTAGCCATCATCAAACATGGCTTCCTTTAAGCTTACACAGCTTTAATGTAAAGCCAAGGTAGGAATAAACACAGGCTGAGTATCCAATCCATGTACAGCTGTTTCAAGGTTACTGGCTATCATCAGCATGGAGCGGGATCTCAGGCTGTGTTGTGGAAATTATGAGTGGGTAGTTCACCACAACAATCATTTATAATATGGTGGGCAAAAGAGTGATAGAAGCTATATTATATTATATATATACATTTTCATGGCTCATATTTTTTCCAAATTAGAATGCATCTCTATGAACGGCTTCCTTACAGGCGCCAAGAAACAAACTTCCTGGCTCTTAAGAATAAGATAATGTGGTCCATCCCTGTAGATAGTTATTGTGACAAGCGATTGATCAGAGTTACCAATGAATTGAGCAACTTTTGTTCCAAACATGAGGTTCAAGTCATTTTTACCAGTTCTGTAAAACTTACATTTCTGTAAAAGCTCTGCTCGGAGGGTGGCACTTTTAGGCTTCCGTTTTAACTGGAAATGTTTTACTGGGGGAGTGAGAGGTCCAGCAAGTGTTGTCAGGGCACTTTTGTTTAAGTACTGGCATTCCAGTGGCAGCATTGCAGAGGCTTCACATTCACCAACTGTATTTCAAAAGAGTAAAAAGAAAATTATTATCAGTCGATCACATGAACCAATATTTATTCTAACCAGAGCTACCAAATGTAGTTCTTAAAAGGCCTTCAATGAGTAATCCACATTATTTCTGATTTGCCTGAAAATTCAATGCGAGTCTTCCAGTTTGTAGCAGTTATGGAACTGGAAGGTGTTCTATACTTTAAGACACCGGAAATACATTTTTTCTTTGTAGGCATTTAAGGATAATACTAAAAAAAGAACTATTGTAACCTATACTGGATTCATAATTTACTTTTTGAATTGTCTTATGCCGGTCCTGCATTTTCCACCTCTGGTAACTGCACTTGGACTCCCTAATCAAATAATTTGTTCAGCCAATCACAAGTCAGAAATATTCCCCTTAAGGAGGAAAAAGATGTAGAATCATGGTAAAAAACATCCTAACCACACTACATGATTAGGGGTCAAAATAAGAAGACGCTGGAGAAGGGGAAAGCATCAGACAGCTTTAAAATAATGTTATTACTTTTGCAATGATCCTTTTTATTTTTACATTTTTTATTTAGATTACTGCATAGAAATAAGTCTTTTACAGTGCCCTGTATAAGAAAAAAAAAAAAAAAAAAAGTCAAGCTGTAGGTTATAGAATGGCGAAACACTTGGTAACTCTTGGAGGCCCACTTAGTTTCTTAGTTTGTAAATTACCAAGCATTGACCCCGTTAGTGGAAAGTTTACTTTCCAAGACATGTAAACAAAAACATTGTTTAAAAATAGGATCCAAAATGGTCACAATACAAAATGTTTGTTAAAATACTATGCAGTAAGTTGTACCTTTTTCGCGAAGTTCTCCTAAAATGTCCTGAACATTTGGATTTTGCTCTTCAAGATCAAGATTTAGTGAGCCTGTATCAGGAAATGATTTTAGGATATCAGCCACCATTAATATCCAGGGGTCAGAGTCCAGAGTAGCAAGCTGGATGATTTCTGTCAGTGCTCCTTTCATCTAGGGGAAAAAGAAGAATCAAGAAAATTTATAGATATGAACTTTGAGACCAAAAAAATAAAAATCATGCCTATTGTATTGATGACAACCCCCCAAAAAATAAAACAAATTATACCTTTCTTCAATATATATATATATATATATATAAAATCACTTCTACAGATAATATGCATCTTAAGTTAGTCCCGGACATCTCAGTAAAGGTGCACTTCCCCCAGGGGGTAAGACATCAATGACATGTTTATAGTATGAAAGGTAGCCAACTTTTTGTGATTGGTATTATACCCATCATCTACGACATAATTAGGTTAAAGCCGGGGTGTGGAAGTTGCAGCCGCAGGGCCATATGGGGCCCATTCTTGTGAGTTAATGTGGGGCTTGGCATGTTTTGTTCCAACACATGAACAAATCTCAGGAGATGTACAATCTTCACTAGCTCAAAATTTTAAAAGGTAAAATAAGGTCTGGATTGGTATACTACATATCACTGTGATGTCACATATCAAAGTGTTTAAAGGACCTCTATAGACTATAAACATCAGATATTTATTAAGTTTGTTATAACCTGTGGGTACAAAAGTAGTTTTTAGGTAAAATATTTATTTTTACAGATATTACTTGTGTCTCAACGATGCCATGTTTATTTCTTCCATACTATCTGCTAGCTTGGAGGTATGCTAAGCATTTTTTTTTAAATGTTATTCTCCGTTTATGGACTAGGAGGAGGAGAAGTGAGGGTGTGTGTTCATTGAAGGATTCAGATAAGATTTATGTTTTTTAGCAATTGCCCACTCCCTCCAGTAGAGGCAATTGTGGCTAATGTGATAAAGCTACAGCCATGTTATTGTGATTACTTGACCCATACCTATTTGTGAGCCCATTCTTTGAACAGACAGATCTCCCTTGGGTCCCACTATACCCCTTACAAAAGGGAGACTCGCACATCTTTTTATTGATTGCCATATTTGGCTTCTGAGTCCAAGAGGGGCAAGAGACCCCTCATATGAAAAAGAGGAGACTCTTCACAGTCCATGGACTCTATTCATGGCGTGGTGGGCAAGAGAGGAGCTCTAACATTCACAGGTCTCTTAAAATAAGCAAGACATGCTCATTATGGGTACAAATAGATGTTAAAATGTTTCTAAAAAGTAACATTTTAAAAAGCATGACATTCTGTGGTGACTTAATAGTGTTTAAAGAACAAGGAAAAAAGTATTAAAAATGTATACAAATTGTAGAAATAATAAAAACAATGCAAGATGATTTAATCCAATCATTGAAAAGGATTTTTTAGCATTTACATTAAAAACACAATCCTAAAATCTGGAGACCTTGGCAAGATTCCCCCCATAACATCACCCTAAGTTAACCTCAGTCCCCTAGCTATATTCAATATACTCTAAAGAAAACTCGATAGGGGCTGGATGGTCCGCTTCGGGGGCCGTGGATAGAGGCAAAAAGGTTATCCTGTTTAACACCCCCTCCACTTATCCCTTTTTTATTTTCTCTGATTTTAAAGTTGATATATACTAAAAATGAAAACTTGGTAATGGCTCATAAGACAAATTTATTGTAGCCAAGACGACGACTTGCACCACAACTTGGATGCAGACCTGGAAGCCTGTCTGACAATTTATGATGTAAAAACATATGTACCATGTATGACCTTGCTCATATTATCTATATGCGTCTTAACTAAAAAAAATTGAGAAAAAACAAAGTAAACTCATTTTTGAAATACAATCTACTATTAAACACCATTATAATATTAAAAATAATTACTAGACTCGCCATGTTCCAGTACTAATAAGCACCCACGTGAGTCACAGGGCTTTAAGGGTCAAGTGCTTAATTGACTATTATCATGCAACTGCTCTGCTACCCACAAGGAAGTGATGATGCTCATCAGTAAGATAGAGGAGCCATCTGGTGATGATATTTGATCTCGTCTTTTCAATATAAGGAACAGCGTTACCTGTAATTAAACTAAATTAACTTAGAATACATTATAATGGAAATGTAGGGGTTTGCCTTTAATATGAATATTCATTCAAGAATAGGCAGCTCCATTGCATTAGATCACTTAAATTTAAAGGCAGGGGCAGTTGTAATAAATTAAGTCAACACAATATTCATAAAAATGAGATGTGAGGGAGGGTGAATTAGAGGGTCATGAAAGACCTCAGTTACATTGCACTTTTATGATGGAACCATTATGCTGAGAATTATACCCCTCCAACCTTTCTTTTAAATGGATTTGGAAGGTTACTGGATTTTACTAGCTATACAATATACCTACTTTGATTTTAGGCAGTAAAAACAGAGCTTTTAATAAAACCAAAAACATAAAAGTAAATACCGGTAGATAGGTATATTATGTACCTAGTACCATTAATGGTTTTTATCAGAGAAACATTTTTTCAGTATTCAAGAAGTAATATTGCATGTATTAGCAAGTACGCTTAAACAGGGGAAATATGTATTATGTACAGGGGTGGCAATACTTATAAAAAGAAATAAAGGAAGATCCAGGCAAATTACTTGGGGCCAGACAAATGTATCTTAAGGGGTAATGCTAGAGTCTTCTAGCACTACTTCCATACATGTATAATTTATTACCAAAAAAATTAGTTTTAATAAGACTGGCCAAACACAGAGGCGTTCAAAAAAAAAAAAAAATGTTCGAAAAAGATCCCAATAGATTTTGTCCGCAGTGAATCTTCTGTAAGAAACCAAAACATTTTAGTGTTGCAAGCAAACTCCCTTTGTGGTTACCTATTGCAGCCTATCAATAATAATGTCATCATTTGCTGGTGCAATACCAAGTAACAATTCTCAGATTAACAAACAATTCAAAATACTCGTCATTTTCTAAAAGAAATGACACCTTTAGGACTCCCAGTGCCATCTACATTTACCAAAAGCAGTGCTCATCAGCAGGCCAGCATTGAAGAATCACCGTACTTCACATTTGACAACATAGACACGTTGAAGTGTTACATACTTCAGATTGCTAAATCATTGAAACTCATAGTATTTGACACAAATCCCTTTAATGCACATGCCCATGGACACCAAATCAAACTGCAAGCTCTGCTCATGCAGAAATGTAAACACCCCTTTTCGAACAAAACCATCACAGGTGTGTCAGGGTCCATCAGATGAACAGAAATGTATTCATCAAACCACACAGACATCCTTTAACTATCCACATGGCTTCACAGGCTTAATCATAATTAGGGTGATTGTTACATCTTTGCTAAATAGGGTTGGATCTAACCATATCCCGAATGTTTGGGACTACTGACCACTGCCCTAAGTAATACATTAAATATTTCTGAATGGAATATCTTTACTAAATCAGAGATTTCTTGCTGCTACTAGGGGTGATATGTTACAGCCCCATTTTTACACTTTTGTCATATGAACATATCATATTCTGCAAAAAATGAATTTCTATTTTAATTACGTTTTTTACGCATTACAACAGGAATGTCCGGAATTTACTGACATATACATTTTTAGATAACATCGGCATAGTGCCAAATCTTGTGCAGAGCTCAAAGCCAATGGGGTGACGGCCATTACACATTTAGGCTTTAAATCTACATACAGACGGACTTAAAGGGACATGGAAGGTGCCCTGCTTTTAAGATTAAAATAATGACTTTCTTTCCTCCTCTCATTCCCACCTTCAGGACTTTTCTTGTTCTGCCCCTATTCTGTGGAACTCCTTGCCTCGCTCCACTAGACTATCCTCTTTTCTCAAATCCTTCAAAACCTCAATAAAAACTCATCCATTTAAAGAAGCTTCTCACCCTCAGCTGTAACTTCCTCAATATGTTTTGCATCACCTTTCTATGCCTCACCCATACCCTTATTGGTTTGCTTGTTTTTTTTATACTCAATAACAGGGCCCTCCATTCTTATATAATTTGTTACGTTTTTGACCTGCATCTACCCTGTTTAACGCTATGGAATATGTTGGCGCATTACAAATAAAAGGTTACAGATCTTTTTCAAAATATGGAAACAAACAAGTAGATAATAATAATGCTTAAAAGCCCTGTCTTTACTCATTGAAACTTCAAAACAGTCCCGGCAATATTCCATCCCATGTAGCACATGCATAATAGTCACAAACTTTGTCTCAGTAGCATGCTACTGAATTGCTGTCGAGAAACAGCTTGTCATTGGCTAGTACGCCCAGTGCTACAGAAACATTGAGTGCATGAGCTACCGGGGTGGACATTTGCAGGGATTGTTTGGAACGTTTCAATGAGTAAAAACAGAGCTTGCAATACATTGTTATTAAAATGATGGTCAATATTAAAACACTTGAGTATCTTATTTTAATAATAAAAACAGGGAAACTTCCATATGCCTTTAACATGATGTGCAACCAGGTACTGAAAACATTTAGTCACCACTGACTAATTGTAGAGAAAAGGGCCACTATCGTTTGTAATTGGTTTGTGAAGTACATAACATAGCTGCTAATGTTATTTTATGCCAAAAGCATAAAAACAATTTGAGAAAATGTTACGTCTAGTGGACTATGCTTGTATCATGGGCACCTCCATCTTGGATTGTTTGTTTGCCCAACAGTTATCTTAGTGAGGATTGCTCTTCTAATTTACTACTGTTTTCAAGCATGCTATTTGGAGGGGCAATTCTGAACATAACTTAAATGAGATCCTTCCTTTTGTCTTCAGTACTTTAGAGTTAACATATTACAAAGATAACACCTTAGTTTTTTCTCGTAAAAGGGCAGGTGAACATTTGTTCCAACATTTGCAAAACAAATCATCTTCATAATGAGCTCACATTTTAGGCACTCCTGCTTTTAGCCACAAATACAAATCACACATAAGTGACACCTGCATCTAGGTTACACACACACACACACACACGTGTAAATTATTTGTAGATGTCAGATGTCATGTACTTCCTGAGAACAGCAGTCATCCTTGAAGCAACAGTTTCACATATTTCCTTTATCAAAAACAACCTCAAAAAAAGACAATCATTTTCTTAAAAGAAAATAAAGATGGATCCATCAAGAACAACAGGGCTTGTTATTTGAAAGCATCGCAAGAGGCCAGTATGTATAGGACAAAGGAGGCAAAATATGTACAGCTAAAACCATGTATGTAATTAAATAAAAGGCTACTGTTATTTTTTGCTTTCTAATTTATTACATACATGATTTTTAGTCAGGGAGGGGAGACCGATAATATTACCATTTAGTTCAGTCTACATTTTTCCCTCTAATAATTATTCACCTGATCCTCTGAATCAGAGGGCAATAACCTGTGTCACGAGTAATCCTTACTGGAAGTCTGGTAAATAGGTTATGTGATGTGGTTGGTTTGATAAGATGACGGAGTGGAGATGTGACTTGAGCTGGTTAATGGAATCAGATAAATATAATGAAAACATTGAATTTATTACAAAGAAAGATATAATATGGTTAGTTTGATATAAAATTGAGATGGAGGATTGATAAATCCTCATGCTGGGAAAAACAGCTTTTAATCTTTTTCTGCTGTTTTGTAATTTATTAGTCTATAGATTTATAGTTTTATTTAGATGTCATAATGTGGCACCAAATAAATCTATGTATGGCTCCTAACTAAGCTGGCTAAGTTTTAGATAAATGTGTCATCACGAATAGGGATGCAATCGGGAAATATGGTGTGAGGGCATATGAGAATCCAAATAATTAGCTTGACATTTCAGTAAGGTTGTCATTAAAGGGCCACTGAAATCACCAGTTTTGCACCATCAGGTAGAGAGACCTGAAAAATCACGTGGGATAGCTGGCTACATTTGTAAAACTGTGTATGTACTTCTGCTACCCCCTTCTATATAATCTACAAAGTGTCCAGACCACCACATAATACAAAAGGTATGTAACATTCATGGACATTTGATCCATGTAATATAAAAGAAAACAGAATAAGCCAAGTTTATGAATGGACAAATCCTGAGTCATAGCAAACCAGGAGACCTACCCACAGACAGAACGGTTACGGACGCTCATCAGTGTGGAGAACCCGCGGCAGTAACCGCGCAACAAAAAGCTGTGAAATACAGTGGGTATATGCTTAAAATGAGCCAGGTATATAATAGATTTGGATTAACAGAGTGAGCATGCATTGTGGTCTCGTTTGCGTGTCACCGCCTCCGGTCTCGAAATGTGCAGTGTAAAAACTGTATTTCTGAGAAACTGGAGCAGGAAATAAGTGTATTAACTTATTTTTTAGACATTCAAATGTACTATTCATTGCTTGTACTACTAATATATACAAGTCTAAGAACCTCATTCAATTGTGATTTGGCCAATTGAATAGGGCTCTATATAAGCACAGAGCATTTATTTTTAATGTTTTTACAGAAGTTTTTAGTAGTGAAGACCTTGCTTTTGGATAGAAGTTCACCAACTAAAAACTTCTATAAAAAAAATGAATGAATGTATGTATGTATGTATGTATTCATTATGTGCTTATATAGAGCCCTATTTAATTGACCAAATTGTAATTGAATGAGGCCCTTAATCAATTTTCATGAACAAGAGGGATGAGGAAATCCTACCACTACTATTATTCACAATCACATATATAGTTGTGAGCATGCGAGTCGTTGCCAACGCTTGTGGGCTCGCATAGCAAGACCGCCGCAGTTGCTGGCAAGGGGCGCCAAAGACGCTCCTTGCGCTGGTGGAGATGAGCACCATAGGTGCTCCTCCATACGCATTTGCGGAGGTTCCCATGTCGACTGCAATGAACCGCAGGCGGAACTTACAACGGAAAATTTACGGACTTAGCAACAAAAAATACGTGCCGCGGGACTTAGAAAAAAAAATCATTACAAGCTCGCAAAAATACAACCTTAACGCCCGAACCGAGCACACAGGAAAACATTAAAAACACACGACAAATACATTAAGAGCTTACCCACAGCAAGGGGGGGCACCCAGGTCCTCTGCAAGTAAAGTACCACACGCAATTTAAGTACAAATTCCAGAGTTTAGACACACGAAAATCCCCTAAACCGAGAGAAAAAATATCCGCCAACGAAAATGAAGCTACAGGACCCTAAACAAGCAAAACACCATACAGATTTTCCAAAAACCTGTACGAGGTACAAGATACACTATTAACAAGGAAGCTACATCATACACAGCCACGTACCACATTCACATTCGCCGCCATTTTACAACACAAACTTACACAATGCGGAAGTACACAGCTACCCTAATGGCTTCCCCTCGCGCACACAGCCTATTTACACTACACACTGCACACATTGCTGACACTTACAGCTCAGCTCCACAACACTGCAAACCTACATATATTAGTTCCTGCAGGAACATCAAAACAGATTGTCAGCTCTTCAGCACAATGCTTCCTGCATATATTACTTCCAAATAGCTAAAGTATATTTATTTATTAATGTATTAATTATTTCATTAGCATACAAAAACAAATACACAAAAAAAAAAAGTCTTCCAATAAACACAAAACCCATTCACCGCGCGTCTCCAAACAGCATTACCTGCCTTACAATTTTATTGCCGTAATTTTTTGACGGGCAAGTCGCTAGTAATAGATATATTGTTGATGAACTAATCCGCAGTTAAACTGTACAATATACATACATATCAGTGCAAAACAAAATGAAAATGTGTGTTACATCTAACATTGCCCTCACAGAAATATTCTTGATCTCAAGGATGGCCCCTATAAAACATTTGAATCTGACTAGGCCAAAGAGATTGAGAACCTCTAGTTTATATACATTTACAAGTTCATTTTTTCCACTAAACAAATTATAGTACATTGTAAGAAGATCCAACAGACTATAATTTTCGCTTTACACCAAGTTTCATCATCACATATTACATGGCATATTCCTATACTTCTGTTGCATGCACTTTAGTATTTTAAAAAAAAAAATCTCCCTACCTTCATAATCCTCAAAAAGAAAGCATACAATGAATTATCAATAAAATAAAGAGACAGGCTATTTAATTTATATTTCGCTGACTTTATGGAAGGTTTCCTCTGCTGTGCTTTTAATCCTGAAAACATAAACAGCTCCATAGATAGCCTGTCTCAAATTAGCTGTGGTATCATGTTTGCATTAATACAATATGATCACAACATTTGTAGCAAAAAGAGACAGAAATAAAACATTGCCTGTGTTTCCGTATCTCTGCAGGAGACACATTGTGTCAGATCTGTGTTGAAGGTTAATTGATGTAATTGTAGTTGTATAAACCACAATCATAATACAGATATTGGTAACAATTTATGAGAGTGAAATGTAACTGGCACAGCAGCAAGTTTAAAAAAATGTTAGAAGTCAGAATAAAACATGTAAAGTCCCTGGCTACTAAAGAGTTATATTCTGATCCAAGTAGGAAGTATTTATGTCCAACACAACCACAATTATAAGAAGGGATTAATACAATCATATAAATTACTTATTAGAAGACATGCTTTGGGTGTTTATAGACATACACTGCCAATTCCAAAATAATAAACTCATAATGAAAGTTTTAGGAGCCATTTCCCCCTTGTTGTAGTATTTGACCAGTCCTAAACGGTAGAATAATAGTTTAAAAAAAATGCATAAAGAAAGTCACATTTACTACTTCAAAGTGTAAAGAAACACTGATTAAGTTGAGGATCGTAGTAGATGGACTGTATGAGGAACACAGAGTGGGCCAAAGGATAGATTATTATGTACCTTCCACCATTAAAATATAACTTAACTTACACCAAAGGCTAGTCATTACATAGTTACATACTATTTAAGGTTGAAAAAAGACTTTCAGTCCATCAAATTCAACCTTTTAAGATCTCCTCTGATCTGCAATAGCCAAAGAGATTGGCCAACAATAAGGCCAATACAACTAATAATGCAAAGATAATAAAAAAAGAGTATATTTTGAAGTGGTTCTATAATTGTATAGAAATATACTAAAATGAGCAGATTAATATGAATAACCAAAAGCTCTTATAGACGATGAGTATACCTGGTGTTATCAGATACATGTTATGGGGTATACAGTGTAGGTAGAAAGTGTTACTTCCCCTGCAGCATCTGATCCCATACATTGTGTACATTACTATACAGACCTGACACCATTGTACAGGTCCTGATCCCATGTATATTCATACTGAGTGAACCTACTATAAGATACATGTTATTATACTGGTTTAGGTACACACTGAGCGTTATGAGATTACTCTGCAGGATTATGCACATACAGACCTGGTACTGCCCAGCCTTCTGCAGCTCACAGATTATACACAGGTTGCACCTAATGTTACGACAGGAGTTATACTTGGTCTATTTAACATTACTATACAGGGGTAAGTACACACATCTCTGGTGAGATCCTGCCTGTCTATAGCTCTTGTTCTCAAGTGCACCTGCGGTACATAATATCCCTAGATAGGTAAAAACCATCTAGCTCTGGTGCCTGCGCCGCCATTCTGTGGACAGTGAGCTCATACACTCACACTGAGCCTAATGTTATGGGGTATATAACATTACTATACAGTGACAAATGCACACAGCCCTGGTCCTTGCCCCTGAGCTCAATCAGTGTCTTATGAGGCACATACCATTAATATAGGAATTATGTACACCTAGCTGAGGTCCCTGTCCCTCCATATCACACTGACAGGGTGAAGTTGGTATTATGGGGTATATAACATTAATATATGAGGTAAGTACACCTAGCTGAGGTCCCTGTCCCTCCATATCACACTGACAGAGTGCAGTTGGTATTATGGGGTATATAACATTAGTATATGAGGTAAGTACACCTAGCTGAGATCCCTGTCCCTCCATATCACACTGACAGGGTGCAGTTGGTATTATGGTGTATATAACATTAATATAGGAGGTAAGTACACCTAGCTGAGGTTCCTGTCCCTCCATATCAGACTGACAGGGTGCAGTTGGTATTATGGTGTATATAACATTAATATAGGAGGTAAGTACACCTAGCTGAGGTCCCTGTCCCTCCATATCACACTGACAGGGTGCAGTTGGTATTATGGTGTATATAACATTAATATATGAGGTAAGTACACCTAGCTGAGGTCCCTGTCCCTCCATATCACACTGACAGGGTGCAGTTGGTATTATGGTATATATAACATTAGTATATGAGGTAAGTACACCTAGCTGAGGTCCCTGTCCCTCCATATCACACTGACAGGGTGCAGTTGGTATTATGGTGTATATAACATTAATATATGAGGTAAGTACACCTAGCTGAGGTCCCTGCCCCACCATTCTGCAGGTCCTGGTATCACAATGACACAGAGTGCACTAGTTATGAGGTTCATGACATTAATACACAGCCCTGGTCCAGGCCACTCTGCAGCTCCTCAGCTCATATTGTACATTTGGTGCTATGAGGTACATGATATTAATACACAGCCCAGGTCCAGGCCACTCTGCAGCTCCTCATCTCATACAGTACACTTTGTGCTAAGAGGTACTTGACAGTAACACATAGCTCAGGTCCCTGTCCCGCCACTGCCTGGCTCTTCAGCTTATTCTGTATGGTACTTGACATAACACACAGTCCCAATCTCTGCACTTCCACTCCGTAGCTCATCTCCCCTCAGCACACCGGGGGTACCATGAACACCCGCCCAGGGGAGGAGGTTGTGGGAGGGAGCCGGTCTCACCTCATCCACGGTGCGGCGCGGGAGGTGCAACATCCCCAGCAGCAGCTTGAGCTTCACCGCCGAGGACAGGCTGTGAAAACACAGCCGCACGTTATCTATCACCGAGGCAGTGAGCAGGGAGGCGATGCTCGGTGGCGTCCAGAGCTCGTCAGGAGAGCCCAACTTATTATGAAGCCACAGGCCGGTGTCGCTCTCCCTCATCGACGCCATCTTGAGAAAAGAAAAACATTGGGAGCAGGCATTTTATGAAGATACCTAAAAAAAACGGCCGCAAGGCCCCCTCTGGCGCTGTGGGTCTGAATGCTGGGGAGTGACTGCACCAAATCTCGCGATACCTGTCAAAGTCATGTGATGCGGATGCGATATTGTAAGTTTTCATCGACTGCCATGTTTGTTATGGTTAAAAGCTTTGCTGGAAATAATTTTAAAACGGACAAATTATGTCAGTCCGATACCTACTGAGATTGCGATGTTGTAAATATAATAAGTAAACATATCCGATCCTCTTCTCGAACTCAGTTTTAAAATAAAAA
Organism: Discoglossus pictus; assembly: GCA_027410445.1. NCBI lineage: Eukaryota > Metazoa > Chordata > Amphibia > Anura > Alytidae > Discoglossus > Discoglossus pictus. Next base: position 42,406,506 of record CM050163.1, read on the forward strand.
AACGTGCGCCAGAATCAAATATGGCCGATGAGTCTGTAGTGTATAGGGCAAAGTAATTAAAGGGCCGGTGTATTAATTTTCAAGTTAAACCCATCTCGTTCAGACTCTCTTGATATTAAAAATAGAACATGACATTCTGCACAAGATACAAGTACTCTGAGTACCTTGCAATGCAATGTTTCGGCAACATTTTGTGTACAAAGGATTCAGAGATCTGCTGGACCAGATAGTCATCATGTATTTAGATCTCATGTTGTTCTTCTCTTTGTTGGAAGAACATTGACATCATATATTCCAGCTTACTGACTCACCATCTATATGCCAAGCTAGTGAAATACATTTGATACACTGAAACTGATACTGTAGTATACCTTGGCATTATTATTTCCCCAATGGTGTCTCAATGGACCCTAAGAAAGTTACTGTAGAATGGCCTAATCCTCAAACCCACAAGGATGTCCAAAGGTTCCTTGGCTTTTCACATTTTCCATATTATGTTTTCTTGCATGTACTACAACTCCATGTCACCTAAACCAGCACTACCACTTCATTCCATTGGACTCCTGTTTCTCAATAAGCCTTTGATGCCCTCACATGGGCTCTTCTTCTGGCACATCCCACCCATTTGTCCTAGAACTTGATGCCTCTAAAACTGCTTCTTTCTCAGCAACTCCACCCAGTTTGTTTTTCCCCCTAGAAATTATCCCCAGCTGAGAGGATCCATGATGTGAGTAACAGAGAGTATTTAGCTACAAAAGTGGCCTTTAAAGAATGGCAATACCTTTCAGAAAGAGGTACAAATCCTATGGTGGTATATACCGACCATTGAAATCTCTGAATACTTGTGATCAGCTACTGAATGCAAGTTAAGCATGAAGGGCTCTGTTTTTTACACAATTCAAACTCCATTTCAAACACAGCCCTGAAATCAATAATAAAAAAACAGCTCCTATGTCTCATGTTTATGATGCACATGCATCATGCTATTCCAGATCATATCATGCCTTCTTCTCATTTTTGGCCATCAGCTCACCTCTTCTTGAACAGATTAAGAGGATTCCTCCTTACCTTATTTCTAAGAATGGCCCGTACTACTATGGATAAAGAACTTATATATCTTGATCTATACTCCTTGCTACATTACAGTAATTCCATGATCCTGACCTGCGAGTCCTAGTATCCACTGAACATATTTTCTTTGATTGGACATTTTAGTGGTCAGCTATAAGTTGATCCATGGTATTCTAAGGATAACATCTGATGATAAAATACCATAGTGATTGAGCTTGAAAAAAGTTATCAAGTTAACCTTTTAAGATCTCCAAGGATCATTATATTATATGTCCGGGACTTCAAAACTACAAACTCCTAACAACATAAGATGTATGCTCTCTAATGCCAGAAGTTTGCTAGGAAAAATGGGCGAGTTAGAATTATGAGCGAGAAATGAGAAATTAGATTTAATAGGCATTACTGAAACATGGTGGGATGAATCTCATGACTTGACTGTTCATCTGGATGGTTATTACCTATTTAGGAAAGATAGAGGCAATGGTAAAAGAGGAGGAGGGATTTGTCTGTGTAACGGAGTTGGAACACGAAGTCCAGTATCTCCGCTGGTATACGGTAAAATATCCAAGAAGCACTGCAGTCTCACAAGCCCCAACCTCCCATATTTGACGACACTCAATTTGGAGTCAAAGAATACTGTCTTTATTTTGTTATCCAGAAGGATATATACATCTCTTCTCACAGGTAATACACATCCCCCTATTTGGCTACACAATACACATAGAGAGACAATAGGTGTGGTCACACCCCCCGGAGGTTACCTGGCTACTTTGATACAATCAGACATTGATCAGATTATACTTCTCTTTGTTCTTATGTCTCATAATTAAAACACTTTATACAATAGACTTCCTTATCTTATGAGGAGTCTCTGTAATAGGATTATCTATTAGCCTAGTAGCTGTAATATTCTGAGCCAATATATTCTGTAGAACATAAAACAACATATCTACAGTATAGCAATGTGATCATATTTTAACCATAAGAATTAAATAACCATAAAACAGGGTAAAACAGTGATGGGTTTCCGTTACACACCTCCCCCGTGACCATAAGCCGCCATACACGGTCTGATCCCAACGGATCGGCCTGGGGATGTCCGGACAAAAGTATTTGTTGGTCAATTCTCTAGTTTGACAACCCATCAGCATTACTGCAATTCACCTTTACTCACATTTCAAGAACAAAACAAACGCACACTTCATACAGCATTCACAGCAATAAACATTTCAAGGAGAGGGAAAATACATTTTACAAACTGGTTTTACAGAGGCCTCTGTACTGGAGACAATGGGGAAACTAATCCAATTATCCAGGGATAGAGGCAGACTCCATTGAGCACATGGTTGCAAAAAAACATAAACCACTTTAAAATACATAAAGTCACCTTTTACACATAACACACAGACATTTCACATATCCCCAGATAGCTGGGATCTGAGCGCACAAAACTACCGAATAGCGCTCAGAATCTATTCACACAGTTCAATTGCCATGTAGCTAAAGTCTTTCCCATAGTCTTTCATTATATGAATGGGCTCCATGGCATAGCTATCTGGGGTATCACCGCTCACACAGGGCAAGTACCGAATAACCCCCCTGTATTTAAAGGGCCAGAATGAGTGACATACACTCTGGTATGGCCGAATACTGTTTTTAAAGGGCAATATGTCCCAGGGCCATAGTCGCAGGGCAGGAGGGTGGCAATAAGTCCTCTCCAGGACAAAGTGGCGAAGGGCACTTCGTCACACATCTCCCCTTTGGGGGGAAGTCTAACCAGGCACCTGAATATTTCGCTGTGGTGATGGGGCAACACGCTGAGGGGACTTGAGGGGCAGAGGCCAGCGGCACTCTGCCCTGATGCCAGCTCTTCTGCTGGTATAACCTGCAGGACATCCTGCTCTGTACAAGGGACAAAGGGAGGGCAGAGGCCGACTGCTACCTGCCCCGCTGTCAGCCCTTCTGCTGGGGTACTTGGGACATATTCCGGCTCAGTAGCCAGGGAAAGGTGGGGGTCAGTGGGGGTTAACATTTCCTCTGTTAACCCTGGGGCCACATTAGGAGTTAGCTGGGGAGGGGAATTTGTACTTACCCCCTCCTCCGGTTGTCCCAGTGAGGGTAGTTGGGGATCTGGACAGGCTCTCCAGCATCCCGGTAGGTCAGGCACAGAGACCACGGTCCCATCTGCGTGGTCTGGGAGATTGGTGTCTCCCCTTGTTAGGGTAAGCTGTCGCTGGGGGGAGAGGGCGACACCTTCAGCTCCCTGGGGTTCACACTGACGCTGGGGGGGAAGGACGACACCTTCGGCCCCCTGGGGTACACACTGCCGCTGGGGAGGAAGGATGGCACCTTCTGCTCCCTGGGGTACACACTGCCGCTGGGGGGGGAAGGACGGCACCTTCTGCTCCCTGGGATACACACTGTCGCTGGGGAGGAAGGACGGCACCTTCTGCTCCCTGGGGTTCACACTGCCGCTGGGGGGGTGGAAGGACGACATCTTCGGCTTCCTGGGGTACACACTGCTGCTGGGGAGGAAGGACGGCACCTTCTGCTCCCTGGGGGACACACTGCCGCGGGGGAAGAAGGACGGCACCTTCAGCTCCCTGGGGTACCCACTGCCGCTGGGGAGGAAGGACGGCACCTTCTGCTCCCTGTGGTTCACACTGCGGCTGGGGAGGAAGGATGACACCTTCTGCCCCCTGAGGTTCACACTGCTGTGGGGGGGAAGGACAACACCTTTGGCCCCCTGGGGTACACACTTCCACTGGAGGGGAAGGATGACACCTTCGGCCCTCTGGGGTTCACACTGCTGCTGGGGAGGAAGGACGACACCTTCGGCTCCCTGTAGGGCCAGTAGAGAGACCTCGGTCCCATCTCTACCTGCCATCTGGAGGTCATCCCAGGACCAGTCAATGAGGTCTGGTTCTGCTTGTCGGGTAGGTTGGGGCTGCACGAAGCTGAGCAGGTGTTGGTAGTCCTGCTCCAGTTCCCACTCCAGGGTTGCTAGGTGAGCCAGGTCTTGCTCTACCTCCTGGGGGTCATCCCAGTCATGCCTAGCCTTCCTCTCGTAGAAAATGTCCCGAAGTCTGGTCTGCGCAGGACTCCCGAAGTCAGGCTCTGCAAAGGACTCCCATAACAAGCCTGGACCATCAAACTCCTCTCCCTCTGGCTTGTCATGCTCGGCTGTCCAGGGTCTATACTGTGCCATATCCCACCAGAGCGCCTGGTAGGCATCCTCCAGCCATTGCTCCTGCCATACCCAGTGCTCTAGTTCCTTCACCCATTCCTCCAGGGGCTGCTCCCCCAGGAAGGGCATCCGCAGGGCCACTTTTTTCTGCCACCGCTGCTCTTCACTGGGGAGACTCTCACCCCGCTGGTATTGTACATTATCCAGGGCCTGGTACCAGATGCCTTTCCTTAATGCATCCCTGTAATCCAGGTCCTCCTCCTCGTATAACACTGCTTGTTCCATTCCGAGGCTTGGCTTCTTTCCCACCACTGCCACCAATTGTAACGGAGTTGGAACACGAAGTCCAGTATCTCCGCTGGTATACGGTAAAATATCCAAGAAGCACTGCAGTCTCACAAGCCCCAACCTCCCATATTGGACGACACTCAATTGGGAGTCAAAGAATACTGTCTTTATTTTGTTATCCAGAAGTATATATACATCTCTTCTCACAGGTAATACACATCCCCCTATTTGGCTACACAATACACATAGAGAGACAATAGGTGTGGTCACACCCCCCGGAGGTCACCTGGCTACTTTGATACAATCAGACATTGATCAGATTATACTTCTCTTTGTTCTTATGTCTCATAATGAAAACACTTTATACAATAGACTTCCTTATCTTATGAGGAGTCTCTGTAATAGGATTATCTATTAGCCTAGTAGCTGTAATATTCTGAGCCAATATATTCTGTAGAACATAAAACAACATATCTACAGTATTGCAATGTGATCATATTTTAACCATAAGAATTAAATAACCATAAAACAGGGTAAAACAGTGATGGGTTTCCGTTACAGTCTGTATGTCTGAATTTAAGCCTATAGACAGAGAAGATATTTATTCTGCAACTAGCGATAATGTTGAATGTTTGTGGGTAGAGTTAAATAGCGGAGCCACAAATGTAAAAAAATATTGGTGGGAGTATGCTATAAACCCCCAAATACAATTGAAAGTGAGGAAATGTAATTATTGTTACAGATTGGAAATGCAGCTAAGCACGGGCAAATTCTAATAATGGGAGATTTTCTGATTCCAAATACTGGCAATTGGATTGTTCTATGAATCAATACTCCTCTTTTTTTTTGATTTTAAGAGTGCTATACATTACATTATTTATTATTACATTACGTATGTATTAGAAAGAAAAAAGAGAAAGAAAGAAAACACAAGATAAAAAGAAACAATGCACTCACACAATCATACCGAAGGTTCCATAATTTAGTTAATAAGATATAATGGAGGAACATACTTTACTGTGATTTTACCATCAATCTGTACTGATCCCATTTTGACTAGTTAATAAGGGATACATATTTCTGAAATACTGAACAATTATAATTGTGCATCAAGTCCCTATTCAAACTAATAACATTACTCAGTTCCCTGATTGTTGGTACAGCAGATTGATTCCAATATTTCACGTTCAGCCATTCAGCCACTAACAGAATATGACAAATAAAATATCTATCTGCTAATGGCATTTTTTGGAAGTTCATATGGAAAATTACTAATTGTGGAGAGCATAAAATCTGTTTGCCCATCACCTTAGATAATAACTGGCAGATTTCAATCCACCACCTATAGATTTTATTACACTCCCACCATACATAGACTGCAGTACCTCGTAAGCCACGTAATTTCCAACATAAGCCTTCCCCTTTTGGGTCAATTTTGGCCATTTTAACCAGAGTTAAGTGCCATCTATGCATTATTTTTAAAAATAACACTGTGTATGTTGTATTAACCGACGATTTCTTATATGATTTCCATCCACCTGATATCATCTAAATTCATTCTAAGGTCCAACTCCCAACCTTTAATTCCCAACCTTTTGGAGAATGGAGTTGACTCATTAATAATCCTGCTACATTTTGAAATTATATGTAACGTTTTCTCCCTTTATAAACAAGTCTTCTATTTTTGTTGGAGTACTCATCCCCGAAATGTTATATCCCCTTCCGTACAGATTTTTCCTCAATCTTTCATAGTTAAGCCAATTAAATTTTTTAGTCTCGAGTTTAAACTGCAACTCCTGTAAGGTAATAATGTTGCCTTTATTATATAATTCGAATATAGAGGTTAAACCCTGATCTATTAATATTTTAATTGTTGGACATAGCTCTTTCGTTTTGAGGGACTCAATCAGTGCTGCCAATGAGGGGAATTTGGACAATTTCATTTTCTCTTTATTATTATACCAGTATTTTAAAATGGCTTTGTTTTTTGGAAGTTTGCTAAACAAGATTTTATTGTAATTGGAGAACCATAAAGTAGTTCCGATGGGAAATTCCTTAATTATGGCTTCTTTCAATACCAAATATCTTGGTTTATCTTGAATGGTATTCCAACTTATAAGTTGGGCTATAATGATCTTTTGATGAATTTCTTTTATACAAGGTGCATTTAGACCTCCTTTATCTAATTTATTATATGTTCTACTTTTCCTGATTCTGGGTTTTTTTTCCCTCGTAGATGAATTTATCAAGTTGGACCTGAATGAGTTTTAGATAATTATTTGCTAAAATATCCGGTATTGATCTCATACAGTAAGTAATTTTCGGTATAATACTCATATTTATTGAGGCTATTCTAGCTCACCAAGATAAGTTGAGGTGTCTCCAACCAATTATATTAATTTATATATAAATATCTTTAAGAATCTTACCAACACAAAAGTAGAATCTAATCCCTAGGTGAACTATAAAACGGGATATCCAATTAAAACTAAAACATTTCTCCAACCTTTTATTAACTTCAGGTTTTATGCCTCTAATTAAAGTATCTGATTTTAATTGGTTAATTTTAAAGTAAGACAATCTACCAAATTCATCTAATATTTCCTGAAGTTTTTGACAGGAAGTCTCTGGGTTGGATATAGTGATAATGATATCATCCGCAAAGGCCATATATTTAAATTATTCCTGGCCTATAAAAACCCCCTTGATTTCTCTACAGTCTCTTATATATATCGCTAACGGCTCCATAAAAAGAATGAATAATAACGGAGAAAGTGGGCATCCCTGGCGGGTACCATTACCTATTTTAAATTGCTTTGACTCAAGGTCAGGACTCCCAACTCGTGCAAATAAATTCGTATATAGAGCCTTAACTGACTTTGAGGCGAAGTCACCAAACCCGAACTTCATAAGTACAGTTAGCAGAAATTCCCAATTGACCCTATCAAAGGCTTTCTCCGCATCCAATGACAGGGTCAATAAGGGTACCTCATTATCCTTAACATAAGACAAAATATTCAATAATCGTCTGGAGTTGTCAGACGCCTGGCATCCTGGGACGAAGCCCGTTTGACCGGAGTGAATCACCTTAGCAATTGAAGTTTTCAATCTATTTGCTAAAATCTTTGAGAAGATTTTTACATCAATGTTTATTAGTGAGATTGGACGGTAGCTCCTACAATCCTCCGGGTTCTTCCCTTCTTTCAAAATATTTACTATTTTAGTCTCCGACATCTCTAGGGGAATATTGCCAGTTAGTTTGATAGCTTTTAATAGGCCACATAAGTATACTTTGATCTCAGACTGAAGAACCTTATAAAATAAGTGGTCAAAACCATCCATTACATAGTAACATAGTTACATAGGGCCTCATTCTATTATTGGCCGTAAAACGGCCGTAAGGCTGCGATTCCTTGCGGGGGTTCTGTTACCTCGCAATTCTATTATACGGCCCCGCAAGGATCTCCTCTTACGGCCGGCCGTATATCTTGCAACCGGCCGTAAGCTCAGAAATCTTTAAAGTCAAAAATAAATTCAAGACAGCACTGTACAGCTCTGTAAATGCTAGGGATTATATTGGGGGACATGAGGATTAATAGTAACCCACTCTCAAGCTTGCACATCAGCCCAAATCTGAGTTTAAATTAACTGTTTATTTTCCGGCCGCAGCGTGGGCGTGTCTGAGGTGCTCCAAGCCCTATGGACTTTTTACATGTATATTTGACATATATTAAAAAAAAATTATTTTACGGATTTGAGTATCGGGGAAATTTGTGCTATTTTTGCTAACACCTAAAATCACTTTATAGTCTTCTCAAAGTGCAGGATGGCTTTATTTGGGCTATATTTCATGCTTAATTGGTGCTAGCGGGACCTCTTTCCTGCAAGTAAGCTGCGGCTCGCTTTTAGCCTTGCAGAGAGGGTTCCCGGAGCAATCGAATTGCAAATAGGATTTTCTTAGGCCGATTTCCTTGCGGCCGTTTTAGATCAAAGGCTTTCCTCCGGCGCGAGTGGCCGCAAGAGATAGCAAGGCGCCGGCCGCAAGCCTGCCGGAAGCCCCAGCCGGAGGGGAATAGAATAGCCGAATAGCTTGCGGCCTGTCCTTGCGGCCCCGCAACAGCTGCGGCCGATAATAGAATGAGGCCCATAGTATTTAAGGTTGAAAAAAGACTTTCAGTCCATCAAGTTCAACCTTTTAAGATCTCCTCTGATCTGTAATATGCGGATTAACTATTAATTCATTAGTTGTTAATTAATTATTAATCAATTATTTAATGTTTTTTTTTTATTATTTTTTTATTATTATTATTTAGTCCAGAGGAAGGCAAATAGAAAAAAAAAAAAAAAAAAAAACAAGCGAGACTTAGCCAATTGTCTCAAGGGGAAATGTAAAAAATTTGGATCATTACTGTCTCTCTAATTATCCATGATAGCCCTGAATACCCTTTTTAATTAGAAATAAATCTAGTCCCCTTTTAAAGTTATCTATCGAATCCGCTGTCACCACCTCCTCTGGTAGAGAATTCCACAGATTAACCACCCTTACTGTGAAGAACCCTTTTCTTTCTTTGAGGTGGAATCTTTTTACTTCTAACCTCAAGGGATGTCCTCTTGTCAGTTGAAAACCTCTTGGCACAAAAAGCTCCCCCGACAAATCTTTATACTGACCCTGGATGTATTTATATAAGGTAATCAAATCTCCTCTTAGATGCCTTTTTTCTAGAGAAAATAAGTTTAATTTGGTTAGTCTTTCTTCATAACTTAGCCCCTCCAATCCCTTTATTAGTTTTGTTGCCCTTCTCTGTACCTTTTCCAGCTCTAAAATGTCCTTTTTATGAAGTGGTGCCCAAAATTGTACTCCATATTCCAAATGAGGGCGTACTAGAGATTTGTATAGTGGCAGAATTATATTTGCTTCCCTGGCTTCTATACCCTTCTTAATACATGCTAATATTTTATTTGCCTTTGCAGCTGCTGCTTGGCTTTGTGCACTGTTACCTAGGTGGTTGTCCACAAGCACTCCCAAATCCCTTTCAATATCTGATACCCCTAGATTTGCTCCATTAAGATTATAAATTGCAGGGCTATTTTTCCTTCCCAGATGCATAACTTTACATTTATTCGTATTAAATCTCATTTGCCATTTAGATGCCCATTCCTCAATTTTATGCAAATCCCCTTGGAGGGAAAGCACATAATTTTCTGATTTAATTACCTTGCACAACTTTGTGTCATCAGCAAAAATGGAGACCCCACACTCCAATCCTACCTCTAAGTCATTAATAAATATGTTAAAAAGGAGAGGACCTAATACTGAACCCTGAGGAACCCCACTTACCACATTAGTCCAATCGGAGTATGTTCCATTTACAACAACCCTTTGCTTCCTGTCTTTTAGCCAGCTCTCAATCCATGAGCAGATATCTACTGCAATTCATGTATCCCTTAGTTTGCCCAATAGTCTCCCATGTGACACTGTATCAAAAGCCTTTGCAAAATCCAAAAAGACTACATCCACTGAGTTGCCTTGATACAGGTTCCTACTAACCTCCTCATAGAAACTAATTAGATTTGTTTGACATGACCTATCCCTCATAAACCCATGTTGATTCCTACTTATAATCCTGTTCAAATAGACATATTCTTGTATATTATCCCTTATTAACTCTTCTAAAAGCTTCCACACTACAGAAGTGAGGCTCACTGGTCTATAATTCCCCGGATTTGCTCTTGCTCCCTTTTTAAATATAGGTATCACATCAGCTTTTCTCCAGTCATCTGGTAGAGACCCTGTGTTGAGGGAATCTTGAAAAATTAAATATAATGGTTTGGCTATTACAGAACCCAGTTCCCTTAGTACCCTTGGATGTATTCCATCAGGACCCGGGGCTTTATTAACATTTATTTGTTCCAACCTCTTTTGGATTACTTCCTGTGTTAACCAATTATTTGGCAAAGGTAGTGTAGCCCCATTATGTTGCAGTGTCCCAACCACTGGTACCTCCCTTGTGTATACCGAAGAAAATAACCTATTTAGCTCATCTGCCTTTTCCTGGTCACTAATTTTCAGACAGCCTGTTTCACATTCTAATGTTCCTATAGCTTCCTTCCTCGCCTTCTTCCCATTAATATACTTAAAAAATAATTTAGGGTTAGTCTTACTCTCTTTTGCAATTAATTTTTCATTTTCTATTTTAGCCAGTCTAATCGCGCTTTTGCAAGCCTTGTTGATTTCCTTGTATTCCCGTAAAGCAGTCTCTGTCCCCTCTTGCTTGTATAATTTAAATGCCTGTTTTTTACTCCGTATCTTGATCTTTAAATCATTGTTAAGCCACATGGGTTGTGATTTACTCCTTTTACTTTTATTCCCACACGGTATATGCCGATGTGTATGTATATTTAGTAAGGATTTAAATTTTGTCCATTTATGTTCAGTGTTTTTACCTATCAGTTCTCTGTCCCAGTCTATACTTTGTATTGCTGCCCTTAGACCGTTAAAATCTGCCCTTTTAAAATTAAGAGTTTTTGTTGGCCCCTTAAAATGTTGTTTTTTTAATTCAATCTCAAATGAGACTGTGTTGTGATCACTGTTTCCCAAAGGTTGCCCTATTTCAACATTTGATACAATATCAATATTATTTGTAATGAGTAAATGTAAGATAGCTTCATTTCTAGTAGGCTCCTGTATAACCTGGGCCAGATAATGATCCCTGAGTGTACTCAAGAACCTGCTCCCCTTAGCTGAACTGCTGGTCTCATTTATCCAGTTTATTTCAGGGTAATTAAAATCTCCCATTATTAGCACTTGCCCGTGCTTAGCTGCATTTCCAATCTGTAACAATAATTGTATTTCCTCACTTTCAGCTATATTTGGGGGTTTATAGCATACTCCTACTAATATTCTTTTGGAATTTGCTGCTCCGCTATTTAACTCTACCCACAAACATTCAACTTTATCACTAGGTCCACCATAAATATCTTCTCTGACTATAGCCTTAAATTCAGGCTTAACATACAGACAAATCCCTCCTCCTCATTTACCATTGCCTCTATCTTTCCTAAATAGGTTATAACCATCCAGATTAACAGTCCAGTCATGAGATTCATCCCACCACGTTTCGGTAATGCCTACTAAATCCCATTTTTCATTAATTGCTAATAATTCTAACTCTCCCATTTTTCCTGGCAAGCTTCTGGCATTAGCAAGCATACAACTTATGTTATGAGTCTGTAGTTCTGAAGTGCCTGCCACTGAACTTGAATTACTTACTTCTACCTCCCTATTGACTATACTACCCCTCCCCCCATCTCCTCCCCTATGAGTTGTTAATTCATCCCTTATACCCTCTACACTTTCTACCCCATTACTTCTATCTAGTCCCTCCCCCCACCTACTAGTTTAAAAACTCCTCCAGCCTTTCTACCATCCTATCCCCTAGTACAAAAGCTCCCTCATCATTAAGGTGCAATCCATCCCTACTGTAGAGATTGTACCGAAGTGAGAAGTCAGCCCAGTGTTCTAAAAAGCCAAACCCCTCCTTAGTGCACCACATCTTTAGTCACGCATTAACCTCCCTAATCTCCTTCTGCCTCCCTGGGCTAGCACGTGGCACCGGTAGTATCTCAGAAAATACTACCTTGGAGGTCCTTGCCTTCAGCTTATTACCTAGTTCTCTAAAATCATTCTTTAGGACACTCCATCTTCCACTAACTTTGTCATTGGTACCAATATGTACCAAGACCGCCGGTTCATTTCCAGCCTCTCCCAATAATTTGTCTACCCGATCCACAACATGACGAACCCGAGCACCCGGGAGACAGCAAACTGTTCGATTGCTGGGATCTGGGTGACAAATCACCCTGTCTACCTTCCTAATAATAGAGTCCCCTACAACCAAAACCTGTCTGTTGTTCTGCCTATTCTGCCCTCCCTCTCCTCCAGTAGAGCTGTTCGCCCGGCTGTTAGAGGGAACAGCTCTATCTGGCATTGCCATTCCTGAATGGACATCGTCAACAGTTTCACTCAATCTGGCAAATCTGTTGTTGTTTGCCAACTCAGAGCTGGCCTGCCTCCTCCTGTTCCCCCTGCTTCCCCTTGTAACTGTAACCCAGCTTCCTCCCTGGACATCCTCACTAGCCCCAGCTCCACCCTCCATGCTAGGCCCAGCTAAACTGTGCTCAGTGAGCACCAACCCCCTTTCCAGTGGAGCAATATCACTAAGTGCTGCAATTCTCCTCTCCAGATCTCCAATTTGAGCTTCCAGAGAGGCAACATGCTCACACCTCTCACAGAGGTATGGACCCTGGATCATCTGTTCCAGTATTGCATGCATATGACAGGATGTACACTGAATAAGGTTGCCACTGGACTGACTCATAATTATTATTATTGTCTACGAAATTTCAGTGGGAAAAATAAAGAATATAAAATAATATATTTATATAAAGTTTTCCTCCTTTGCACTATAAATCTGCCCTCCCTTTTCTTTGAAGGCCCTCCTTTTATTTAAACTCTTAGGCTTTTACTAGAATTGCACTTGATACTGAAAATGTTTGCAAGCTCACAAGTTCCCCTTCTCCGGTTTATATTAACTTCTGCCTTCTCGCCTGGGCACAATTAGTGCACTCTGCAATTTATCAGCCTTTACTTGTAAGGTAAATCTACTTGTAAACAGGCCTCAAACCAGCTCACAAACCTTTTATACAAGTTTAACAGTCAAGCCACACCCCTCTCACCTGGGCACAATTAGTGCACTCTGCAGTTTATCAGCCTTTACTTTTTAAGGTAAATCCACTTGTAAACAGCCCCCAAACCAGCTCACAAACCTTTTATACAAGTTTAACAGTCAAGCCACACCCCTCTCACCTGGGCACAATTAGGGCACTCTGCAGTTTATCAGCCTTTACTTTTTAAGGTAAATCCACTTGTAAACAGACCCCAAATCAGCTCACAAACCTTTTATACAAGTTTAACAGTCAAGCCACACCCCTCTCACCTGGACACAATTAGTGCACTCTGCAGTTTATCAGCCTTTACTTGTAAGGTAAATCCACTTGTAATCCATTCCTGGAGCTTTATTTGATTTACCACTATTTATTACTTCAATTATCTCCTCTATAGTTATATCCCTATTTAAATATATTGATTCTTGATAAGAAATTCTAGGAATCTTAATATTCTCCAAATAGGCATCAATATCCTCTTTATCTGGAACCACAAAACGCTGATCATTATCTAAGTTATATAATTTCTTATAAAAATCCTGGAAAACCTCATCGATTTTATCTCGATTAATATGCACATTTTGCTCATCATCTTGTATTTTTAAAATCCTATTTTGTTTACGTTGTTTCTTTATTTGCAACAAATTCGCCAGTTTTATTACCATACAGAAAATGAGATTGCTGAAATCTCCATAAAAGGCTATCAGCCTGGAATTGCAGTATACTTTTTATTTGATTACTTATTATATATATTTTTTTCAAATGTCTTTATTCTGACTTTTTTTATTAATCTGATGTAGGTTATCTAATTCTATATATAAGATTTTTAGGGGTTTCCTCGTTGCATTTTTATTTCTGCCATCATAGAAATCAAGATTCCTCGGATATAAGCTTTATATGTGCACCATAGTGTCTTCGAAGATGTTACCAAATCCTTATTAATCTCGAAGAATTCCTGAGTATCCTTTTTCAAAGCATTAAGATTATCCAGATTTTTAAATATTATGGGATTGATTTTCATCTTTTTTTTGGTTTTAGTTCCAGTACATCCTCCAAGATTATACTGTTCAATGAATGGTCTGACCATAGAGACTATTTGAAAAGAATGTATATTCTTTACAGTTTGGATGAAATACTCTCCATAAATCATATAGCTCATATTGATTTGTCCAATTAAAAAAATCTGATGCTATTTTATTGATTAGGGCTTTTGTCTTTACCTTTTGCCGTTTATCCATAAGTGCGTCAATTGCCATATTGAAATCTCTGCATATTATAAGCAATCCTTTCTTTAATTTAAATATATCAATTAATAGATAGATTTAGGTACCTGATCTGATTCTTGTTTGGCGGATAAGCATTTACCAAAGTTGTTAACCTGTTATTAATAAACCCCGTCCAGATTAGAAATCTGCCTAGGTGGTCTATTTTTGTGAATTCCTCAGAGACCGTTAATCTTTTATTGAAGAGAATAGATATTCCCTTGGATTTACTATTAAATGTAGAATTTATACTAATCGGAAATTGATTGTTGAACATATAATGTAGTGCCTCTTTCTTTAGGTGGGTCTCCTGGAGACATAAAATGTCGGCTTTAATTTTGGCATAATTTGAAAAGGCTATTTTCCTTTTTGTCGGTGAATTTAATCCATTTACATTATTTGAGATGATTTTTATACCCTTATTCATCTAGGTAACAAATGGACCGAACTATCCTGCAATGTAAGTAAGTCCATCATAAGTATAAAATAGACCTTCCTCATTCTTACAACATGCATACACTTCCCAAAATGGAAAAAAAGTGAATATCACATAACTTCATACAACTAAAAACATAGATACACCTCGTCAAAAGACTAAAACATACATACGACATATCCTTTGGATTTACAGGGCAAATACCTGATGTTAGGAAATGTCGGGAATGGTTTCCCATTAATAGTTGGGAGACTGAAATGTGGGGGTTGACTGTCTGATTCATCCATGGGCCAATCTATATAAGATTACTTAATTCTATTTTATAAGTAATTTAAGCTACATATAGGTTTTCCTTGAATATAAGGTATTACATCTAGGGAAAAAGAAAAAGGGAAAACATTTTCTTAAAGAAAACTAACATTTAAAGCAAAACAATGTGATTACTTAAGATTCCTAACAAAGGTAATTGATTTTTTTTTTCTAATCCCTGTGAACTAGATGAGTACATCTGGAATTGTACTCTTCCCGCTAACAGGATTAACTACTTCCTATATGTGATAATTACTATCTTTTCCCATGTGTCTATGATATTGAGATAATTAACCTCGTTATATTTAGTACTTTATACCTATATAGTGGGTAATTTACCCTGAAAAAAAAATTGAAAAAATACTACTAAATAAGAATAATCTGTGCCTCTTTTACTCAAACAACTATTTATACTCTACAAATCTCACTTACTTATGGTTTACAGCAATCTAAATCAATCCCTGTGAATATGTTTCCTGGGTACCCTAAAGTAGAGATATTATATATCTTAGGTTTATATCATTTGAGTAATTATACCCACAGTGTATATACTAGTCCAACCCCCTTAAAACAATTTCGGTCTTCTTAACTAGCCCTAACCTCTACACCACAAAATTTTTCTTGTTTAGTTTTTTTTTAGCCGTATCAAATTACTGGCAGTCAAAGTAGGTTGCTTAACCTCTTTATCTAAGTAATGAGGCTATTTCAAACTGCCAGGATTGCATCATCTTTATTCACTCCTGAACTGATTTTATCCTGTGCCAATTAGAATCTTTATACACTGAAATACCCACTGGAGATAACCATTTATATCTAATTTCTTTCTGCCTTAGAATTTGAGTTATCTCATTGTATTCTCTTCTTCTAGATAGTGTCTGGGCAGATAAATCTGAAAAAAATCTTAAATTCTCATATGGGGTGAGAACTTTTGCTTTACATATGCCGCCCTCATTATAGCATCTTTATATGATCGGTAGTGGACTCTCATAATAACCTCCCTAGGTATGGATTTATCTAAATGTTTCGCTAGGGGTATCCTATGAATAACATCAATAGTGTTTTCATTTGTTAGAATATTTGGAACCAATGTCCCCAAAATGTTATCCACATAAGATGTTAAGTTGCTGTCTTGTATTGTCTCCGATATGCCTCTCAAACAAAGATTGTTCATCCTGCTTCGGTCTTCTAAAGATGATACTTTAATCGTTAAGTCCTCAATTTTATTTTCCAGAACCATTGTATATTTAAGTAGATTGTTATTGTCCGTGATTAAATTGTTGCAAACTTTTTCGACTGATTCAACTCTTTGATTTACTTCTTTAATGAGTAGGGTGTTATCTGATATTTTTTTTTGTCAGATCAGAGATTAGGTTTGTTTGAAAAATCAGTAACATTTCTTTCATTTTAGAGCAAGTGAGAGTTTCCTCTTCATCTGAAAACGAGTTTGCCGAGCTAGTTGTTTAGGAGGCTTTATCTGGTGATTGATTTGCCAACAATGTTGGAGCGGTATCTTCTGTTAAGGTGCTCATAGTAGGGCCCTTGTTTCTAGGTGAGAACATGTTGGGGGGTTTTATTGTCTTGTTTGTTTTTCCCCTTGGTTTCATTTTGGTTGGCATGTTTACAGAAATATACGTATTCCAGTTCGATGTTGTTTCTGAATTCACTCTGATAGCCCAAACTCTATCGTAACATGCCCCTCAATGCTCCTAATGGGCTTTAGTTTCTTCCACCATTTAAATGAAGGATGACTTGGCCAGTTCCACTTTATTCTATATAAAGCTATATTGAGATAGCTACACCCCTGGAATCAGTTCTTTTATCTCATAGGAAGGATGAGGGGCTCTTTTAAATAATCTATAGACCACTTAAAAGTCCAGATATCTGTTGGTGGGTTTAGTTAGACCGTCAGTTGCTGTCATATGAGTATGTGAGGTAAATCCAAGCTGGAAATGTATTGCAGCCTTTACTAGTTACCAATCACTTGGCAACCTGCCATATATCTCTCCACACAGGATGCAATGGTTTCCTACTACCCCACCATTTGAGATAATGTTCATACATCAGATAATCTCTAGAGCATCTACCAATTTTCTTTATTATTGATTCTTCTAGGCATATGATATAAAGAGAGTTATATCTCCTTTTGCTATGGACCGACACAAGACCTCTCTTTTATGACCCAGTCAGGGTCTATTTCTATTTCAGAGGGTGTGTGAATCAGCTAGATTCTGTTGTCTTTTTATTGTCAGTATTAGACTTATTAGATCATCCCTCTTACTTTGTCTTTATAAAGTTTTTAGACTAAAGAAATAAATCCCCTCCTGGAATGCTCTTATATATATTTGGAGACCTTTAGAGACCTTCCTATTAGTTTAGGGGATACTTTACTTTACTGAAGGTTTGAGCTCTTTTATAAATATCCTTTGTATCTCTTTAAATCATCTCACGTCCGCAAGGCCCTTTTTCTCATTAAATGATGATTAGTGTGGTGTGTGGTGTTTAATAGAAGGAGCAGTGTCCCACAAATCACCCACTCACCACCATCCTGAGATGTCTCACAAACTCCATCTCCATCTGGGTAGTGTGCAGCTATTCCCCCATGCCTCCAGCAGTCCAGTCTGATGTCTCTCGAAACCAAAACCGCAGATACAGAACTCACAGGTGACTTTGTGAGATCTCGCAAGATGACGGCTCTCTGAGCCTCGCGCCAGCTCAAACAGGGGTCTCCTTACGGTTCCTCTTCTGGTGTGCTGTGCACATCCTCCCTGTGATCCAATGCAGCATTTGAGGGCGTAGGGGAGATCTTAGGAGGGGTAAAGTCAGAGGTGGATTAGAGTAGTAGAGGTCGGTAACAGCTAGCGCGCCAGTCTCCCTGCCATCCTGATGTCAGCCTCACACTGGCGCATGATCCATTTCCTGTTACGCCCCTGCTAATCCCTGCTAACGCCAATCAATACTCCTCTAACTCTAGTTGCTCAACCCTTTTGTTATTCAAAAATATACCCAGCCCATTTTTTAAAGTTATCTACTGAATCTTCTGTCACAAAATCATCTGGCAGAGACTCCAAAGTCTGACTAACCTTTAATGTAAAGAACCTTTTTCTTTCTTTAAGGTGCAATTTTTTTTCTTCTCCTTGTTAGGTGAACACCTCTTGGCCCAATTTATATTTATGAGGTTATCATGTTGCTCCTTAGGCATCTTTTTTTTTTTTTTTTTTTTTAGAGAAAATCTGTTTATTTTGGTTAGTTTTTCTTCTTAGGTTAGTTTCTCCATTCTTCTAATTAATTTTGTTTTTTTATCTCTGTACCTTTTCCAGGTTTACAATAGATTTATATAGTGGCAGACGTATATTGGCTTCTCTTGCTTCTATAATTCTCTTAATACATGCTAATATTTTACTTTCCTTTTGAGCTGCTTGGCACAGAGCACTGTTACATAGGTGGTTGTCCAGGACGCTCCTAAATCTTGTTTTATCTCTGATACACCTAGTTTTGTTCCATTTAGATTCTAAACTGCATGTTTAAACATCCTTCCCAAATGCATACGTTTACAGTTATTTGCAGTGAAAGTACAATATTGTCTGATTTAACGACCTTTTACAAAAACACAATGAATGCCTGCAGCAAATAAAAAACTGCAAAATGCAAACAAACTGCAAAATGCAAAGGTTGTGTTTAGCTTTTTTTTATTTCTAGTAACATCTGCCCATTATCATGTTTAAAGATAATTTATTTTATTTTAGGAAAACTTTATTTTTAGAAACTAAAAATCAAAAAATATGCTGTAAAGGGAATTAAAAAATAATTTTTATCAGCAGTGTTTAAATCCAACACTTAAGCGTGTTGAGTCATATAATGGACAAATAATCATTCCTTTTTTATATTTTGAAATTGCACCACATAGTTTTGACCCGATTGGATATTCTAATGGCTCTATATAACGTTTTTACAAATCCTCATATAATGCAGAAATCTGCGAATCATCGGGTTTGTGTAGTTTTTATTAATGACAAAAACACTGAGTTATATTTAGTTAAAAAGCAACTATGTTAAAAGCAAAACAACAAAGTACTGAGGTATCTACCAAAAAAAAATATATTAGATCAACAGAGGAAATATTATAAATATGTATTGCACAAAAAAAAGATTTATAATTAAATCCAAGAATGGAATCAAAAAATCCAAAAAAAGCATCAAAATATTAGGGGTATAATCCTTAGAAATAGAAAATATAGGACTTTCTGCTTGTCCAAATATACTTTATTATTTAATTATCACAGATACTTGCGGTTCACCTGGCCCCTTTGCGATGCAGCATGATGCTAATGAAAAAATGTTCCTCTGCACATTGATCCTCTGGCTCTGGTTAGATACTCATCAGTAATGCCCAGTCAGGTCAAAAACTATGTAATGCAATTTCAAAATATACAAAAGGAATAATGATTTGTCCATTATATGACTCAACACGCTTAAGTGTTGGATTTAAACTTCTGTTTATAATTATTTTTTACTTCCCTTTATGGCATATTGCACCAGGAATCTCCCTTAAAGTCGAGACTAAGTTCATCATCATGTTTAGTTACACAAGATTCAAAAAACAAAAACTGACCATAGCAGTCCTTTCAGCAGGAATGAGTAAGGTGTTCAAGAAGTAGGACAGGAGATAGATGGGTCAGTTGTTTGTTTGACAGGATGATTCAATGAATGGTTTCATCAGAAGTGAAGAAGGAGGAAATCAAATGGGGGAAAAGATAAGGGGAAGTATGGATCTGCTTGGATGGGCGCTGGTTGGTCTGAATGGAGATTACTATACTAATCTCTGCTAAGTAGGAGGAGTAAAGGTAGAGAATAAAGTGCTTGTAGCTGGTGATTGATAATGCTTGTAAGTGCTGTAAGGCTTCATAGATGGATGTTAGAGATCTTACTAGCAAATTAAAACAAAAGGTCTTGGGCTGCAAGCATATAAATATATGAAGGACCATGGGAGATAAGAGTAGATTATTTGGTGTAGGGCAGGGGTGTCCAAACCCTGCAGCACCCATGTGAGACTATTGCTTCTTCAGTCATCCCGATTGACTCACCTGTGCACAAAAAGGAAATCCTCAAATCCAGACACCCCTGATGTAGGGAAAAGTTGTGAGGGTGGTTAGTTAGGGAGGAGATACAGTATATGAGAAAAAGGTAGTGTACAGGCAAGAGAAATAAACCTTGTGCAAAAATGATAGAAAAAATAGGGATACATATCTTTATTTATATAAAAAGAACATTAAGAACATTGAACATGCCTTTGTCCTGTCCTTGCATACAGGATCTGGTCTTGGCGTACTGTGACTGATGAGCTGTTAAATGTAAAGCACTTAGCCAGCTCATCTCTGCAGTATAAGTGTGTATTGATTTCCTCGCAGTGCAGCAGACATTAAACATAAGTGATAGCAAGATATCACATTTGGTGCAAAGGATAATATATGGTAGAGAGTAATACAAAAGGACATTTTATCATCTGCATGTGATGGTGAAGAATAATAATCACACAATTAAGATGAAGATAGATTGACTAAGCTTATGTACTTTAATAAATATATATATTTTTTTTTTTCTGATAGAATGCAAATTACCGATTGCTTTATTTTTCCTGAGGGAATGCCTGTTTGCTGCAGTGTTTTTTTTCTCTGTCCATGGAATCAGCAAACATTATATAAAACAAAAGGCTTCAATTTGACCACAATAAGCATGCTAAATCAAAACCAAGGGTAATATAATCTCCTCTTGAAGCCCTAATGTAAAGTGATCAATGATTAAAAATATTCAGGGATAAAGTTATGATTAGGTTCTCATTGTTAATGAAAACCACCAATGGTTGGAGCAAACTTAGAGATCTGTTTTTCTTGTGGACCAGCTATAAACATATGTATTCTTCTTGCTTTGGTACATGGATTCTACTAATTTTAGACAAATTTGCTCATTCAATGGAAAAAAAGAAAAGTCATATATTATATTATGTAAATATATAATGTATGATAAGTAAATGTTCCTTATTGATGAGCATTGGAGAAACAACTATAGGGGGTCTAAATTCTTGGTTTTCTATGTATAAAGAACTATTATGTTATTTCAATAAAAGTGTCTACTACAGCCAGATTATCTTTATATATCACACCACATGTTAATTGGCACTAGATATATGTGTCTTGTTAATTAGGAATCACTATAATTGATTTTAATAGAGTTTCCTCTATTTTATAAGCAAGAAACATTAAAACTCACCGATTTGGGTCATTAAAGCGGGGTATCTCTGAGCAAAGCTCAAAAGATAGTAAAAGTACATCCAAATAGATTGATTAAAGGAATACTGTCAGACTGTTGGAAATTCCATTTATGGGCCAAAAGTGGGATCTCGGGGAGTGTGTGGCAAAGGAATTCACGGATTTCAAGAAAATTACAGTAATAACATATATCTAACATACTATTTATTTTATGGATTACATTGATAAAAGAAAAAAACAGTATTATTATCACTGATGTACTGAAGAAAGCTTTTACTCTAGGAAGATCAGGCAGCTGTCATGAACACACTTGTCCACTATAACCTCCTCCGTAATCTGCTTCTTGGTTCCTGTCATTCAGGGCTCATAATCTGTCAAATGTTACTTCATACTCCTGGATCATCTGGTGGAATGGTCTGTTGAGTATCAGTTTATAAATAGTTTTGGCCACAGCTAAGTAACTGGTGCTGACGTGTATTCATAAATATGCTGAGTTGTCAAAACACTTTTAAACATTTTTTTAGTATTGGGCCAAACGTTAATGGCTCTATACATGGTTGATGTTAATGGTTGTCAAACCATTAACATCAAATGAAGGGGAACAAGGTGTAGTATGTGCTACATGGTGAGCACACACCTCTCAATAGGCTCAGGATAGAATATAACCTAAATATACTCCTTGTCCAAGTTTCATATATTCTGTGTTGGTTTCAGTGAGGTATAAACAAATGCCCGCACAGAGACTTTAACAAAATCCTGTAATTGCAAAAGAGATTATATATTTGTGTCATAGTTACCATTTCTTCATATAATAAATGCAAATGCCATGGGAAGCCAAATATAATCAGATTATTCCTTATTATGAAACAACTCTTTTACCATTATATTTCTTACGGTGCTTTGCAAACATCATAAAAAAAACGTCTCAGTGGGGAATTTAATGATGAAAAATAATGGAATCTTATTATGAAAGTTTTTATATTAGGAAGTTACTTAAATACAAGCATTTAGTTATTATTATCTAATTAATAGTTTATTGTTGATCCAATGAAACACTTACACAATGTATATATTTTTTGCCATTTTATAATATGTTGTTAAGTTGTAGTCATGCCAAAATAGTAATTTCATTTAAATTTTTTAAATAAAATCAGAACTGTTAGAATTCCAATCAATATTATACATTCACTTCTTTGTATGCTTTTTAGAATCTTGTATCATATGTATCATATGTTATTAGAAAACCATGCAGCTACCAAAAAGCCTGCCAAAGGATCTGTTTGTGTTAATGCACATAACCTGTACATTTACAAAGGCCTTTCTGTTGTGTCTCTGTTATTTCCCCTAGAAGATCAAGAGATCCAAAAATGGGTGCAATCAAGCACTCTACTGACATTTTGGTAATCTAGGAATACTATAAATGCTTCCATCCTTGATAGTACTTACCGCAGGAGCAGAAATTTGAAGGAGGCCTGTGAAACTCCTCTCAACCCTCCAAATGTGCTCTGCAATGTGGACGGGGTTACAGAATAGAAACAGTTCAGAACTTTAACCAGCCTAGCAGCTCTATTAAATTCCACCAACGTTGGAATCTGTAGCCCATAACGTAGGCCTCAAGCCTTGCGGCTATTAAATTGGCCCCATAAAGCAACCCATCAACGACTTATGGGGTAAGGGTTAGAAAAGGCTACGGGCCATGGAAATTTGAACTGTTTCGGCTGCAAATCCTGTGATCTGTCAAGCCCGTAACTGTTACTTTTGCAATCACGATATTAAATTGCAACAAATTCACTGACGTTCAAGCCCCTAACCCGCAAATGGAGCCAAGAAGCCAACGGGTACTAGAGAGGACCCGCTAGGGGGTAAAGTCCAATCCATAACACTGTAAATGCAAATATCACCACACTACTGTACATATAACAAAAGGGAAAGTGATGTTAGGTATTAGAATTAATAGTACAACATTCTCAAGCTCACAAATCTGCAATATGTCTGTGTTATATCGATCTCGGCAATCAATGTGTTAATACATATAATGGAACTCGCATGGACTAGAATATAATATTTACACTTTATCGATACTGCACTATTTCTGGAATGTGGGTCCGATCGCAACTCGTAATTGAAGTCCGTAAGACTTTGAAATCCAACCTCCATTTTTCAGTGACGTAAGGATGATGATCTGTTGCCATTGGCTACATCTAAACCCGCAACTACGGATTTGACTGGTTGACCATGTTCACGGCCTTACATCCAACGTTTGAAAAATGGTTTACAGGTTTGCGTCTCAAGCCAGTAACTCGCAGCATGTTCTAATTTAATAGCTCTAACGCAGCCGAATTTCAAGCCCGCAGCCCTTGCAACCTTGGCCAATGTCTCTATGGGCTTCTAATTTAATAGGGCGGTAGATGTTGCATTAACTACTATCCAGTGGCGGCTGGTGACTTTTCAAGTTGGAGGGGCGACAGGGCGAAACATAGCCACTCCCCCCTTTTCAAACCACACCCATTTTTATAACTCCTCCCCCTGACGTCATAATGACCTTTATAAGCCCCGCCCAATGACCTTATGCTTGTAAAGCCCATTGAAATACATGATCTGCAATGCAGAAATGTCAAGAAGTAAAGTAACAATGTGTTAAATTCATTGGTATACAATATAGATTGAAAAAACTCATGTGACAAGACTACAGCAATATCATAATTGCACCTATACGTATTAACAGAAAAATTAAAGGAGTGACACCCACCATTAGTCGGCTCTTCTTCTCAGGGTATTCACGTTCATTAAGTTGACCAATGAGTAGAAACAAATCTGCAGCCACATAGGGTTTGCACCTGGGGTTGAAAGAAAACAAGCAAATCAATCATACCATTCAAGAACAAAACCATACTTAAAAAACATTAAACGACCAAGTGGAACCATATAGGCCCCAAACATACCTTAGAAGACCAAGTGTGACTATATAGGCCCCAAACATACATTAGAAGACCAAGTGGAACTATATAGGCCCCAAACATACATTAGAAGACCAAGTGGAACTATATAGGCCCCAAACATACCTTAGAAGACCAAGTGTGACCATAGGCCCCAAACATACCTTAGAAGACCAAGTGTGACCATAGGCCCCAAACATACCTTAGAAGACCAAGTGTGACCATAGGCCCCAAACATACCTTAGAAGACCAAGTGTGACTATATAGGCCCCAAACATACCTTAGAAGACCAAGTGTGACTATATAAGCCCCAAACATACCTTAGAAGACCAAGTGTGACCATAGGCCCCAAACATACCTTAGAAGACCAAGTGGAACTATATAGGCCCCAAACATACCTTAGAAGACCAAGTGTGACCATATAGGCCTCAAACATACCTTAGAAGACCAAGTGTGACCATAGGCCCCAAACATACCTTAGAAGACTAAGTGGGACCATATAGGCCTCAAACATACCTTAGAAGACCAAGTGGGACCATATAGGCCTCAAACATACCTTAGAAGACCAATCAGCACTGCATAGGCCCAAACCAGTGGATCTTGGGATTCAAGAAAACAACAACATTTCACTTCTGTTTAGACAACACAATAATCAATGTCAAACAAACACGTTGAATTAGCATATGGATAACCATATGAGCAGTAACGCCACGCCAAGGCTTCAACAATTGTTACTGACCATTCACACACCTTTCATAGCTCCTTCAATATGCACACCCACACACCATTCATACTTTACTTACCACTAGTTATTTTTGGTAGTGAGGTGGTGCCATTTCTGAGAACTTTACGTACCCTTGAAGGTGCCTCCAATTCCTTCAAACCAATGCATTTAACCGCTACAGGGCCATGGTGCTTTTTAATTACTTTTTTGATCCTCTTCAATGTGGAGAAGCATCTTTCTGGTTCTTTAGTAGTCTTCGTTGTTGTAAGCAGGATTCCTTATAGCTTCACTCACTCTGTTAAATTATGTAGATTAAATTGATGCTAAAGTTGCTGCAGAGCAACAGCACTTGTACAGACATGGAATTCTTGCTTCCTGTACACAAGTGACAGCTACCCTTGGAAGTGCCTCCAATTCCTTTAAACCACGCCAAGGCTTCAACAATTGTTACTGACCATGCACACACCTTTCATAGCTCCTTCCATATGCACACCCACACACCGTTCATACTTTACTTACCACTAGTTATGTTTGGTAGTGTGAGGTGGTGCTGCTTAACGCAGTTTATCTTTGCACACCTTGGGGGTATGCATTCTTCTTTGCTTCAATCACTTGTATTTTAATTTTGCACGGCGATCTTTCAAAGAAGAAAACTTCTCAATGGTTTTTTCATTGAAGTCTGGGATCTCGGAAATCAGTTGCTTTTCCATTGAGAGCATTGCCAATGCATTCAACCGCTCCAGGGACATGGTGCTTCTTAAAAAGGTTTTTATCCTCTTCAATGTGGAGAAGCATCTGTCTGATTCTGCAGTAGTCATTGGTGTTGTAATCAGGATTCTTAATAATTTTACTGTCTCTGTGAAATCATTCTGCAGATTAAATTGATGGAAAAGTTTGTGCAGAGCAACAGCACTTGTACAAGTATGAAACGCTGTCTTCCCATACAGAAGTGACAGCTCAGTGCGTAATTGTTCCTTCTTCAGTATTGGATATGCTTGCACGGTGTCTTCCAGAGCTTGGGTTGGAAAGCAAGTGTCATGGGTTTTATACAAGTCACTTTGAACAAGTTTGGCACTGACTAGGTGATTTGAAAATGAAAAACGTTCTTTTGCATGAACCACCACTATGTCACATACCTCTCTTGAAAGTTGTCTCAAGGTTGAGATCTCCGCACTCCGTCTGTTGACTGTTAGATCGCTCGGCAAACTTGCTTCTATCTCTTCCACAGAATTACGGATTTTCTGGATGCTGGCGACAAAGTCTTCTGTGACTTTTTTGATATAAACAGTATCCGTGTCTCGCTTCTGAAGCTGACTATAGAGGATGTCTACATGTGGCATTATTAAATGAAATAATTTAAGGAAGTAAAGGAACTCCCTGTCTTCCAGCATTCCAATGAAACCTGCGGCTTCCCGTATAGATGTTGGATCAAAGTTTAGACATGCTTCAATTGTCTGGAAACACTCAAGTAGCGCATCTCTGTTCTCGTAGATCACGTTCACGGTCCTAACGTTGAAGTTCCATCGTGTCGGTGCACCTCTTGGAAGTCTTCTACCAACTACCTCATCCAGAACTCCAGTCCTTTTTGGAGAGCGTGAAAAAAAAGATGGTATGCCGCCTATGTTTGAAAAAAAAACTCTAACTCTTCCAATCCTTGAAACTGCTTTCTCCATTATTAGGTTCAGTTGGTGAGCATAGCAATGGACGTAGTGTGCGTTCGGGTACACGTCTTTTATTTTTCTTTGAACTCCTCCTTGATCTCCACGCATCACACTGGCACCATCGTAGCTTTGAGCTATGAGTTTCTTCTTGTCTTATGGCTCTGGGAGAACAGTATTCAGTGTTTCCAGCACAACAGCAGCAATGGAGTCTGCATCCGTTGATTTCATTTCCGTGAAGCCATCAAATCTTTCCACCACTTGATGCTTCTTGTCAATGTAGCGATAGACTACAACGCACTGTGTCCTAGCGGAAATATCGGTTGTTTCATCCGCTTGGATTGCCACAAACTGGGCTTCCTTAAGCTCTTGGTGAATCACTTCCTTTATAACTTCATGCATGCAGTCCAGTAGCTCATTCTGCACGGTTTTGGAAGTGCCCTTAAACACAGTTGCAGTCTTCAAATGCTGTTCCATTGCACTATCGATACTGCCAACCAAATCCACCAGGCCTCTAAACACTCCTGGATTTAGCGATGTTTCACTCTTGTCGTGTCCTCTTAATGCCAGTTCAAAAGCGCCACAAAAGCGAACACAATCAATTATCTTCGAAAGGATGTACCGGTTCTTAGCCACTTCTTCGTTGTGTTTTTGAATGCTGACTTGGTATCCTTGGTCCAGTTGAACAGCAATGTTCGCCTGTCCAAGCATCTCAAACTTGATCCTGTTATCCAAGTGAGCTTTAGAACTTTTGTGTTTTGCCAATTTGTCAGCTAGATGTTTGACGTCAGTCACTCCAGTTTTGGTCCAAGCAGCGTCACCACCAAATAGGATGCATGGGAAACAATATAAGGACTTCCTAGAAACGCTTCCAGAAAGCCAGTCGTTCTTCTTGTACCATTCAGTATTGAAATTACGGACATATTGCTTCCCTCTATCTCTTGCGATTTGCTGCAGATTTATCTCTGGTTGGTCAGCTCCTAACCGTTTTACTTCCACCTTCTCCTCATAGGTTAGGGTGGCGAAAGGCTTCACAAGTAGAGAGTCAATAGTATTCATTTCTGATATTGATACCAATAAAAGAAAGAGATCACGGTATATTAATTTATATTATGTCACAAAATTACTTTAAAATAACAGTGTGTTGATTTCATTGGTATACATTACAGATTGCAAACCCTCATGTGACAAGACTACATCAACATCAAATTTGCACCTATACACATTGACAGAAAATTAAAGGCAATGATACTCACCAACAGTTGACTCTCCTTCTCGGGGTATTCACGTCCAGTAAGTCAACCAACGAGTCCAAACAAATCTGCTTTCACAGATAGTTTGCACCCGGTGGGTGATAGAAAACAACAAAAAAAACATTAGAAATCTCAAGACCCAAACCGTAACTTTTAAAACCTTAAAAGACCAAGTGTGACCATTTAGGCCCCAACTGCACCTTAAAAACCTTAAAAGTCCAAGTGTGACCATATACTCACCAACAGTTGACTCTCCTTCTCGGGGTATTCACGTCCAGTAAGTCAACCAACGAGTCCAAACAAATCTGATTCCACAGATAGTTTGCACCTGGGAAGTTATAGAAAACAACAAAAAAAACATTAGAACGTTTAAGACCCAAACCGTAACATTTAAAACCTTAAAAGAGCAAGTGTGACCATATAGGCCCCAACCGCACCTTAAAAACCTTAAATAACAAATTGGGACCATATAGGCCCCAACCGCACCTTAAAAACCTTAAATAACAAATTGGGACCATATAGGCCCCAACCGCACCTTAAAAACCTTAAATAACAAATTGGGACCATATAGGCCCCAACCGCACCTTAAAAACCTTAAATAACAAATTGGGACCATATAGGCCCCAACCGCACCTTAAAAACCTTAAATAACAAATTGGGACCATATCGGCCCCAACCGCACATTAAAAACCTTAAATAACCAATTTTGACCATATAGGCCCCAACCGCACCTTAAAAACCTTAAATAACATATAGGCCCCCAAAAAAAAAAAAATATATATATAAATATATATATATATATATATATATATATATATATATATATATATATATATATATATATATATATATAAAAATATATATATATATATATATATATATATATATATATATATTGATAGATAAATATATATATATTGATAGATATATATAAAAATGTATATCAATATATCACAATAAATAAATATATATATATATATATATATATATATTTATTTATTGTGATATATTGATATTAATTTTTATATATATATATATATATATATATATATATATCCAAATATATATATATACGCATAAAAAATACACAGAAATATACATAAACATATACATACAACAATATATATTAATTGATATTTATTATTTGATTAATTGATGTTATTTATTACTTGTTATATTATATTGTTCATGCATTTCTATTACACTTTATTTGTTATACATATTACAGTGCTATTTTTTGGCTATACATGTTACAGGATATTATCCTGTAACATGTATATCACATAAAATAGCCCTGTAATATGTATAATACATACAGGGTCAAACAAGTTCACACTAACCTTTTTTACCCTTACAGGCTTCCATACCTGCTTGCTGATTTGCTAATTTTTTGAAGACTCTCATTGGTTGAAATCGATGTCAATCAAAAATTTCAGCCAATCAGAGTCCTTCAAAAATTAGTATATATAGCAGACCGTGGGAAAAAAACAATTAATCGCGGGAGGGGCTCCTTGTAGGAGGAGCTCTTTTAGTGTGTTGTTTTTTTTTTTTTAGAGCGTCGTTTTTTTTTTTGTGGAGGCCTCTTTCAATGGGCCAGAATGGATGGATGGACAATGGCTTCAATCAAGATTGGATTATTTTTGACCATTGGCTTCAATCAACATGGATTATTTTATTTTGACCATTGGCTTCAATCAACATGGATTATTTTATTTTGACCATTGGCTTCAATCAACATGGATTATTTTATTTGACCATTGGCTTCAATCAACATGGATTATTTTATTTGACCATTGGCTTCAATCAACATGGATTATTGATTTTTCATGACTATATCCAGAGAGGACAGAAGGCCAACGCTGGAGGGGTCAATTTTACAGGTAAGTATGTGCTGTTGTTTATTTTATTTTTTATTAATGTTTGTTTAAAGCTGTTTATTTTTGTATAAAATGTGTTGTGTTACTAACTGTACTAACAATGTGTTAGCTTACTGTTTAATTGTAATAATGTTTTTACTGTATTTTTTTTTCCCTTCCCTTATTTTTATTTTATCTTTAGAAGTGACAGGCACATATACATGCCTGTTACTTCTAAAAATGGAATAAAAATAGGAGGGGGGGGGGGGGTAGGTAGTTGGTTCATCCAGGGTGGGGTCAGGCGCCCATCGGTCGCCCATAGGCCACGATCAGGGGTGGCACAGGCCTCATGGGGGTGAACATCCACCCCCATGTGGCCTGGTCAACCCCGCTCACTGCCCGAAAACCCGGGGTAGCATAGGCCGCATCGGGGTGGTGCCGGCCCGGTGGTGATCAGGCCTCGGGGGTGGCATAGGGCGGCAACATGGAGGTCATCAGGGGTGGCACAGGCCTCATCAAGGGGGTGATCCGATCACCCCCATGTGGGCCTGTGCCACCCCGATCACCACCCGACTACCCCGATCCCGTGATCGGGGTAATCCGGCGGTTGCATGATGGCATAGCTAGACTAGCATAGGGCAGGCCTGATCGGGGGTGGCACAGGCCACATGGGGGTGATGGCTGGGGTCGTCGGTGGTAGTTGGTGGGTGGCTGGGTAGGTGGCACTGGCAGGCCAGGCAGGCATAGTGGGGGACTGGGGGTAACTGGTCACCCCTAACTTTTATTAGGGGCTACTAGGGGTTTTGGTTTGGCCAGGGGCAGGGCAGGTGCCAGGCAGAGGCAGGTGTAGACTTACTGTGTTAGGCAGGCAGAGCAGATGAGTAGATTCAGCCAGGGAGGTCTCTCAGTCTCAGCGTGACCAGGGTCAGGAAACAGAAAGGGGGAAGGGACAGGGAACTGGTGGTTTTATTGACTGTATCAGTCAATCAAAATGATAACTCGAGGCCCTATTTGCTGGCGGGCGCTCAGGGCTAACGGTCTGGGTGGGTTTAGATTGATCACTTAGTAACTGGACAGCCTTCCATCATTGATTGGTCAATGATGGAAGACTGTCAGTTATTAATTGATACATTTATGACCGCCCATGCATATCGTCACTGTGATGGTGGGCGGCATGCATTAACGGTCAGGGGGCCAGGCCAGGACAGGACTCATTGAAGAGAGAGAAGACTCTAAGGTTAGTGTACACAGTGTATAACTATTGTAATTTGATCACACAGGGTGCAGGCAGGGGGCTATATAGATACACAGCATTAGTTAATGTAGCGCAAGGGTTATTTTAAAGTGACAGTGTCCCTTTACTAACTTTACTTCATTTTTAATACTATTTAGACTTGAAATGATGATGTACACCTTATATTTATTTGTTTTTGGGTTATACTAATAAATTGTTGTGTTTTTTTTATTGCAGGGTGAAGAAAATATTTGGGGGGGCGTTTGCCCTGACGCCCCAATGGACGGGCCGCCCCTGCTACTATCCCTGAGATAAATCTGATGTTCGATACCATTATATAGGGAGAATATGGCAGCAGGGGTCAATGTATATCTCTGCTCTAAAGTGTCTACAGTCAGTTCCCATAAATTGGGGTCTTGGTCATCCTCCTTACTGTGCCTGTCAATGCTTCAGATGGCTGCTCCTTCTACTGTATTCCCACAGTTCCAGTGTCTCAGGTAGATGCGGAGATGATTGGGAATCCACTGAAAAAAACATTTGGATATCCTGAGATCACTGCAGAGATGACGCAGAACATGCTAGGCATCTTACATGGCCCAGAGGCCTTAAAAGGGCTGCACAATGGTTTTCAGTGTCTTTATGAGTAACAATTATGGTAAGGTCACTGTGGGAGAGAGGCAGATAGAGGTATAGGTAATGAAGATATGTACGTGTTTAAGAAAGTGCAAACAAGAGTGATTTGCTAGTTGTGGAGCAATACAATGGACTGTAAATTGTTGAATAGAGAAATGCTCTCCAAATCTAGAAAGCTGGCTGTTTGCATGGAAAGTATCTGAGAGCCGCATGTTACCCATCACTGCCCTAGGTCATTCTCCAAACCACCCAAAAGTGCATAAACATAATACAAAAGACCTGCTTGCCTCAAAACATTGAGGAATTTGTTTAAATTGTATTCAAGCCATCAGGGGGTATGTGTTGTATACTGCAAACTCGGTCTAAATAATTTTGAATAACTTAAATAAATATTTACAAGGTTTTAGAATTTATATGTATATACTTTGGTCTCAACATCTGCCTTTTTAACATTATTTTCTTGGTATGGCAATGAATTTATGGTTAACATGCATTTTTTAGTATATTATGCTTTCCATATTATTATATTTAATTGTTTGTTTTTTGTGTTCTCTTTATTGCTATTACCTCCACTTGCTGTTATGCTGTACTTTTGGCTCAGTGATGTTCTCCCAGTAATTATAGCTGGTTATGTCCCAAATAAGTTGTCAATAATTAAGAGGCTTCACCACCATCTCCAACACCATTCTCTGAAGTGGGAAAATATCCGTAACGAATTTATTATCTTCATCAAAAACTAGTAGCGTCTGACTCTCTCTTGCCACACAATTCACTTTCTCACATGATTATTATTCTTTATTTGTAACATAATCTCTTCTTTTAATTCACCACTATCTCCCTCAGTGAATTTTCCAATTTTATGTACACATCAAATAGTTAAATCCTTGTTACAGACCTTTTGTCAACTCCAGGCTGCAGATGTGGTTCCATCAGTTGAAAAGGATGTCTATTAATGATGTGGAACATCAACCTGCAGTTCTGCTAGATGGTGCTATTGTTTAATTCACAACTGGAGCACGAATCTTCTGATTGTTTACACCCGTTTAAGGTAATTAGTTGATGTATCAGCTGAAGCAAAACATTTAACTATTATGCCTACATTTGATAGAAATGTGAATGAGGTGGCTTGCACTGTGAGACATTGATTTCGGTCAAAATGAAACATTTGTTTCTAATTCATATTGCTTTTTTTATATGCTAATTTAAACTATCTATCTGATAAGATTTGAATGTTCCCTATTATGAAGTCAGTTCCATGGTTCCAGTCACTGCACTTACTATAACTCAGATTCAATCTGTTGACTCTTGTAACTTCAATACTAGAGGGTCCGGAGAACTTCCAAGGGTAGACTTCATGGATTCGGGACTGAAGAACGCAAGAGTCAAATCTTTTAATAAAAAAAATTAAATAAATTGAAATGCATGAAGAAGTAGGATTATACTCATATTCATGATAAAAGAGAAAAAAACAAGTGTATAACTGGAAAAAATAAAATTATAAAACTGTAGATACATTGTCATTGAAAGTGTACTGTGGGTTTGACAAGGCCCAGGAATGTACAGTCCATAAAGAGCATACAAGTTTAATCAACTATAGTATTAAAACTTCTTCAGGGATTTATATCAGTATTTTTTCTTGCTGTACTTCACTATACATATTTTCTCATTTTTGCTATATCTATCTTTGTGATCTACTAGTTTACTTATCAATAAGCAAAAATATATATATATATATAAATATATATTTTTTTTTTGAGTGCTGGATTATAAAGAAGGCTGAGCGCCGTAGAATTGGCGCCTTTGAATTGTGGTGTTGGAGAAGACTGCTTAGAGTCCCTTGGACTGCAAGAAGATCCAATAAATCAATACTTCAGGAAATCAAGACAAACTGTTCACTAGAAGGTATGATCATGAGGCTGAAGCTCAAATATTTTGGCCATATTATGAGACGGCAGGATTCCCTAGAATAGACTCTGATGCTGGGAAAGATTGAAGGCACAAGAAGGGGACAACAGAGGTGGAGATGGATAGATGAGGTCACTGAAGCAATGAACATGAACTTGATGGAGCTCAGAGGGGCAGTGACTGAGAGATGCACCTGACGTGCTGTAGTCCATAGAGTCATGGAGAGTCGGACGTGACTGAATGACTAAACAACAACAAATATATATATATATATATATATATATATATATATATATATATATATATATATATAAAGGGGCATCCATATATGCTTTTAATATGGGTGTTATTCGTTAATTTATAAATATGCAAGGAAAGAAAGAAAGAATGAGTACACATTATAATAACAATACAATATCATATCACAAATCATACTATATTATATATCAGTCTTTCATATCAATAATATATAATGTGCAATCAGTAATAAAAATGTAAAGAAAAGATAAACAAATAGATAAATAAGTAGATATGTGTTGAAAAATAAAATACATTTTTAAATATATACAAATTATTTTGTTTCCAATACATACCTAACTCCTAGTCGGAATCTGGTGTAGTAAGGCTGCATTAGGGAAGGAGAGAGATCAGACCGAACCATAGCGGACATTCAGTTTGATCTCTATGCTAAAAAACATCAAATGAAATAATTTATTTTTTGAGTATGACCATAGCTGTTTAATACCAGTGGTGTACAATGTTCATGTATTGTCCCCACACATTAACAGCCTTATTGAATAGGGCCAATTGAATGGGGCTCTATATAAGCACATAGCATTTTTTTTTTACAGAAGTTTTTAGTTAGTGAAGCCCTTGCTTTTGGATAGAAGTTCACTAACTAAAAACTTATGTAAAAAAATATGCCATGTGCTTATATAGAGTCCTATTCAATTGGATGAATCACAGGCTGTAACGCAGTGAAATGTCTTAGAAATGAACCGCAAAGCTTGGGACCATCTTCAGTTTCGGATATCATTTAATTGTACTTCCCATTTACTGTATATATTGTTGGTAGGTCCTTTGGTGTCTCATAGTATTTTATAACACTTATAAACTATTTTAGCCTTTATGTCAGCTTTGAAACATACATTTTAATTATGTTCATATTCCCCAATTTTGCTGGCTCAAAACCAATCTTATGTAAGTACAAAGTGATCACTATAATAGTTGTGGATCTGCGGGGTTGTTCGTAACGCTTACAATGTTGGTCACGCTTTGCGAGCCTTGCGAAGCGAGGCAAGCCGACGACCGCAAGCCCGAGAGGTCTTAGGCTGCAATGAGCGCCGAAGGCGTTCATTGTAGGCCTTGCGATGAGTGCCGCATGGTCTCATCGCCAGTGGGGTCGGCCTCTCTAACTCCCCCTCTGCCGCCGTGAGGGCCACAAGCCTCCTCCTCCTCATCCCTTCTAACCCCTACGGCCCGCGTGACTTCGGGGCTCAGTCCCGCGGGTCTTAGCCTGCAGTGAGGGTCGCAATCCTCCTCCTCCCTATTAACCCCCTCGGCCCGTTGGACTTTGGCGCTCAGGCCTGCGGGAATTTTGCCTGCAGTGTGGGCTGCAATCCTCCTCCTCCCTCCTAACCCCCTTATCCTCCCTCCTTCCCCCCTCTCCAAAAACCTCCCTTTCCCCCAGGTTCCGGACACAAGCAGACGACTCGCTGCAGCAGCACGAGCCCAGCGGATCAAGGTAAGAAGAGAGGAGAGAGGGGAAAGGGGATAGGGAGGTTTTTGAAGAGGGAGGAAGGAGGGATCATAAGGGGGGAAAGGGAGGAGGAGGATAAGACATGAGCGAGAGGAGGGGGAAAAGGAGACACAAGAGAGGGAGAGGAGGGGAAAAGGAGACACAAGGGAGGGAGAGGAGGTGAAAAGGAGACACAAGGGAGGGAGAGGAAGGGATAAGGAGACACAAGGGAGGAGGAGGAGGGGAAAAGGAGACACAAGGGAGGGAGAGGAAGGGAAAAGGAGGCAAAAGGGAGGGAGAGGAGGGGAAAGATGCGTCACAAGGGAGGGAGAGGTGGAGAAAAAGGAGACACAAGGGAGGGAGAGGTGGGGATAAAAGAGACACAAGGGAGAGAGGTGGGGGAAAAGGAGACACAAGGGAGGGAGAGGAGGGGGAAAAGGAGACACAAGGGAGGGAGAGGAGGGGGGAAAGGATACACAAGGTAGGCAGAGAAGGGGGAAATGGAGACACAAGAGAGGCAGAGTAAGGGGAAAAAGACACGAGGGGGGAAATGAGACACAAGGGAGGGAGGGGGGAAATGAGACACAAGTTAATGGAGCGTGGGGGATGAGACACAAGGAAGGGAGAGGAGGGCGCAAATGAGGCACAAGGGAGGACGCAGATGAGTGCCGAAGGTGCTCACATTGTGTGGCAAACAGCATTTTATTCCCGTAATTTTTGACGGGCAAATTCCTAGTACTGTAATAATCAATAAAAGGAAAATCACATATATAGATCTCAGCAGCGCGGGCTTGCCAAAATCTGTTAGTAACGCCACAGCGTGGGCCGCGGTTGACCAGACAAGGAGTGCCAAAGGCGCTCCTTTGGCTGGTGGAGATGAGCGCCATAGACACTCATCCCTATGACCACGTATGACTTTGGCAGGGAGTGCCAAAGGCACTCACTACGCTGGTAGAGATGAGCACCATAGGAGCTCATCCCTACGACCCCACACGACTTAAGCATCATACCTACGACCCGCGGGACTACAGATCAACAGAAAACTCAAATACACAATTCACAGTGCGAGACCGTAGTACTTTGAAAAAACACGGCCCGGAACACTTTGGAAAGGAAACACTTACAGAAAAAAATACAACCCGCAGAAAATGCGAACTTAATGGCCGAACTGCGCACATCGAAAAACACAAAAAACACAAGAAATACAAAACAAAAAATACAAAAACATCAGACACAGCATGGGGGGACAGCCAGGATGCCTGGGAGTGAGGTTGCACGCGAATTTAAGTCGAATCGTTTACGCAAAAAAAAAAAATGTCAGCCGAGAAAAAAGGAAAACGAGGCTACACTACTCCTAAGAACGCAAAACACCGCCAGGCACATATGACTTTTACCCAGGAACGTACAAGCTGCAAAATACACTATTAGGAAGGACGCTAAATGCTTGAGACCCGCGTAACACATAGACAATCGCCGCCATTTTACAACACTAACTTAAAACTAATAACATTACCAATCCAAACTGCCGCTTTACACAACTAAACAAACGGTTTTGCTTTGCTCTCAGCGCGAGGCTCGCAATGAGAGCCGAAGGTGCTCAGAGGACTAAAAGCCTTACATTGTGTGGCAAACAGCATTACCTGCCTTACAATTTTATTGCTGTCATTTTTTGACGGGCAAGTCGCTAGTAAGTTAATAAATTCTGAATCTAACAAACCAAATTTTTCTTGCAGACATGGGAAAGACTGATGTTTTTGCTCTTTCTATATCCATTATTTTATTTACACCCTTTTCTTCAGACTTTGTTAAATGGATATGTAAGTTTACTGGATTATGAATGCATCTGATAGAGGAGAATTAGTAGTGTATGAAAAAAAATTGCATGAAAACATCCCAAAATAAACATTTAAACACTTAACCTAAAGTTAGCAAAATGTCTTGTGATTTCTGACAGTTAAAAATTGTGGTTAACACCCTCCAAACCCAGGCTAAATTAGCATAACAGTTTTAATAATTTGTTTTGGCCAATCAGGTTAGCTGACACATTTGAATTAACACTGGGGTTCCTGTTTGTGCTGCAAAGCAGCCTGGGATATGTAGTGTATCACTATGTCAGCAGTAGCACATAGCACACATCACAGATAGGAAGCTGCAAGGAGATTTGCTGAGCAAGAAACAGCAGGTAGATAATGGGTTAATATTTCTCCCCCGATGCTGCATGCTGTTTGGGGGGATCAGATGCCTGGGTATACACCACTGAAGGTGTCAACATAATCAGAGGGATTTTTAGATATTAATAAAAATAAAATGTTTTATGAGATTTGCTGCATACATATAGTGCAGACATGTATTAATTCATTAAACTTTCATATCCCTTTAATTATGTAAATGGGATAGATTTATAAATCATTGACACTGGAAGCAGTGATGACATACATATTTTATACAGTTTCCACAATATTTTCAGACCAAATGTAATTTTTTCATGGAAAATCTTAAAATATTGATAGGATCTATCCCTCATTAGTATGGGTTTATCCATGGAGGTTCGATTAAACTCCAATTAGTTGTTAGTTCTTGTTTGCTCAAAGTAATCACATGATTTAATATACATGCATAATACTATTTTAATATATTTGTTTCTGCTTTACTACATAATATTTCAGAATATAAACAAGCAAGACATATTTATATTAAGTATACTTTACCAAGAACACAACACATATTTCTAACCATATAACTGTTTATTGCTCTGTGTACTGAACCCAAATAACAAAAATGTAACCCTTACCACACATGTGTGCAAGCATGGAAGACCGGTACTAAAACAGGAAAGCCACTGGTTAACTTGCTATCTTAGTGCAACCTGAGACAAGGGGTTAGCTGTGCTATCAGTCACAGCCTTCCCCCGTAGAGCTTCACACGCTGCATGCTGTTCTTGGTGATGTCTTATCACTAATGCAACAGTGAGTGGGTAAAACAGGCTGCATTTAAACAAATATTTAAAATGTAAGATTTTTTAGCTGTTATTAGTAAAATTGAATAAATCGAAATGATTTTAACATACAATCTTGTGTTCTTTCACAGCGTGAAAAGATCCTATATTACTATTTGTTTGAGATAATCAGCATTGTTTCTGCTGTATTATTATGCAAATAAGCGGCCCCTGAATAGTAATTAACTGCTGTGATGTCATAATAACAAGTTCATTCTGATGTGACAAATCAATGGCACCCTAAGGTTATTATGTAGTTAGATCCCAACCCTGGAAATGATCATGTTTTGAGTATCGCATTAGCGTAGAGAAGTTGCACAAACAATGCTGAATATCTTGTGAAGGATTAACTGTAGAAAAATACCTAGTACAATGCTCTTTAAGATGAAACCAACTTGTTGTTGGGATGACAATGTCTCTTTGAATTGAGTGAATTCTAAAAGGTCAGTCTTAAAAATGAACCTAATAAAAAAGCTTGCCACTATACATGGCATCTGGCTTCTTTATGTGCCAGCAATTATTTGTATTAAGAATTCTGTTTGCTTTTTGCAACCGCAAGAATATTTTAACAATGAGCTTGGAAATCTAGGTTACAGATCTCTGGATACTTGTCCCATAATATGAGCCTGAATTTAATTAGCATTTGTCTAGAAAGATATAAAGGCTTTCAACCAGATTAAGTGTTTTTTCTGTGAGCTGTTTATGTCCATGCACTGGTAAATTGTGCATTTCATGGGCAGCAGATGCATTGTCTGAGATGAATAACAAAATAAGATGACAGTTTTCTGCCAATTTCCTCTGGCTACATATGCGATTCATATTTTATGAAGAAAGGGGAAGAAAACATTTATTTCCGCCATCAAACAAAAACATGCATGATATCTCATACACTGAAAACATTGATTTAAGAACACTGTTTATTGATATTATGCTAAAAAATTAAATAAAATTAACAGGATATAGAAATTACATTTTAAA
This sequence comes from Discoglossus pictus, assembly GCA_027410445.1. NCBI lineage: Eukaryota > Metazoa > Chordata > Amphibia > Anura > Alytidae > Discoglossus > Discoglossus pictus. The sequence continues at coordinate 42,445,956 of CM050163.1, forward strand.
ACAAGAATGGCAAGGTATAAATATGTTTATGCCCTCCACAGCCTTCATTTGCAACAATGTTAAAGGGTCTTAAGGTCTGGCATCTAAAATGAAGTCCCCTGCCATGGAGGTCCTTAACAGGCCCCCGTGGTAGTCAAAATGACCCCTGTCCCACAGAGGTCCTTAATGGACCCCCAAGTTATCAATAACTATAACCATCACCCTTATCAATAACAATTACAAAAACACATTCTCAAATCTAAAAGATAAATTAACTGTACCTGTAAGGGAGCAATATAATACATTACCTATCCGATTAGTCCCTCCAGCGTAGATCAAGGTCCACGTCCATAATCTTCCTTGGATAAGCTGGGCATGCAAGTTGATTGAAAAATCCCCATCTACAGCCTCCACCTAAAAACCACGCTGCTCTAAAAAAAAATCTACCAATGGAGCTCCTCCTCTGATTCTAATTGGCTGAAAAAAAGGGTCCATCATATTTTAGCCAACCCGTATTGAGTATTTGATGTCACCCTACTCAACATTCCCATGGTTCAATTTCTAACCCTTCAGAACTAATGGATTGACATTCTACAGTATAGGAAGGGTGTGATGTGGGTCCCTTGAGGACCTCCATGCACAGAGTTAATGTTAGGTGCCATGGGGTTCTATGCCATCACAACCTACCTAGTTTATAAACCAGCCTGGAGGGCCATATCAATGCCTGGATCTGATGATATCCCTGCTGCGCACAGGTCATCCTGTTTGACTCTCCTGTAAACAGAAATTATATCTTCAAATTTAGGCTTGGGTGTGGCCCCCCAGGACCATTGCCCACCCCTATCTGTCTATATATGTATAAACTCCCTCCCATGACAGAGAAGTGGTAAAATTTAACAAAACTGTATTTGAGTGGACTTTATGTCTATGCCTTGCTACCTCTAAATAAATTCAATGATCATGGGTGTCCCCGGGATCCCCTCCATACCCTTTTGGTTTTTTGGCTCCATCCCTTTTGCGTTAGGATGGGGCCCATTAAACCATAACATTATCATAGTCCCTAGCCCCCACAGTACATAACCTAAGATACCTAATAAAATAAAAAAATCACTAGAGTTTTAAGCTTTTTGCACTTCTATGTCTCAAAAAAAAAAAAAAAAATCATCATAAATAATAAACACCCTCAGAAGTTAGTTGCATACTTGTAAATATGAAATTTATTATCAAAATCACAATATCAGACTTGTTACAGCACACATCAACAAGGTAATTTACAATCTAGGAGGAAGAACAGATCTTTGTTGAAATGTATATATTTCAATTTGCTCCATATTCTCTTTCTCTTAAAGAAACTAATTTCACCGCTCCCTCTCCTGCTTTTTACCATTTTCATTCTGTTTAATATAAACTTCTCATTTTTCCTCCTTAAAGAGACATGCATTTATACAGAGTTTACATGTACAGACAAATAAAGTGACAAAGATAAAGCATGTTTTATCTAACTTCTAGTTGTAACATGCTCCTAAATATACAATGCTTGTGCTGGTGCTCCCTGTTTTGCTTCTCTCTGAATTGGCTTGCAGATCCATTTTTATACTTCATCTTGTATTCTTGCTACAGCTTTCTCCCATTGACTCTTCTCTTTATATTTATAACTCCCACTGACTCCTCTCTCTTCCCTCATTCTCTATACATTTCTTCTTGACTCCACACTCTCCTGGACACTCTCTTTATGTCTATTTTTAAATCTCTCACTGACTTTCTCCCTGGTACTTCACTCTCCCCTGCTCGCATAGTTCTCTAGTTCTCTCCCAAACTATCATTTTTTTTCTTTCCCTTGTTCTCATTCTCATTATTGTATTCTACTCTTCCACCAATGCTGTTATGAACCTGGAAAATATGGTCTCATAAACCATCTAATAGTTAAAAGTGCTTTGGAATAAATTAATGTGATTAAATAAAATAAATACATTTAAATAAAATAAATACATTTTCTGTCTCTTTGGCTTGTCTCTCCCTCATATCACTCATTCTCTGGTAATAATCTATCTGTTTCTACTCCTTGGCTGTAGGAACTGTGTTTATGTGTAGAGAAGCAGTTGTGTGGTATTTTTATACTATATGTGGTATTCCCCCCAGATTTTCTTTGGCTCCTACACCCATGTATCTACTCTAACACTCTTTTTGCATGCTACTTCTCTCCAAATCTGTTACTCAATCTTATCATATAATACAGTGCCATACAACCCTTTTTCCCTTCCAAGATAAATTGACTCAAGATAGGAATATGGGAATGGTGCTGAACCTGTTTTGGGAACTGATTGATAGGTTAAAAATGTTGTTACATATAAGCAGTATGAGTGCAGTTTTTTATAGATTTTTATTTACAACATTGTATATACCTCTTGTTTCAGTTTCACTGTTGCTGGGGTTAAATACAAATATTGCTACCCTCTAAGTATTAGCATCACATATATAGTTGTGAGCAATACGGGTAGTTGCTAACGCTTGCAGGCTCACGTAGCGAGCCCGCCTACTGCGGGCGGGCATAGCGAGCCCGCTGCAACTGCTGCCCTCGCAAAGCAAGGGCTGCAGTTGCTGGCAAGGAGTGCCAAAGGCGCTCCTTGTGCTAGTGGAGATGAGCTCCATAGGCGCTCATCCCTACGACCCGCAGGACCTCTTCCCCTCCTCCTCTCCTTACCCTAAAAGGGCCCGCGAAAAATAAAAATGAACCCTATCACTCATGGGGCTCTATACAGAGCCCCATGAGCCTCTAAATAACTATGTCACTTGTGGGGGTCAATACATACCCCCCATAATCCTTTAATTAACCCTGTCACTCATGGGGGTCAATGAAGACCCCCATAACCCCTTAATTAACCCTGTCACTCATGGGGGTCAATAAGGCCCCCATAAGCCTTAGATAACCCTGTCACTCATGGGGGTCAATACAGACCCCCATAATCTATTAATTAACCCTGTCACTAATGGGGGGTCAATAAAGACCCCCCATAACCCTTATTAACCCTGTCACTCATGGGGGTCAATATAGGCCCCCATAAGCCCTTCATTAACCCTGTCAGTCATGGGGGTCAATACAGACCCCCATAAGTTCTTCATTAACCCTGTGACTCATGGGGGTCAATACATACTCCCATAATCCATCAATTAACCCTGTCACTAATAGGAGTCAATAAAGACCCCCATAACCCCTTAATTAACCCTGTCACTCATGGGGGTCAATACAGACCCCCATAATCCATTAATTAACCCTGTCCCTCATGGGGGTCAAGACAGACCCCATAATCCCTTAATTAACCCTGTCACTCAAAGGGTTCAATACAGACCCCCATAAGCCCTTAATTAACCCTGTCACTCCAGGGGGTTAATGAAGACCCACATAATACCTTAATTAACCCTGTCACTCATGGGGGTCAATACAGACCCCCATAAGCCTTAATTAACCCTGTCACCCAAGGTTGGTCAATACAGACCCCCATAAGCCAAAAATTAACCCTCTTACTCATGGGGGTCAATACAGACCCCCATAGGCCATTAATTAACCCTGTCACTCATAGGGCTCAATAAAGACCCCTATAAGCCCTTAATTAACCCTGTCACTCATGGAGGTCATTACAGACCCCCATAATACATTAAATAACCCTGTCACTAATGGGGGTCAATAAAGACCTCCATAACGGCTTAATTAACCCTATCACTCAACGGGGTCAATACAGCCACCCCATAAGCCCTTCATTAACCCTGTTAGTCATGAGGGTCAATACAGACCCCCATAAGCTCTTAATTAACCCTGTCACTCATGGGAGTCAATACAGACCCCCATAATCCATTCATTAACCCTGTCACTCATGGGGGGTCAATACAGACCCCAATAATCCCTTAATTAACCCTGTCACTCAGCTGGGGCAGAAGAGGTGGAGACCGGGGACATCATGGGGTGGTAAGTTCGATGTATATTATTTTTAGTTTACTTTATTTTGGGTGTGTATATTGTATTAATGTAATGATTATTTTAAACAGGGGCCGCGTCGGAGAAGAAAATAAGAAGGATGGGGAGGACTTGCTGGAAAGGTGAGTAGAATATTTAGAATATTTAAAATGTTTATTTATTGTTTATTTATTGTATGTAAATGTGTTGTACTAATTTGTCCCCCCCCCCTTTATGTTTTCCACTTCTGCACAGACAATAACTTGTTTTTTAGCCTTGACTCTGGTCTCCAGAACATTTTATTATGGGTGTAAGGAGCTGGCCTTGTTCACACAGAACATTTTATTATGAGAATAAGGAATGTTTACAGTTATAGCGAAAAACTCTGAATTAAGGTAAAAGCATAATTAACTTTTTCATAGCTTACAGCAGGCAGCATAAAAGTACTACTAAGGTAGGTTGGTGATCTGAAGGGACATCTGCAAAGGTAAGTGGTCTTAATTAATTTATTTTAGGTTAGAATTAGGGTTTGTATATGGAGATAGGATTTATTTTATATTAAATAGGGTGATGTATTTTAGATACATAGGGGGGTATGTGTGTATTTTAGATAGGATTTATTGTATTTTATATAGTGGGGTATATATGTATGTTAGATAGCATATAATGTATTTTTGATAGTGTGGTATGTGTAAAGTTTAGATAGGATTTAATGTATTTTACATAGTGGGGTATGTGTGTATTTGAGATAGTATATTTTATATATTTTACATGGGGGGATATTGTATTTTATTTGTACTGTATTGTAGTGTACTGTATGTATTGTGTATGTATTTCATTTTCAGGTGTGTACATTTTTTTAATTTTCTGTAGTGGGGGGGATGTAATGTGTTTTTTTTTTTTTTTCTGTAATGCACCTCTTTTATTTTTTGTGACTTAGGTTTTTTATTGTATGCAATGTAGATTTTTATTTTTTGGTGTCTTAGTTTTTTTTATTTTTTGTAATGTAGATTTCTTCATTTTTTGTAATGTAAATTTTTTTCTTTTTTGTAATTTAGCTTTTTTATTTTATGTGACCTAGCTTTTTTTATTTTTTGTGAGATAGGTTTTATTATTTTCTTTAATTAGTGGGGTGGGGGGTTTATTAGCGGGTAGGTAGGTAGTGTAGGTGTTAAAAGGTTAGTGTAGAGGGGGGTTAGTTTAGCAATGTTTATGTTAGCAATGAGCGCCAAAGGTACTCAGAGGACTAAAAGCCTTACATTGTGTGCCAAACAGCTTTCCCATCCTTACAATTTTATTGACCGTCATTTTTTGACGGGCAAGTCGCTAGTATATATATATATATATATATATATATATATATATATATATATATATATTCATATTATACTTTTATTACCTTAGTAGTACTTTTATGCTGCAGGCTGTAAGCTATGAAACAGTTAATTATGCTTTTACCTAAATTCAGCATTTTTCGCTATAATTGTAAAAATCCTTATTCTCATAATAAAATGTTCTGTGTGAACAAGGCAAGCTCCTTACACCCATAGTAAAATGTTCTGGAGACCAGAGTCAAGGCTAAAAAACAAGTTATTGCCTGTGCAGAAGTGGAAAACATAAAGGTGATGTGGGCAAAGATTTAGCCTAGGTACGTGTCTCATTAATTGGCCTACTAATATAAATAATCATTTAATGGCTTAGCAATGGGTGTTGGTGGTATGTATATTTTTTTAGAGGGTAGTAATGGAATATACCATTTTCTGTATGTAGCACTACTATAAAAAGTGATAGTGTTTATGTATTCATTGAATTTAACAGACTTTGTGTATACTCTATACTTTGCTGTTGCCTTCCCAAGCTGCTTGTCAATAAATCAAACATACTCAGAGACGTCTTGTTTTTTTGGGAGAGTAGAGTGTTGTTTTTTTTGGAGAGTAGAGTGTTGCTTGTGGATATTTTTTTCCTCTACATTGTTGTGGTTTTGTTGGTCCTCTTGAGTGGTTTGATTATTTTATAATAGGGCTTAATAGCTGGCTTGTGGGGAACACCATAGCCCCTAAAGTAGGAGGTCTTCATGGGGAGACATAGGATCAACATAGATACTTAAGTTATAAGAGTGACAGTTATTTCTGCTGTATCAGGGAATTTGGTATTTACCTTTTTGTTACACAATGATTTTGTATGATCTCAATTTATAGGGTGAATCACATACATGTTAGAAATAAAGGGCCCTATTAAATTCTCCCTCGTAGTTCTCTCGGTGCTCGCAAAAGGCAGTTTTCCTGCTGTTTGCGAGAACCGAATCTCTCGCAGCCTGCTTTACGATATGACTGCGAGAAAATGGCCGAGAATAGGCTCCGAGAGAGCTACGTAGCCTTAAATCTATGCACGAGTCTCGCATATCGTAAGAATCCCTACGTGGACAAAAAGTCCACGCAAGGGATCCGAAAGCCTCTACGTGCTGCCTCGGAACAGCCCGAGACAGCAGTGTGAGGCTCCCCCCTGCACCCTATACACATCCCCACGCTGCAGGGGTCTCTATCAGGACCCCTGCAGCACCCCCACATTAACCCCTTGCAGCGGGGGTCCCCGATCTGCATAGATCAGGCCCCCCGCTGCATTTAAAACTTTTAAATTCCCCGCCGCGGCTCCTTAAAGGGACCGCGGCACACTATTACCCAATCCCGGCCGCGGCACTTAAAATTAACCCCCCTCTATGCTGGGGGTCCCCATCGGGACCCCCGAAGTGTCCCCACATAAACCCATTGCAGGGGGGGGCCCCGATCTGCATAGATCAGGCCCCCCGCAGCATTTAAAACTTTTAAATTCCCCGCCGCGGCTCCTTAAAGGGACCGCGGCACACTATTACCCAATCCCGGCCGCGGCACTTAAAATTAACCCCCCTCTATGCTGGGGGTCCCCATCGGGACCCCCGAAGTCTCCCCATATAAACCCCCTGCAGCGGGGGGCCCCGATCGGCACCGATCGTGACCCTGCTGCAATTCAATTTTAAATTTCCCGCCTCGCGGGTCCTCAAAGGACCGTAAAGGTCCTGAAAGGACTCGCACTAAAAATAATAACCCCAGGCAACTATAATTACCCCATTAACTCATGATGGTCAATCCAGACCACCATAAGACCTAAATTACCCCATTAACTCATGATGGTCAATCCAGACCACCATAAGACCTAAATTACCCCATTAACTCATGATGGTCAATCCAGACCACCATAAGGCTCTATTTAACCCATTAACTCATGGTGGTCAATACAGACCACCATAAGGCTCTATTTAACCCATTAACTCATGGTGGTCAATACAGACCACCATGAGGCCTAAATTAACCCATTAACTCATGATGGTCAATACAGACCACCATAAGGCTCTATTTAACCCATTAACTCATGGTGGTCAATCCAGACCACCATGAGGCCTAAATTACCCCATTAACTCATGATGGTCAATCCAGACCACCATAAGACCTAAATTACCCCATTAACTCATGATGGTCAATCCAGACCACCATAAGACCTAAATTACCCCATTAACTCATGATGGTCAATCCAGACCACCATAAGACCTAAATTACCCCATTAACTCATGATGGTCAATCCAGACCACCATAAGGCTCTATTTAACCCATTAACTCATGGTGGTCAATACAGACCACCATAAGGCTCTATTTAACCCATTAACTCATGGTGGTCAATACAGACCACCATGAGGCCTAAATTAACCCATTAACTCATGATGGTCAATACAGACCACCATAAGGCTCTATTTAACCCATTAACTCATGGTGGTCAATCCAGACCACCATGAGGCCTAAATTACCCCATTAACTCATGATGGTCAATCCAGACCACCATAAGACCTAAATTACCCCATTAACTCATGATGGTCAATCCAGACCACCATAAGACCTAAATTACCCCATTAACTCATGATGGTCAATCCAGACCACCATAAGGCTCTATTTAACCCATTAACTCATGGTGGTCAATACAGACCACCATAAGGCTCTATTTAACCCATTAACTCATGGTGGTCAATCCAGACCACCATAAGGCTCTATTTAACCCATTAACTCATGGTGGTCAATACAGACCACCATAAGGCTCTATTTAACCCATTAACTCATGGTGGTCAATACAGACCACCATGAGGCCTAAATTAACCCATTAACTCATGATGGTCAATACAGACCACCATAAGGCTCTATTTAACCCATTAACTCATGGTGGTCAATACAGACCACCATGAGGCCTAAATTAACCCATTAACTCATGATGGTCAATACAGACCACCATAAGGCTCTATTTAACCCATTAACTCATGGTGGTCAATCCAGACCACCATAAGACCTAAATTACCCCATTAACTCATGATGGTCAATCCAGACCACCATAAGGCTCTATTTAACGCCATCAGTCCCATAAGGGTATATTATTACCATTATGGGCCTGTTACAACCCAACATTAACCACATAAGTGCCATGATGGTCCTCAAGGACCATCATGACACTAACTACAAACACTACACTATAACCCCCAATAAACCATTTAATCTAAACTAACCCCCCTCTACACTAATCTATTAACACTTACACTACCTACCTACACTACCTACCCCCTAATAAACCTCCCCAACACTCTAATTACAAAAAACAAAAAACCTACAGCACAGAAAAGAAAAAACCTACAGTACAAAAAACAAAAAAACCTACAGTACAGAAAAAAAAAAAAAATTACAACCCCACCCCCCACTACAGAAAACAAAAAAATACATTACAACCCCACCCCCCACTACAGAAAATAAAAAAATTACACACCTGAAAAGGAAAGACAGATAAACACAATACAATACATACATATAATACATTACATACATTACATACAATACATGACATTACATATAATATATTACATATAATATATTACATATAATACATTACATACATTACATACAATACATGACATTACATATAATATATTACATATAATATATTACATATAATATATTACATATAATACATTACATACATTACATACAATACATGACATTACATATAATATATTAAATATAATATATTACATATAATATATTACATATAATATATTACATATAGTCCTAATCAAATACCCCCTATCTATCTAACATACAATCTATTTAATTTAAAATAAATCCTAACTATATCAAATACATCCCCCTATCTATCTAATATACAAAAAATCCTAACTACATACACAGACCCTTATTCTAAACTAAAATAAAATAATTACAGTCCTAACTACATACACAGACCCTAATTCTAAGCTAAAATCAATAAATTAAGACCACTTACCTTTAAGATGTTGCTTCAGATCACTAACCTATGGGTCAAACAAAAAATAAAAATTAGTACAAAACATTAAAATCAAATAAATAAACATTATATACATTCTACATATTCAACTCACCTTTACAGCATGTCCAGTCACTGTTTATCTCTTCCGGCGCGGCCCTGTTAAAAAAAAAACACAATACATGAATACATGAATACAATATATAAACAATAAATAAAATACACAAATAAACATCTAAATATACATTTAACTTACCTCCCCGCGATGTCCCCGGCCTTCTCTCCTTCAGCCCCGGCTGGGCCGCGGAACCATCCGCGCTCAAAAAAAAAAAAAAAAAAAAAAACTAACGGCGGTCTGCACTGGCAGACCTCCCCGACGCTACTGAACCTCCCGGAGTCGTTTCCGGGAGGAAATTGGCATTGGCGGCTTGTGATTGGCTGAAAAAGCTGTCTATCAATTTCAGCCAATCAAAAGTCGTCAATGTGTGAGCCAATCAGGATGGGATACACCCCAATATCCCACCCTGATTGGCTAAAACACTTGTCTATCTTTATGGGAACCAATCACAACGCTCAGATGCCTTCAGCCAATCACTATGGGATACACCCCCACGGAGTGATTGGTAGAAGACATCTGCGCATCCTGATTGGCTCCTACATTGACGACTTTTGATTGGCTGACAGCTTTTTCAGCCAATCACAAGCCGACAATGCCAATTTCCTCCCGGAAACGACTCCGGGAGGTTCAGTAGCGTCGGGGAGGTCTGCCAGTGCAGACCTCCGTTAGTTTTTTTTTTTTTTTTTTTTTAGAGCGCGGATGGTTACGCGGCCCAGCCGGGGCTGAAGGAGAGAAGGCCGGGGACATCGCGGGGAGGTAAGTTAAATGTATATTTAGATGTTTATTTGTGTATTTTATTTATTGTTTATATATTGTATTCATGTATTCATGTATTGTGTTTTTTTTTTAACAGGGCCGCGCCGGAAGAGATAAACAGTGACTGGACATGCTGTAAAGGTGAGTTGAATATTTAGAATGTATAGAATGTTTATTTATTTGATTTTAATGTTTTGTACTAATTTTTATTTTTTGTTTGACCTATAGGTTAGTGATCTGAAGCAACATCTTAAAGGTAAGTGGTCTTAATTTATTGATTTTAGCTTAGAATTAGGGTCTGTGTATGTAGTTAGGACTGTAATTATTTTATTTTAGTTTAGAATAAGGGTCTGTGTATGTAGTTAGGATTTTTTGTATATTAGATAGATAGGGGGATGTATTTGATATAGTTAGGATTTATTTTAAATTAAATAGATTGTATGTTAGATAGATAGGGGGTATTTGATTAGGACTATATGTAATATATTATATGTAATATATTATATGTAATATATTATATGTAATACATTATATGTAATGTATGTAATGTCATGTATTGTATGTAATGTATGTAATGTATTATATGTAATATATTATATGTAATATATTATATTTAATATATTATATTTAATGTATGTAATGTCATGTATTGTATGTAATGTATGTAATGTATTATATGTAATATATTATATGTAATATATTATATGTAATGTCATGTATTGTATGTAATGTATGTAATGTATTATATGTATGTATTGTATTGTGTTTATCTGTCTTTCCTTTTCAGGTGTGTAATTTTTTTATTTTCTGTAGTGGGGGGTGGGGTTGTAATGTATTTTTTTGTTTTCTGTAGTGGGGGGTGGGGTTGTAATTTTTATTTTTTCTGTACTGTAGGTTTTTTTGTTTTTTGTACTGTAGGTTTTTTGTTTTCTGTGCTGTAGGTTTATTGTTTTTTGTAATTAGAGTGTTGGGGAGGTTTATTAGGGGGTAGGTAGTGTAGGTAGGTAGTGTAAGTGTTAATAGATTAGTGTAGAGGGGGGTTAGTTTAGATTAAATGGTTTATTGGGGGTTATAGTGTAGTGTTTGTAGTTAGTGTCATGATGGTCCTTGAGGACCATCATGGCACTTATGTGGTTAATGTTGGGTTGTAACAGGCCCATAATGGTAATAATATACCCTTATGGGACTGATGGGGTTAAATAGAGCCTTATGGTGGTCTGTATTGACCACCATGAGTTAATGGGTTAATTAGAGCCTTATGGTGGTCTGTATTGACCACCATGAGTTAATGGGTTAATTAAGGCCTTATGGTGGTCTGTATTGACCACCATGAGTTAATGGGTTAATTAAGGCCTTATGGTGGTCTGTATTGACCACCATGAGTTAATGGGTTAATTAAGGCCTTATGGTGGTCTGTATTGACCACCATGAGTTAATGGGTTAATTAGAGCCTTATGGTGGTCTGTATTGACCACCATGAGTTAATGGGTTAATTAAGGCCTTATGGTGGTCTGTATTGACCACCATGAGTTAATGGGTTAATTAGAGCCTTATGGTGGTCTGTATTGACCACCATGAGTTAATGGGTTAATTAAGGCCTTATGGTGGTCTGTATTGACCACCATGAGTTAATGGGTTAATTAGAGCCTTATGGTGGTCTGTATTGACCACCATGAGTTAATGGGTTAATTAAGGCCTTATGGTGGTCTGTATTGACCACCATGAGTTAATGGGTTAATTAGAGCCTTATGGTGGTCTGTATTGACCACCATGAGTTAATGGGTTAATTAGAGCCTTATGGTGGTCTGTATTGACCACCATGAGTTAATGGGTTAATTAGAGCCTTATGGTGGTCTGTATTGACCACCATGAGTTAATGGGTTAATTAGAGCCTTATGGTGGTCTGTATTGACCACCATGAGTTAATGGGTTAATTAAGGCCTTATGGTGGTCTGTATTGACCACCATGAGTTAATGGGTTAATTAGAGCCTTATGGTGGTCTGTATTGACCACCATGAGTTAATGGGTTAATTAGAGCCTTATGGTGGTCTGTATTGACCACCATGAGTTAATGGGTTAATTAGAGCCTTATGGTGGTCTGTATTGACCACCATGAGTTAATGGGTTAATTAGAGCCTTATGGTGGTCTGTATTGACCACCATGAGTTAATGGGTTAATTAGAGCCTTATGGTGGTCTGTATTGACCACCATGAGTTAATGGGTTAATTAAGGCCTTATGGTGGTCTGGATTGACCATCATGAGTTAATGGGGTAATTATAGTTGCCTGGGGTTAATATTTTTAGTGCGAGTCCTTTCAGGACCTTTACGGTCCTTTGAGGACCCGCGAGGCGGGAAATTTAAAATTGAATTGCAGCAGGGTCACGATCGGTGCCGATCGGGGCCCCCCGCAGCAGGGGGTTTATATGGGGACACTTCGGGGGTCCCGATGGGACCCCCAGCATAGAGGGGGGTTAATTTTAAGTGCCGCGGCCGGGATTGGGTAATAGTGTGCCGCGGTCCCTTTAAGGAGCCGCGGCGGGGAATTTAAAAGTTTTAAATGCTGCGGGGGGCCTGATCTATGCAGATCGGGGCCCCCCCCCTGCAATGGGTTTATGTGGGGACACTTCGGGGGTCCCGATGGGGACCCCCAGCATAGAGGGGGGTTAATTTTAAGTGCCGCGGCCGGGATTGGGTAATAGTGTGCCGCGGTCCCTTTAAGGAGCCGCGGCGGGGAATTTAAAAGTTTTAAATGCAGCGGGGGCCTGATCGGTGCCGATCGGGGACCCCCGCTGCAAGGGGTTAATGTGTGGGGGCTGCGGGGGTTCCTATGGACCCCTGCAGCAAGGTGTTCATGTGAGGACACTTCGGGGGTCCCGACAGGGACCCCCGCATTGAGGGGGGGTTCATTGTAGGTGCCTGGGGGGGGTTTGGAGTACCCCCCACGGCAGGGCTTATGTGGGGGACTGCCGCGGAGGTCCCTTTTAGGACCCCCGCAGCACTTGATGAGGAGTGGGAGCCTGCGATATCATCTCGCAGGCTGTCACTCCTCATGTACATTTACGCAGTGTAGATACGTACGGGCCTGCTGCGTAGCTCATACGTTCATACGTGTCTATATACACCCCCATGGTACCTAATTGCTAACCCCCTGCCACAGGGATGCTTAAAGGACCTCTGTGGAAGCTCAAAATTAACCCCCATCCTCTGGGTCCCTAAAAGACTCCCATGGCACTTAAAAATAACCACCATCTAAGTATGAACCCCACAGCATCTAACAATAACTTATATCACATGGAGGTTCGGCAACCTAAATTTAACCCCAAGCCATGGAGATCCTGTAAGAACCTCCATGACACCTATTATTATCCCCTATGTCACCAAGTTCCTTAAAGGAATCCTCTGCATCTAAAAGTTAACTCCATACCAAAGGACCCCCATGGTACTTGAAAGCTCCTAAAAAAAAAACATGGTACCTAAAATGGTCCATATGGACCCCCATTTTCATTTAAAATGTTTTACTATGGGAGCCCATATGGACCCCCGTGGTACCTACAATTAATACGTATGTGTCAAGACAACCTAATTACTAACACAGGAGTCAATACTGGACCCCCCAAAAGACCCCAAAATAAAATAAATAAATAAATAAACTAAGAAATAAATTAAACCTGTAAAGGAAAATGTTTTAATACTTATCTACCCTTTCATGCCCTCCAGGTTTGTTCAACGATGCCCACATCCTCATTCTTCTGCCCTGGGCAAATGGGCTATTCATGCTGATAGAAATTTCTTGTCCTCAATTTTGGAAGTCAGTGCTCAATTTTTTTAGCGCCTCCTGTGAGCAGTTACCCTGCCACCAATATTTTTTACCACCCTTTTCTCGCTTTTTCAGTTTAAATAAATATTTTTTTAACTTTTGATTGATTGTCTTTTGTGTCAATCCTATTTCAGCCATAATAGAGCATTGTATGTAAACCTGCTCAACTTTGCATGGGAACATTTATAAAAATCAGAAATTGCAGATTCATAAAGTCCGTCAATCTGTGTATTCTGATTGGTTTATGGGTATAGCGCATAAATCACTGTTCAAATATCAAGATTTATATCAAGTGCACATAGATAAAGAGGTTTGCACAAAAGGAGCATGTACAGATTATATAGAGTAAACACATATATTTTAAAGTCTTACCAGAAGATGTAACAAAGATGCTTGCAGGAGATAACCCTTGTACTTTTTGTTATTATTATATACAATATATGAATAAATATGCAATACATATAAATATATCATCAAACACTTCATCTGCAGCAGTGGAAAGATAAATGCTTATTTAAATGCTTATTTAATTACATTCAATCTGTTGGTGTCAACATGTTCCAAAATGTGTGTAGATTTGCATTAACCAGCCCTGGCTACTCACTAGTTGAGATGTTTCAGCTAATAAGCAAGTTTGAGATACACCGTCTGGCTATTACTACTCAGTCCAGGGTGTGGTTGATATAGCTGAAGATGCAGCCACAAGGAGGTGGTGTCTATCTCTCTTGCCACATCCATCACCTGCAGATGTACTTCAGCAAGATGATACCAGAAGTGTCATACACTGCCTCTAGTATGTGCTACATGGTCTAGCCAGTGATAGATATAGATTTAGGCATATTTTTCTTTTTTTTGCCAATGTTTCTGTGAGGAGTAAAAAATATATGTGGATCAACGGAATATCAACCCCAATAATCAAACATAAAGCATAAAGCTGTTGCAGGTCATATACACAACATTTACCAATGTATCATTGATACCCCCAGAGATCTTTATAGACATCAAAATTTCTTTAGTTTTCTCATTAAAAAATAGCTTTAAGGCATTTAGCATGCTTTGGAGTGGGGGACCATTAACCCCTCATTAGACCCCTTAACTATCCCCTATAAACACTAAATAAATATTACCCACCACACAGGGGTCCCAATGGATCCCCACATTACTTATCCTCTATGGGGTCCCTGAGGGCCCTGTCTCTATCTACAATGGGGCCACTATAGACTTCATGCCCCAATATATAATTTACTCTTGGGGGACCCTTTTGCCCCCATGGGACCTCTATCTACCTCCACCGGGGTCCCTATGGACCTCTAAGGCACCCAAACTTAACCCCTTACTATGGGGGGTGTCCTTATGTACCCCCATAGCACACAGACCATATCTCCCCCATGGGCATCCATAAGGTCCATATTCCCTGTCACTCATGCCCCCAAGCTACATAAACTAAAGGAAATATAGAAAAAACATGGCAAGAAAAAAGTAAAATAAAAAGAGAAATACAGAGAATTAAAAAAAAAATTGCTATTAAAATAATACAATTTGATGATCAGCAACACCGTTGGCTAGAGATGTCGCGAATAGTTCACCGGCGGACTGTTCCCGGCGAACTGCGAACATATGCGATATTCGACCCGCCCCTATACTTTATCATTGAGCAAACTTTGACCCTGCAACTCACAGTCAGCAGACATATTCCAGCCAATCAGCATCATACCCTGCCTTCCACACCCTTCTACCTCATGGAAAGCAGCCATTTTGGAATCATAACTAACTTGCAGTCTTACTGAGAGGAGGCTGAGTGTAGGTGATACTGCATCAATAGGGAAAATCATAGCTAGGCTACTGTACACAGTGTGCAATACAGTCCTGAAGGACTCTTTTGATCTCTGCTGCAAGGACAACCCTGTGTCTCTTCCCCCCTTATCATCATCCTCCCCTCACCTTAGCACCCAACCCTAACACCCCTCACACTTATCCCTAACACCTAACCCTAACATCCATCACCCTAACACCTAACCCTAACACCCCTTACACATATCCCTAACACCCCTCACCCTAACACCTAACCCTAACACCCCTCACACTTATCCCTAACACCCCTCACCCTAACCCTAACACCCCTCACACTTATCCCTAACACCCCTTACCCTAACCCTAACACCCCTCTCACTTATCCCTAACACCTAACCCTAACATCCCTCGCCCTAACACCTAACCCTAACACCCCTTACACTTATCCCTAACAGCCCTTACCCTAACACCTAACCCTAACATTCTCACACTTATCCCTAAGACCTAACACCCTCACACTTATTCCTAACATGCCTCACCCTAACACCCCTTACACTTATCCCTAACACCCCTCACCCTAACACCCCTCACACTTAGCCCTAACACCCCTCACCCTAACACCTAACCCCCTCACCCTTATCCCTAACACCCCTTACCCTAACACCCCTCACACTTATCCCTGTGTCTCTTCCCCCCCCCCCTTATCATCAAGGGAGGGGGGGAGGATGATGAGGGAGGGGGGAAGAAACACAAGGGAGGATGATGAGGGAGGGGGGAAACAGACACAGGGGAGGATGATGAGGGAGGGGATAAAGAGATACAGGGGAGGGTGATGAGGAAGGGGGGAAAGAGACACAGGGGAGGATGATGAGGGAGGGGGGAAGAGACACAGGGGAAGATGATGAGGGAGGGGGAAAAGAGACACAGGGGAGGATGATGAGGGAGGGGGGAAAGAGACACAGGGGAGGATGATGATGGAGGGGGGAAGAGACCCAGGGGAGGATGATGAGGGAGGTGGGAGGATGATGAGGGAGGGGGGATGAGACACAGGGGAGGGTGATGAGGAAGGGGGGAAAGAGACTCAGGGGAGGATGATGAGGGAGGGGGTAAAGAGATACAGGGGAGGATGATGATGGAGGGGGATGTTAGGTTATTTATGCCCTTTATGGATTAAAACCAGACTCTGCATCAACTATGTAATTTTCTGTGGGAGTTTTAACATGGATCCCCCTCCGGCATGCCACAGTCCAGGTGTTAGTCCCCTTAAAACAATTTTTCCATCACTATTGTGGCCAGAAAGAGTCCCTGTGGGTTTTAAAATCTGCCTGCCCATTGAAGTCTATGGCGGTTCGCCGGTTCGCCAGTTCGTGAACATTTGCGGCAGTTCACGAACCGAAAATTTTATGTTCGCGACATCACTACCGTTGGCCCCTGGATAAGTGATATATACTGTTATATACTGTTATGTATACCTTGTATACAGTTTTTTGAGGCTGTGTCAATCATATTTAAAAAATTCAGAATTATATATATGAATGTAAGAACGCTGATTGATTGCCTAGAAAAACAGTATATTAGGCAAAGGTGTGGTCAAAAAGCAGAAAAAGCTGTAATTTTCAATAATTATTTTTTCGATTTTTCATTAGAACCCCCATGGAAAAAGGTAGAAGCCCCATGGTGTAGATTATAACTTGGGACCATAGGGGTCTATTGGAACCCTTGGGGGTCTGTAGGGAACCCCTTTAGGGGATAGGGACTATGGGTTCCATTAGGACCCCTGTGGGACACTTAATATTTCTTTAATGTGGGTAGGGATAGGTAACAGGGCTAATGAGTGGTAATGATTTTCTGGTACCTTGCCATTAGCTTGTTTGAATATTCTATTCTCTGGTCCCCAACCCTTGGTTTTGTCCCTGGATTCTCTCTTGTTTGCCGACTGCCTTGACTACTTGTCTGTATATTTACCTCAATATTGTCTCTACCCCATCTTGTAATACACTACATTGTAACTCATTCCTGCTACTGGGCTCCACTCCCATGATCTCCAGTGACACTATGAGAGTGGGGATAGAGGCATGGAAGAGTGAGACATACACATAATGTACAGAAGCCAAAACATATTTTTTTAGAAATGTACTTAGTGTAAAAGTATATGAATATGTTTATTATGTTTACATTATTTATTTAAATACTCCGGTTTATACTTAATTAAGAACTAAATATATTGCTTTTTAATCTCAATTAATAAGAATGTTAATATCATATTTAACAGATGCTGTTGGAGAGGTGAAGTGATTAGCGACCCCCACCAGATGGTTAGAGGCTGATAGAGAAGCTTTAAGCTTCTATTCCGTTTTATTTGATTTAATTATAGTATTACCATTGCCATTATTCAAGTTGGCTTTTATGAAACACATGGCCATTATATGTTTTATCATCAGCAAAAAGAAAAAAGAAATACTTTATCATTATAGCACACTGATTATGTGCATACTAGTATCTACCTCAAGTAGAGGAAAATAAATGGAAATGCATCTTAAAGCATAATCTTTATTCATGATCTTAAATAAAATAAAATATTTAATTTTAAACAATATTAGTATGGAAATACATTAATCAATTATACAAAGCCTTTAGAAATTATTTATGTATTTTTTATTATTTATGTATGTCATATTGGAAAGTCTCATGTAATCAATACATTCATATTGATGGTAATATGTTGGGATGTTCCAAAGTGTAAACTAATATCCACATACATGTTTATTTGCACAAAGTTGGTAGAAAGCACCCTATTTTGGCACATGATAACACAAATGTTTTTGCATTATGAATGTCTGGCCTGTCTCAGCTCCACTTTGCATCTCCAGAAAGGTCCCTTCCACATACATAAGTGTAAATAAATGTTCACATAAATGTTTATTTGCACAGATTTGATAAGAGAAAGTATCATATTTTAGCACATAATAGCAAGAGTGGTTTTGCTTTATCCATGACTGGCCTGTCCCAGTCCCACTTTGCATCTTCAGATGAGTCTTACATACATATTTTTTGATAATCTACTATACAAGCCTTTGTTTCTACTCTATGGATCATTGAAAGAATGAATTAATTATCTTTCTTAGATACCATCAAAAAGCAGACACAATACTTTGATCAATTCTCTTACTAGATTTTAAGTAGTGATTTTTTGTCAACTATATCATTATAATGCCTTAAAGGCATATTTATGTTCATGTCTAATATTCTTGTAGGCTATTCTAATTTAATAACTAATTAGGAAAGGGTTATACTCCAATATCGATATTTAACAATTTAACATGTATGCATTAAGTATTCAGCTAGTTAATCCTCTTACATGGATTGATCACATATAAATCACTGTATCATCCTTTTTTTTTACTAAATTTATTTCAGCTCTATGTTTTTTAGGCAAATTATTATACACCTTATATGTATGATGTTCTTGATACTATTACTAGATCTTATTTTTTTCATATTTTATGTATAAGCACCAACTTACTAAAATCAACACAATGTAGTCAGGGGAAGTTTATGCATATAGATAAGTAAGTATTATGTCTAATATGAGTTAAAGATTAAATGCAAGTTAATTTTCTCCTTGCCAAAAAAATGTATATTTGTGTTAGAGTATTACATTTTGATGTATATTTTATCTATACGATGTAGCCATTATCTATTGATAAGATCCCTGCAATGCAATGTTAGTGAAAGGGCACCCAGGACTTAAGAAAATTGATCTGGTAAAATCTTTGCTTTGTCTCAGTATTATACTGCTGACCCACTGACATTTATTTTTTCTTTTAACTTATCTAGCAATTTTCCAGGCATCTACAAAATCTCAGCTCCTGTACTTGAAATGATCTTCAGGCACTTGAATACGTTTGGTGACATGACCAGGCTTCAATAACTCACTCATTATCTACTTATGATATTTCAATAATATATATATATAGTTGAATAATCAGAGTATTGCAGGGATTAGTGATACCTTTTTTATTGGACAAACGTATTCATAATAAAGTGACGAGCTTTCGAGAGATAATGCCTCTCTTTATCAAGTCAAAAAGCTTTATTATGAATACGTAAGGTATCACTATTCACTGCAATACTCTGATTATTCAACTGGATTACTGGACATTCACGGCTACCTCACTCTTCATATATATATATATATATATATATATATATATATATATATATATATATATATATATATATTTATATATTTAGTCTGATAATTCATTATACCTACTTATATTAAAGAAGTAGCCATGAAAGGTTCATTCTTAATCAAGGGCAGGCTGGAGAGTTTGGGCAGACTGTGACTTTAGCACAACCAACATCCGTGAAAAATTACATGTCTAGAATAGGCAATTACCATTATTCAATGGATGATGTGAAATACAGAAAATAATAACTCCAGGTTTCTAGAAAAAAAAATATTTGTGGTACAGCTAACTGATTCTGATCATGTACAAGGAAATAGGGAGGTGTCAAATGCTGAATTCAGTTGAATTCACTCACCAATGAGGCTGCAAATCACTTTCTCTTCTTTCTACTGCTGAATATAAATAGTACTATTTGTAGAGCATACTTTGTATGCTCAAGACCAGCAAGCAAAGCTTTTGAGTTCCAATATCTGTTTTCTGTAAAAATATTTTTATGCTCATGTCTTACATAGGTGCTAATATCTAACTTGTTGCTTACTTCACACACATATACTTTCACCTAAACTACAGTGGTCCTGTAATTTAATAAACTACCGAACAATAATAGTAAATAATTATGTTTTTACTCTAAATTAAACAAAACTGAGTTTGAAAACGAGTAGTAAAAATCTATAAATACATGTGACATTGCAATGTTGGTGTATAACATATGATGTTCAAGTTTAAAAGACATATAATAAATGGAAAAAAAATGTTTGTTGCACAATAGAGTATGACGACCTAGGCAGCACTTTATCTTGCGTATTATTCATCAAGCTTTATTACAACTATTAAATGTACAGAAATATATAATGGTTTTAGAAAATAGTCATCCAACAGTAGCATACTTACACGAAAAATATATTAGCTCTGATTTATTAAACTGTGTATCTTCATGATTTTCTGACTGTAACTTTAAAGGGGCATGGAAGGTTTCTGGATTTTACTATGTATATCATATACCTGTGTATCTATTTACTTCAATGCACTTTGTTTTATTATGAAGTGTTTATAAGCTCTGTTTTTACTGCCTAAAATCAAACAAATAGTCCCTGTATAGGCCTGCCCTCTGTAGCTCATGAAAACAGATTCTGCTATGCTTGCTGGGCTAAGTCTCATACTAACCAATCAGTGACCATATCTCAGCAACATTCTGCAACATGCTGCTGAGACGTGGTCCCTGATAGGCTAGGACACTACACTCACTGCACATCCAGCCCTACCTCGCCTGTATCTGCATATGCTGCAGAGGGCAGACCCATACAGGGACTATCTGTTTACATATAGGCAATAAAAATACTTCTTAATAATATAAGGTACATAGAAGTAAATAAATACACAGGTATATTATACCTAGTAAAATGCAGAAACCTTCCTTATTCCTTTAAGTTTAAATTCCCCTGATGTAATGCATTATGTTTACCAGGATCCTTTTTTTTGCAAACAACCAGAAATGATAATTATTATAATATTTTTTTTTGTTCTGTTTTAATAGAACTGGAATATAAAATATTACAGTTATCAATGGAAATGTAGAATTTATCACAGAAATGTGTTAGAGAGGCACCACCTCCTCTTCAAAATGTCAGCTGTCTCCTGGGTACCATTGCAGTGAGTGCTCTGTTGCTATGACGGATCTCCATGGTAACAAGCATCACCTAATTCATTGCACAGAAAGCATTTGTTCGCAAATGCTGTTCTGGTGGCAGCTTGAAGCAGCCATTTCTAACACCAAGAAGACAAAAGAAAAACAGAGGCATCAGGTATTCTGCTTGCTTTATATTTTTATATTAAACATACCAGATATACTAACATATACATGTCCTTTCCTGTGATAATCTGAATTTTCAAAACAAATCAAATGTTTTCTTTCTGGATCATTTACATGAGAGCTTAGCAAGTGTATGTTACAGGACCTGCATATTTGTTGCATGTGCTTTTGTGAAAATCTGAATTATGGCCTCTTTAATTGTGGGTCCCCACTACAAACATGCAAATATATATCTCTATTGGGGCAATATATTTCATTTTATAATATGGATCATGTGTTTAAAATTTTGAAAATATAATTATTTATCATTAATTATTGCAATAATATTATTAATGCTTTGTATGTTGACCAGTTAAGGATTGGGTTGATGTTAATCCTAAAATTTGCTGGTAAAATCTCAAGTTAAACATGGAGTTCACATTACACTTGCTTAAATGCTGAGTAGCAAATGGTTGTCATATATATATATATATATAACCCTGCCACTGGTGTCGGTGCCATTGCAAGGCTATTTATCTGATGAAAGGGTTAACATGATTTTCAGCAGTGACTGGCATTTTGGCTATAGACTTAATCACAGTTGTGATCTGATACTGCAGATAGCTGTTTTTTTTTTTTTTTTGCTGCACTGAATACTGTACAATGCATTTTAAATGCAGTTTTTTTCTGCTTTCTATGCTTGAAATCTTTCACTACTTCATTAAAAACTAATGAGTAAATTTCCACCGTATGCTGCTAGTCAGTATTTATTTTTGCGTGCTGTGCAAAGAAGCCATGCTTGTTTGACTAGGCAAATCTGTTAAATGTTTTATCGCTGATTAAATGGCTACAATTATTTGGAGGTCTGCATCATGACCCTTGTGGGAAATATACTATATGAAATATTGTAGTTTTTTTTCTACAAATAAAAAACGGGAATACCTTAATTCATCTCATATACAAGCTTTCACACCCTCCCTTCCCCCACTCATCATAGATTTCTATCTTCTTTTTCATGCACATAAAATTAACATTTTATCTATTGCTGGAATCCACATTGTAATATACTCTATCTGTTTTTGACCAGTGCTAGGCATTTATTTACTTAATAAAAACATGCTATGTTACTACTATGTAGGTGATCCCCTCTAACTCTGACCTTGTGGCTTTCTTTTGGTATGTTATTTATTCCAGGGGGTAGGGGGTCTCAGGATTTTTGTGACGATTTGGCCACCTTGTTTAAATTCTATCTACTGTGTAGATAGGTGTTGACATCACATGATCCGAACCTGTATGAAATGTGTAAGGTATTTGATAGGAATAATGAAGCCTTAAATTAGGTAGATGGACAGACCAAAATGTGTTTTCATTTATTCTCTAGGCAATTGTTGAAATTGGTAATGGAGAATCAAAGGCCCACTCATAAAATACTTATTTCCTTAAGGTTTGCTGTAGCTTTGACTATGGCATTTATGATCTCAGTTTTATATATATATAGCTGGCTCGGTTGACCCATCTCAAGGAAAGAGGCCTTCATATTGATGTCCCACCAGGAAATGCTGCTCCAATTTACTGCATTAACTGATTTAATTGAACCCACTAGTGCAGGGGTAGGTGAGCTTAGCTGTATAGAATCCCAAACAAGCCAGGATTTGGGGATTTCCTGTCATGCACCTGTGTGTCAATGAGAATAGGGTGACATAGTAACTGACTCTTCGATGCATGGCAGGAACAAAACAAATATTGTCCTGTATGTGGTTGTCCGTGACCAACCTTGCTCATGCTACACTAATGAATATCTTGTCTGCTATTATAGGTCTCCATTCCATAGCTACCGTAAAAAACTCCCATAAGGCTGACTCACAGCTACAGGAGTTTTGAAAACCAATTTTGCAGAGCTATTCTATGGCTCCTACTAAAAATAATCCTGTAAAACGTACTTACTCACACCCAGGGGGTTTTGCCCAGAGCTCTCTAGCTCTAACATGCACTCACACCCTGCTCTCAGGAGACTCTGAGCCTGAATCTCAGTAGTCTCCATAGCAATGCTATGAAATGGGATACACTAATGTGGACTCCCTACACAAGCCCTACCATCCTCGCTCATCCCTATGTATCTATATAAATGTCACCCCCAAAGTATAATTATGGGGATCCCTATGGACCCCTATGGTACCTAATAATAACTCCTATACCATAATGTGGTCATAGGCACACCCGTGGTATGCTAAGCTATGACAATGGTGGTCCTCATTGACCCCCATGTCACATACAGTTAACCCCTATACCATGGGAGTCACAAGTCCCCCGATGGTACCCAAAAAAACTACATAAAATATCATGGATGGAATAGAAAGTATAGCTAATATATATTTTCCCCCCTTACACGTGTAATTATTTTTATGTTATGTTGTTTTTTAATTTATTTAGTGTTGGTGACTATGGGGATCCATTGGGTTGGGGTCCCTGGGGGTCCAGTAGGGACTCCTGTAGTGGTAGGAAGGGTACCACCGGGATCCTTGAGGATACCCAAGCTGATAGGGGTAGTGTGTATTGAGCGGGGAACTGGGGATAGTGGGGCTCATAGGAAATAGTGGTAAAAAACCCTTATTTGTGTCATATTTGAGCAGGCAAGCCTAAAATCTGACACAATTAAGGTATTATCTCCTTCATAACATCGGACTTGAGGCATCAAGGCATTTTTCTGCCCTTATGCAGGGTTGAATTAACGTAGGCTTTTTTAATTTATTTTGGGAACTGGGAGAGATTTCCTAGTAAACGTCACAAAGATCATATATCATTACGGGACGGAGACATTTTTAAATACTTATAGTATAAGCACTTGAGTCTTATGCTATTAGGGACTTTTCAAACACTTTGATGGCATTTCTCTAAGGTTAGATTTACATGTGTGGTATTTTCTTAGGAAAGAGGTGGAATGAACGCCATACAGTATGTCTGACCCAACAGATTCATGTGGCTAGATTTGAGCTAGGTTTGAATATCTTCAACAATACTGGAATAACAGCATATTGAGATTATTAGAGCTCAAAAGACCAGACTTAAAACTTAACAATTAAAATAAAAAATAATTGAAAGAGGGTAGAATTTTAAACATCTCCCTTCACTTAAGCTAGGGACCCTGGGTATGCAAGGCAAGTTATGCTACACAGACTGGCTTCTATTCACAACAAATGCTTCCCAACACACATGCAAAGTGTAAAAGACATCCAAGTTTCACCATGTTATGTTCTGCTTATGAATTTTATGAATAAAAAAATGTAAAAATATATCATAAATACATTTTAACCTAAAGAAGATGCCACATAAACATTTTATTCACATTGTTCTGCCCAGTATATAGGTGAGCATCAGGGTTATTACATATCTCCATTACTATTCTGTGTTATTGTATTCACCGTCTTGATGCTTTTTATAATATTAGGCTCTATATTGACCTTCACATACCTCCCGACTCTTCCTTTCTTGAAAAGCCATTCACATGGTCCCTGTTTTGAGGGAAAGTGTCACGTATAAGGGCAATAATCAGTTTCCACCCTTGACTAGGTTCTTCCTGTTGTTTTCTCTCTGAATCCAGGAGGAAAATGCAACCTTGGAGAGTCAGTTCTACAGAAAACATTTGTGTATGGAGCATTGTGCACATATTAGGTATCTCTAAAACCAAGTTTACACATTTTGTCATTTTGCAAGAATATAATGTACCTCTTTGAAATTTTGTGAGTTATACCTTCATACTCTGCATGCCCTTTAGGATTATATTTATGTTTTTTTTCTAGCTCCAAGTATGAATTTTATGCAGATAACAGTGGCTAGTTTGGATTTTCCAGTAGGAAGGTATAGTGACTTATGTGGCAGAAAATAAAGGGCAACAGGTCTACAATTTTTTCATCACACATTCTCCATTTATTCATACTGTGATTTCATTCCTGATTTTCATAATCTCACACAAAAAAACATATGGCCCCATTCAATTGGCCAAATCGCTATTACTTGAATCCGTAATGTAACTCGTAAATGGCTACATTTGCTGATTCCAAAATCACTACGGACTAGCCAAAGACGTAACTCTGTCTATTTCCTCCATTCATTTTTTAAGCCTGCAAAAGTTAGCAGTGCTAAAGACGCAAAATCAATATTCAATTCCAAAAGTTCAAGTAGCCCGCAAATGAAACCTGACCCACAACTCGAAAATGTATCAAAAAATATTACAAGTACTAGATAGCACTCACAACGGGGTTAGTAACTAGTTCTGACAACTGCAGCAGCAAATAAACACACTCTACTGTACTTTAAATACTGGGAAAGCATGGAAAGGCATTATAATTAATTGCACAACAGTCTCAGCTTGCAAATCTGCAATAACAAAATAATTATTTTTTACTTTTATTTCTGTGTTATATCAGTCCCGGGAATCAAGGGGTTAATACATATCATGGAACCCACATGGACGAGACCAGTTGTTTTAATGATTTTTATAGATTTCAACATTGCTGGATTGCGAGTTTGATCATAATTTCTACTTCTAAACACTAATTAATTGTAGTATAAACTCCATGTTTTACTCATTTACTAGTAGCTGTGTCTACGAAGTATTGCAAGTATTTAAGAAGTAAATTGCGGGCTTGCTCATAAGATAAGTTCATGCCCCTACTTACGAGTGCATGGTTTACGTGTGGACGCTGTGAGAGGGCAGTTGTGAGTTACAGACAACTGAACAAATTTAAATGTTTCGAAAAAATGCAACCCACAGCCAAAATTTCAGGTTACAGGCAATTACGGACTTGCAATTGAATGGGGCCCATAGTCTTAACCTATGTGGAAATTACGTTTCAAAAGGATACTACTGCTATAAGCAAACAACCCATTCTAGTCTTTGGGAATAGTCTAGAAATTGTTGATATCTTTCCTTAATTCCAGATGAATTAATTGGTGTATCACTCACTATAAACTATATTGACATACCTGAGCTCAAATGGACATACCCTTAAACTGTTAATGTGCCCTTAGTACTGGAGCTGAGAAACACTTCTCTAGATCAGTGGTTTCCAATCAAGGTTGTTTCTAAGCAAACTGAGGCTTGGGGTAATAAGGTAAAAGGCACACCCTATGCTCCATCATAATGATGTCTAGAATACATTACGGGGACAGTTAAATCAATATTCACAGCTAAACATTTACTGTTCTTGCCTAGCAAACTGCCTAGTTATTCTCTGTCACATGCATACACACATATAGTCACGGATGTTTACACATGTACAGTTGCCCACAGAATTATCCACAATACATATACATACATACTGACAATTGTGATAATAGAGCCAAAACTCTCCTTTGCATCACCCACAAATTAAGCAACGTGTACATTTATAAATAAACATGGGCTGATCTATGTATATACAATGAATCTTGCTCATGCTTAATTAATTATATGTGTAAATTATTCCCCTAATTAGTATATATTTCTATATATATCCTCTCTGCAGCTAACAGAATGATCTTGTACTTAACTGTGATGCAGTATTCCCTTACTTATAGTAGAACATATTGTTGTATTATTTTTTTTTACCACCTGTTATAAAGGCAGTGAATGGTGAAAAAACATTAAAATATTAATGTTGATGCCTCTGTTGAATCCAGGAGGCAACCATTATACTCTGGTGAAGCATACATGTATGTATGAGAGCGTGCAAAATGCCTGCTTCTGAATACTAATGCAGGGAAAAGGGTAGGTGGCAAATATGAACATCTCCAATGATTTAACAAATCCATCTCCTCTCTCCTTCCTGCCGACCCCTCCCTCTTCTGTTCAGTATTTAAGAGAACGCTGACAGACTCCAAACTATAAACTAATGCTTAATTCAGACTACATGGAAACTTTTCATACACAAAAATGTCTGCAAAAAGGAAGAGTTTAATTATAATGGTTTTGCGTTCATGGCTTGCACAGCTGCTTATGTTGCTGGTTTGTTATACACTTTTCAAGATGTTTTTTCCACTGACTAAAGCAACTAAGCAGCTTAGAAATTATCTTAAATTAAGCAAAATCAAGGTGTTCATTAGTATAAGGTACAAGTAAAGTAGCAGCTTAACATTTTGCTAGCAGAAACAAACATAACTTTTGTATAACATGAATTGGGCACACAGTCCTAGGTTTTATTATTTCCTTTGTTGCGCTATATGAGTATAAATGTTGCAACTATAAACATAAATGCATGTCCTAGCAGCTGGTAATTGTGTAATGCATCCCCAAAGCACAAGGAGTTTGCAAGCCTTTATTAGTTGTCATTGATAGATGAGCCGGAGAGGTTTATGTCGGTGATTTTATTCTAGAGGTCATGGTCTATGTCACAGGCTTTTTTTTTTAATTGGTCTGTAGAGTCAGACAGTACAGGGTTTTTTGCTAAACAAATGTATGCAACATTTGTTTTATGAAGTCATTGATATGTTTTATTAAAGGACCATTGTCGTACATTTAGAAGTAAATCTCATATGTTTGTTTCTGGGCATAGTCTATTAAAAACAGTATGCAATTTAAAACAAATAATAGTTAATATTTGTTTTACTTTTAAAATTGTCTGTTTTCTCCTAAAGCAGAACTACTGATCTCCACCTCCCTGTGCCTTCTTAGGGGGCATGGCTATCTCTCCCTGGGATTATCATGGAGCTTGGAAGCAAGCTGGGCTATGATGTAATTAGCTCCGCCCCCTACCTACACAGATGTAACAGCTATATTGTAACCTATTTGTGTCCAGAGACAGTGTATGAGCCATCATAGCCCAGCCTCCTTTACTGAGCATGCTTAGTCTGAACCAGAGTCTGACTGGTCAGACTTTTTTTAGTTCAGCTTTCAGGCACAGGTGGACACACGTCCAGATAAGCACAAGGAGGTGGGCATAAGTAAACGGGGGTTAGGGTTAGTTCAAGGGATATTTATGCAAAAAAAGTAGAGGTTGTATTTTTCTATGGGTTTTTTCTAAAGGTCTTTTTCTATAGAGAATTGCCTGGTATTTGGGACTGGGTCACTCTTCTGAGTAAGAGCAGACTGATATACTACAGGGTATTTCTCCCTGTGAAGGGCACAAGTGAGGACAAACCTACTGATATTTTGTTCTCAGATAAGCACCTCTACTCTTTTTGCTTACATTTTCCTCACCTTATGGGTGATACGGGGAACCAGACATAGACTTCTTGCTCACTGTGCTTTAGGGAGGGCAGTTGCACCTCACTGACGAGGCCCACAGAAGCCGAAACGTACGTCTGGGGTTTGATCTTTTCTCCTGTTCAGGGTAGAATTGCCTGGTATTTTGGAGCTGGGTTCTGTTTTGAGTGAGACCAGACTGATATACTACAGGATATTTCTCCCTGCGAAGGGCATAAGTGGCTAAAAGTGACTGCTCTCTGAGTAGGTGATCAGACCTATAGAAAAAACACTCTGAGGTATTTTTCGTTCTCAGATGAGCACCTTTACTCTTTTTGCTTATTTCAAGGGTTAGGCTAACATTATAAGCATAGAACTTCTCTCACATATCTGCAGCTCTGCAAAATATCGTCAGCGCCATCTAGTTCCAGCGGCGGACCTGTCCTGATACCATACCAGGATAAATCCCAAAATTTTAACAGGCCTTCCTCTGTATTACCTATTTGCTAATTGTGCTCTTTGCCCGTTATCAAATTTAGTTATTCATAGAAACACAGAGAAAAAAAATACTGCAGTGGTGCTTTAAAGGGCAAGATCCACACAAACTTAAGTTACTTTTATAATAAAGAGTACACTTAGAGAAGTTTAAAAGTATATAGAAGTTTCCTGGGTTTCAAATGTTTCCTAAAAAAGAGCCACTGATTAGTAGAAAAAATATGTATTATATTGAAAAGTTGAATGTACTTACATATTTATATGCTGGATACTGCTATTTGGATTTGCACATCCCTAGGATGCTTACATAAAATTGTACCTGACTGCAGAGCAGCTAGGTACAAGTTGTGACCTCCAAAGGAAGTGCTGCCAGTCACATGGTTGGTTGGGTCACAACTGAAATTTTCCACAAGGAGACAGGGACAGAGATAAAAACAAACAAACACCAGCAGCAGTTGATTCAGGGAACAGACAACCTACAGGGTTTTAATCTAGTGTGAATGTGCTGCACAGATATGAAAATACATAGCACTTTCTAACATGTGCCAGACTACATATCCCAGGCTGCTTTGCATCACAGACTGCAACCCTAGATCTTGATGCAAATGTTTCAGCCTCTGCTTCCTCCTGATTTACCAAAACAATTTTTTAATGTTATGCTAATTTAGCCTGGGTTTGTAGAGGGTGTTAACCCTAATTTTCAACGGTCAGAAATTACAAGCCATTTTGCTAACTTTAAGGTAAGTGTTTAAATGTTTATTTTGGTATTTTTTTCATGCAATAAAATGTTTTCATACACTACTGATTCTCCTCTGTTAGATGCACTTATAATCCAGGAAACTTAGATATGCCTTTAACTATCTATATCAAAGTTATGGGATTTGCCTATTTAATTACTCCTCTATATTTGTAGACAGTGGAAACCGCTAATAGCATCGTCATTACTGACATTGAACTATGTAGTCTGATTGGGTTAAAAAGTCAAGAGCCAGCAGCAGTTCTGAACTGCGGCAGCTGCTTTCCTTTATCTGTGTTCTCCACACTCCATACTACATAGATGTTTTATAGCAGTAATGGGAAAGTGCTACAACTTCTAATTACTTCTGTAATTGTTATCCTTTATATACGATCAACCTATGTTTAGGTGGAACTTCTCCTTGCTGTTCTTTGCAGTTTTTTATGCTTAAAAGTATTTGGACAAATTACAAGCACGGTGTAATACATTGTTGTTTGTTGTTCAGTCCTTCAGTCATGTCCGACTCTCTGTGACCATATAGACGAAGCACTCCAGGCATATCTGTCTGTGTTTCTTGTTGTGCTTATCCATATAGTTTTCTTGGCAAAGACCCTGGAGTGGTTTGCAAGCACCCTCTCTAGTGGACTATGGTTTGTCTTACCTCTCTGCTACCTGCCCATCTTGGGTGACCCTACATGGTATAGTTCAAAGCTTCATTGAGGTACACAAGCCCCTTCACGTGACAAGGTAGAGATCAAGAAAGGGAATAAGCAAAGTACTACAGACATAATCTAAAGATTCCCATGTTTATACTTTTTATTGGGTTTTACATTTAAAAACTACACAAGCATGACATAACGACATCAGGAATATAAACCGAAAAATATTGGTCATCTAGCTGTCATTTATATTTTACTAATAAGTTATAACTGTATACTGAGGCCAGCTGGATTTGCCAAGGAGCTGAAATAATTAAAGACTTTACAAACTGAAGATTGGCTTTTTATTCACAATTTGCTATGGACTAAAGAAAAGGATGTATTGTAAAAAAAATATAGTAAACTTTTTAAAAATCTTGAACAATGTATAGACTAGATGAACATGGAAATGGCTCCATTCATTCATGTTGTTTATTATTTGAATCGAAAAAGTGAGCTGTAAAATGTATAAATAGTGGTATAAAGGTCTATGAATGTCTGCAATGGTAATATTGCTAATAGGTAAAGCACATCTGTAGCCTTCAGTGATCACCCGACTGAGAGAACATTAACTAATATGATATGGAATCTATCTTTCTCTTAAGATTTTTGAGATGTCTTTGAGAGATTTTGGAGATCTCTTAGAGTTGTCTATGTGAGATTTTGGAGATCTCGATTTTGGAGGTGTCTTGGAGAGATCTATTGAGAGATTTTGAGAATGTCTTAAATGGGAGAAAGAATGTTTTAGACTATCTTGTGGAGATCTATAAGCAGGGGCGTAGAAACTGGGGGGATGGGGGACACACAAAAAATAGCAAAATTAACTTAATAATGCATTACCAGATTTGGGTACTAGAGCGTGCCAGCACTATGGAGCAGTATGCCTTTCCCGTGAAAGCTTTTCATTTATATATAAATATATATAATACATATATATATATCTATCTATATCTATCTATCTATATATATATATATATATATATATATATAGATATGTAATATCTATCTATCTATATATATATATATTTATATTTATATTATTCATTATTTTGGGGGCAGATATTTATTCATAATTTTGGGGGCAGATGGGTGGGTGGGGCTCCCAGGGTCATTGCAAATGTAGACAAAGAAATTGGCAGTAGATCTGCCCCTGCTGCCTGTCCTGGGAGTTGAATTGCATCACTCAGGGCCACATTTTTTTTGTCTCTTAAAACTTTATCCCCCCCCCCCCCCAGATTTTTTGGGCTCCTACGCCCATGTCTTTAAGAGATGTTGGAGACAACATCTCTCAAGACTCTCTCCACAGAGAAAAGGGTGAAATTGAGTCATGTCTTCAAGTTTCTTTCACATCTTAGTGAATCTAACCTTTATTCTCCAGGAAGTATTTTAATTTTCATTTATTTATTATATTTTCACACATTACTATAAGTCAGTCTTTGTAGCTCTCTACTTTAAAATACGTTTAATTGATTCACTTCTGAATTGCTAGCACAATTAGCACATAGCCGCTAAGCTAAAATGACATCCTTTTAGCATCATTGACATTCTTGGGGCATTTTGTGATTTTGCATTTATTTTGGTTACTCATTTATTTCCCAGAAGCAATTATCTCACCCCTGCTACAAATTTATAAGCCGACTGTTGACAATTCATTACAGATTCTAATTACATCAATTATGTTTAAGCTCTAAGGGGCAGAGGTTGCCTTGTCTGTTTACATGAGCTTAGCTCTCTTATTCTAACATTGAATGCCGGCTCCTTTGTACGTTGCTCGCTTGTTATCATTTTATTGACTGCAGCGTACACCGTCTGTGTTTTATCAATGTCTACAGCACCTTGCTAATCAATTTGTGATAATTACTTCCATGCAACTACATTTTACATTGAAATAAAGGGCTTAATCCAGTTATTCTTAACAGTAGGTCCTAGGATGGTACCAGTCCCTAAGACCTTATGAGGTGTGGGGAGCCTAACACTTTAAATATGTAACTCCCGTAAATCACAGTTATAGATTGTTAAGGAATGTACTTACAGCTAAATGTCCTCTGTTCATATAAATGCAATATCAAAATAAAATGTAATGTGTCACATGTAGTATCACCCTGTACAAAATGTTATTGATCTTAAAGATGTTCCCCATTATCAATGGGTACACTTATAACGAAGGTCGAGAGTCACTGCTTTAAATGACCATTGAAGTGTCATGTTTATACTATCACTCAACATGATAATGAACACATTTTTGGGTAGTTAAAAAATGAGTTTCCTTTCACAGGGGACTCATATTTTTACTCATCTGAACTGCAGATAAGATCTCTGTTCAGCTTTACTGAAAGATTGACACGTTTTCTTGTATGACTTTTATTAAGAATTAAGGTTTCGTTACTATAAGAGAACGAAGAGCAATACATTAAATATAGATATGCAACTCAATGAAGTAGGTCACTTATCATGCTGTACATATAGATAAGTTCTGACATTCTTTTCACACTATATTAACTCAAATAGAGCCCTAGTTCAGTCTCAAATCTCTCAAACCTTCATGTCAGTCATATCTTTATTTCTTTATCTTTTAGGTTATTAGGGAAGCAGGAAAGAAAAAGAAGGAGGAGTATAGAAGGGGAATGAAAAGGGAAGATGAGTGTTAAATAAGAACCGGCACAAGTAGGGAAAAAGAGTGGGAAGGAGAGAACAGGATAGAGAATAGAATAAGGAAAACAGTAACTTGGAGGGAGGTAGTTCTGTGTTACTACACCGGTAGTGTGAGCACAGTATCACCTATCATTTGCCTTGTACAATCCAGTAACAGAATGCAGGACCATTCCTGCTAGAAATCAGACAGAAAAGACCCAATGTCATCAATATATGCTAAATCTGAGCCAGAAATTATTGAATAGTACTAGGAATACAATAAACTTACAGTCAATTAGTGTTATTTTAAATGTACTGTGCATACATATGTCAATATTGAATTTAAGCATTATTCAATGTAGAAATTTTTTCCCCCAATATACTCTGACACCTTCAGAACCAGTTAGCAGGTCTGAAGTTGTCAGTGAGCCCTATTAAATTCCCTCAACGTGTAAAACCGTAGCCCGTAACGTAGCACGAAAGACTTGTGGCTATTAAATTGGTCACGTAAAGCAAGCCACTGCCAATCTGCAGTTTATGAGCTAAAAAAAACCTATGGAACGTGGAACTTCGTAGCCGCAAATCTTTTGTTCTGTCAAGCCCGTAAGTACTATGTTTCAATTTCGCTATTAAATTGCAACAAATTTACTGGGGTTCAAGCCCATAACCAGCGAATGGAGCCAAAAAGCCAATGAGTACTAGAGAGGACCCGCTAGGGGGTTAAAGCCCAATCCGTAGCACTGCAAATGCAAATATACACACACTACTGTACTTATAATAATAGGGAAAGTGATGTTAGGTATGAAAATTAATAGCACAACATTCTCAAACTCACACAGCAAATCTGCAATATAAAATACTTTCTGTTTAATTTCCATGTTATATCAATCCCGGCAATCAATGTGTTAATACATATAATGGAACTCACGTAGAATAGAATATCATATTTATGGTTTTATCAATATTGTATAATTTCTGTAAAGTGTGGGTCCGATTGAAACTCGTAATTGAAGCCTGTAAGACTTTGAAATCTAACCTCCATTTTTCAGTGACATAATTATGACGATCTCTGTTGCCATTGGCTCCACCTAAACCCATGACTATGGGTTTGACTAATTGATCATGTTCAGGGCCGCGCATCCAACGTGTGACAAATGGTTTACAGGTTTGTGTCTCAATCCCGCAACTTGCACCCTGCACGAATTTAATAGCTCTGTAACTCTGCCAAATTTCAAGCCTGCAGCCGTTGTGGGTCTCACATTGCACTTACGGGCTTGGAATTTAATAGGGCTAATTGTATTAACTTAGTATACTTTCTTAGGCCCCTATTGTAATCTACTATATCACAGATTACACCATGTTTAAGTGCAAACTAAATCTCCCTAGCTATGTTAATCACCCATCCCTGAAACATTGTGAGAGAACTGCTATGAGTGACTGCAGCAAACCAGAGCCGAAAATTACGGCAAACCTTTTCAGTGATTTTTTACACTGCTAAAAGATTACGAGTAACTTCATTAGAGTTTCACACCAAAACCCTATGCTAATCAGATCACTAGCAATATAGGGCAGTGTTGTAACAACAAACATATTGCATGTACTAAAGACCATACACAAATGGTTTTAAAGCAGCACACTTAACAGTTTAATATACACAGATGTGTAATTAAAACATATGATATTTTATCATTATGTACTTCTCATTATACAACATCCAGGGGAACACACAGCCCAGTACTCAACGGGTTAATACATACCAGGCAACCACAGACTAGGAGCAAATGCTCTAGTTGTCTATATACTATATATATATATATATATATATATATATATATATATATATATATATATATATGCACAAAATAAACACATAAAATAAATATATAAATATATAAATAAATATATATATATATATATATATATATATACGATTTATT
This sequence comes from Discoglossus pictus, assembly GCA_027410445.1. Lineage (NCBI taxonomy): Eukaryota > Metazoa > Chordata > Amphibia > Anura > Alytidae > Discoglossus > Discoglossus pictus. The sequence continues at coordinate 42,481,353 of CM050163.1, forward strand.
GTCGCAGTTACAGCGCTTGTTCTCACTTATCATAATAATCATGACATTGTCATTTTCTATTGTTCCCTATAGCTGTTTCTCATCTGTAATGCTTGGTTTGGTGCCATATAATGAGTGAACACATACTTCCTACACTGAAAACTCTTGCGGACAAGGCAGGGTTTACGGATGTGGACTGAGTGCCTTAATATTTTGAGTAAAAAGATTAGAATAAACGTGTAGGGAAAAATAGCCCCAGAAGCGATTTTACATAATACTGCAAATTACACCACTCAATTTGTATGGGTGCCTTAGTTATTAAACTAGATAGCATATGTTATGTTTTTACTTGTCTTCAAGAGGATTGTAGGTATACAGTATCTGCTAAAATTAAAGTATGAACATTAAACATAAAATAAGGATGTAGTAACAAGAAGAGTATCAAGCAGTCTGCACATGATTAAGTACTCTGAGCACTTCATGGGCATTTTTGGTAGTACAGTTATACCCTGCCTAACACTAGTCCTTTGAGTGTTGATTCGCTAAAGCCCCCTTTTTCCCTGAAATTCCTCACTTAGCATTAAACCTTGCAATAGCTAAGTTTTTACTCCAAATCCTGTTTAGCTCTTGAAGACCCTGCTCCTCGCTCTCCGATACGCCATAGCGCTCGGACAGCCCTGTTTATCGCTGTTTCACATATTAGGAATGCATGTGTAGTGCTAAACAGGGTATTGCTGTATATAAAAAATACATGCTAAGACAGCATTATGTAAAGAAATGTATGTGGTAGATCCACAATAGCCATGTCCAAATAGCAGGGAAGGGGTAGATTTAAGTGCTACTTTTGAAACTTTTTACATTACCATGTGTTTAAAATGAAAGTGTCATGTTCATTTGATAGTAGATTTAGGCACTTACTATAAGTTGTTTTACAGAGTTTAATGAGGCAGTTATGGCACAATAGGTAAGTCCTGTATAGAATGAGAAGAGTTGCAACTGTGAGAAATGTGCTTTGTGGTAATAACAGGAAAGTTGTCATACATATCAAGCCATGTTGTCAGGTTCAATGATATTCAGTTCTAAATTATAATGGGTTCAGCGATTTCCAGACTGATCTCTGGCTCCCAGATGGTGCTGCATGTTGGCTTGGGTGAGCGATGACTGCGAGCACCTCAGTGTGTTCAAATGCTCCTGGGCCATAAAGTGTCCCTCACCGTTGCAGCCCATAACAGCAACATTGGGACTTTTGCAGCATTGGTCCCATGTCTTTCAAGACCCAGTGGTGTTCAGTATAAGAACTGTCACTTCTGTGCCTTGAATCCAGGGTCTGCATGTGCTTTGACCATGAGTTTGCCTATAAGACCTTAGGCCATAATTTTGTTGATATCTGATTTACAGTTTAAGCTAAATAGTAAAGTGTAGCAGATTATATATTAAATGGGTTTTTGTGATTTGGACAGCTGCTTTCTGGTATGACTGCCAATCATTTGTTGCTGCACTTCTGTTTACTTCCCTCCAGAGGCTACCCATGCCCGAATTATTGAATAGGCAACATAGGCAGTCGCCTAGAGCGTTATTCAGTGAGGGATGCTTCATTCAAAAACTGTAAGCAAAAAAAAAGCCCCATCTGTAGCCCCACCTCCCTCTTCCTCCTGTCTGTGTCCTACTTCCAGGAGGAGGACCCTGCATCTGTACAGTATAAGCAGAGTGGCAAGAAAAGCACCTACAATGAGGTGCTGTTAAAATAGGTAAAGTGCCCCTTGTATCACCTGCCATGCTAGTTAAATACAGTATTTTAATTGTGTATGTCAGTGTGTATGTGTCTCTATGTGTGTGTGTGTATCTATGTGTGTGTCTGCAACTCTATGTGTGTGTCTGTGTTTCTGTGTATATGTGTCTCTATGTGTGTGTCTGTACTTCGATGTGTGCATCTGTATTATTATTATTATTATTATCTTTATTTATATCGCGCCAACATATTCCGTAGCGCTGTACAGGGGTTGAGTACATAGCAGAAAACAAATTAAACACCTTGTAAAGAATGGAGGGCCCTGTTTTCGAGCATAAAATCAAATGTACATAGAGCTTGTTTCCAAGGCCTGACACAAGATTGAAAACTCGCAAACTTACAATCTAAGGGTTTAGGTGTGATACAAGAGGGTGACAAATACAATTGAAAGCAATTGGTTCAGTAAAGTGGAGGGGTCTGTGTGTTGTACTGTAGATTGTGGGTGTGAGTGTTATTAAGCTGTGGAATGTTCAGTTGTACATGTTAAGGCTGAAGATGATAAGATTTTTTAAACAGGTGTGTTTTTAATAATTTCTTAAAGGTTTTGAGGCAGGAAGATAATCTAATGGAGCGGGGCAAGGAGTTCCAAATGGATGGGGAAGCACGAGAAAAGTCTTGAAGACGGGAGTGAGAGGAGGTGATGAGAGAGGAGGAAAGAAGAAGGTCGTTAGCAGAACGAAGGGGCCGGTTGGGAGAGTATTTTGAAACAAGAGCAGAGATATAAGGGGGTGCACTGTTGTTGAGGGCTTTATGTGTTAGGGTCATGATTTTAAATTTGATTCGGGAAGCTATGGGAAGCCAGTGGAGTGATTGACAGAGAGGGGCTGCCGACACTGATCGTTTGGTATTGAAGATGAGTCTAGCGGAGGCGTTCATTATGGATTGGAGGGGAGACAGACGAGAGATGGGGAGGCCAGCAAGGAGGGAATTGCAGTAGTCGAGTCGAGAGATGATGAGAGAGTGAATTAGAATTTTAGCTGTGTCTTCTGTAAGATAATGACGAATTTTGGAGATGTTTTTTAGGTGAAACTGACATGATTTTGTTATTGCTTGGATGTGAGGAATAAAAGAGAGGGCGGGATCCAGTAGAACCCCAAGACAACGGGCCTGGGAGGTAGGGGCGATGATGGTGTTGTCAACAGTGAGAGATATTTGAGGTGTGGAAGCTGTAGTAGAGGGTGGAAAGATTAGAAGTTCAGTTTTAGACATGTTGAGTTTGAGTTGACGGGTGGACATCCAGGAGGATATGCTAGAGAGGCAGTTGGAAACTTGAGCTAAAAGAGAGGGGGATAGATCGGGTGCAGAGAGGTAGATTTGAGTATCATCTGCATAGAGATGATACTGAAATCCAAAGGATTTTATAAGGGTGCCAAGGGAGGAGGTGTAGATGGAGAAGAGGAGGGGGCCTAGGACAGAACCTTGGGGAACGCCAACAGACAGAGGGAGAGGTGAAGAAGAGGTGCCAGAGAAGGAGACACTAAATGTACGATCTTTAAGATAGGATGTGAACCATGAAAGAGCTGTGTCCTGGATGCCAAAAGAGCGGAGCGTTTGGATTAGAAGAGGGTGGTCAACTGTATCGAAGGCAGCAGAGAGATCCAGGAGAATTAGAATAGAGTAGTGACCCTTTGATTTGGCGGTTAGCAAGTCATTAGTGACTTTTGTAAGGGCTGTTTCTGTAGAGTGTTGGGACCGGAAGCCAGATTGGAAGGGGTCAAGTAGGGAATTGGAGGAAATAAATTGAGTGAGGCGATTGTAAACAAGCCGCTCAAGGAGTTTAGACGCAAGGGGAAGTAGTGAGATAGGGCGATAGTTGGAGGCAGAAGCTGGGTCAGAAGAGGGCTTCTTGAGAATGGGTGTAACTGTGGCATGTTTTAAGGAGGATGGAAACTTGCCAGTGTTTAGGGAGAGGTTGAATAGATGTGTGAGAGCTGGGATAAGTGTGGTGGATAGGGGAGGGATTAGCTGTGATGGAATAGGATCATGAGGACATGTGGTAAGGTGAGAGGTTGATAGTAAAGTAGATACTTCATCCTCGGTTACAGGGTCAAAGGAGTCCATAGTGGAGGTGGGATTGGGGAAGGGTAAGGGCTGGGTGTTGTCGGTTTGGGGAGAGGGTGGTGGGGTAGGGCCAAGCTGGGAGGAGAGCTCATTTCGGATGGTATCGATTTTATTTTTAAAATGGCTGGCAAAGTCATCAGCAGTGAGAGAGGAAGGGGCAGGAGGTGGGGGTGGGCGGAGGAGGGTGTTGAATGTAGCAAATAAACGTTTAGGGTTGGAGGACAGGTTTGATATTAGTGATGAGAAGTAGTGTTGTTTGGCAAGATTGAGGGCAGAGAAGTAGGAGCGCAAGGTAAACTTGTAGTGGAGAAAGTCTGCTGAAGTGCGAGATTTCCTCCATAATCGTTCTGCAGTGCGTGAGCATCTCTGTAGATAGCGTGTTTGTGTGGTGTGCCATGGTTGTGGGTGAGAGCGAGGGCGTTTGCTTGTGATTATGGGGGCAAGAGAGTCAAGGGTGGAGGTTAGAGTAGTGTTGTATTGTGAAGTGGCGACGTCAGGGCAGGCAAGGGTGGTGAGGGGGCTGAGAAGGGGTGTTAATACATTTGAAAATTGTTGTGGGTTGAGTGCTTGCAGGTTTCTGCGTGTTCTGATGGCAGGATTTGAAGAAGGGCGGTGAGCGGAGGATGAGGTGAGGTTGCAAGTTAGCAGGTGGTGGTCAGATAGGGGAAGTGAGGAGATGTCAAGGTTGGAGATAGTGCAGAGATTAGTAAAAATAAGGTCAATAGAGTGTCCACCACTATGAGTTGCGGAATCTGTCCATTGTGAGAGGCCAAGGGAAGAGGTGAGTGCAAGTAATTTTGCAGTTGTTGGGGAGGTGGGTGTGTCAGTGGCAATGTTGAAATCGCCAAGAATGAGTGAAGGTATATTGGAGGAGAGAAAGTGAGGGAGCCAGGCGGCAAAGTTGTCCAGAAATTGAGAGGGTGATCCAGGCGGGCGATAGATCACAGCTACTCGCAGAGGGATGGGAGAGAAGATGCGGATAGTGTGGACTTCAAAAGATGAGAATTGAAGGGAGGGAACAGGGGGTATGCAGCGAAAAGTGCAGCGAGAGGATAGCAGTATGCCCACACCTCCACCTTGTTTGTTCTCAGGTCTAGGAGTGTGGCTGAAGTGTAGACCACCATAAGAGAGTGCGGCAGGGGAGGCAGAGTCAGATGGAGTGAGCCAGGTTTCCGTGATAGCCAGTAAATTGAGGGAGTTGGAAATGAAGAGATCATGAATGAAGGTAAGTTTATTGCAAACAGACCTTGCATTCCAGAGGGCACAGGAGAAGGGCAAAGTAGATGGTTTGTGACAAGTGATGGGTATTAGATTATGGGTGTTTTGGGCATTTGCTGCCCTGGGGACTCTGCGTGGCTGACAGCAGGTGGGAATGAGTGATGGGCCTGGGTTAGGGGATATATCCCCACAAGCCATCAGAAGAAGGAGAGAGAGTAAAAGGAGATGGGAATAGGACTTACAGGAGCATTTCCTCTGTGTCTGTACCTGTACGTGTATATATGTGTCTCTATGTCTGTGTCTGTACCTCTATGTGTGTGTGTGTGTGTGTCTGTACCTCTATGTGTGTGTATGTGTTTGTACCTATATGTGTGTGTCTCCTGTGTCTCTTTGTGTGTCTGTACCTCTATGTGTGTGTCTGTTTCTATATGTTTGTATGTGTGTGTCTGTACTTTTATGTGTGTGTCTGTACCTCTATGTGTGTGTCTGGGTTTCCATGGTTCCGTCTATGACTCTATGTGTGTGTATGTGTCTCTGTGTGTGTTTCTGTACCTCTATGTGTGTGTATGTGTCTCTTGTGTGTGTCTTTACCTCTATGTGTGTGTCTGTGTTTCCATGGTTGTGTATGTGACTCTATGTGTGTGTATGTGTCTTTGTGTGTGTTTCTGTACCTCTATGTGTGTGTATGTGTCTCTTGTGTGTGTCTGTACCTCTATGTGTGTGTCTGTGTTTCCATGGTTGCATATGTGACTCTATGTGTGTATATGTGGCTCTGTGTGTGTCTGTTCATCTTTGAATGTGTCTCTGTGTGTGTCTGTTATTCTATGTGTGTGTATATGTACCTCTATGTGTGTGTATGTGTCTCTGTGTGTATGTGTCTCTTGTGTGTGTCTGTACCTCTATGTGTGTGTGTGTCTGTACCTCTATGTGTGTGTCTGTGGCTCTGTGTGTGTATGTGTGTATCTGCAACGCTGTGTGAATGTGTCTCAGTGTCTGTATGTGTGTTTCTGTACCTCTATGTGTGTGTGACCGAACATCCATGTGTCTGTGTCTCTGTGTGAGCGTGTATGTGTGTGTCTGTCCCTCCATGTGTGTGTGTACCTTTACGTGTGTTTCTCTGTGTGTGTATATGTGTGTCTGTTTTATCATGAAGGCCCCACTGCAGTTCAAGAAAAAATAAATTTATTTGTCAACTATGTGTAAGTCATGGACATACATTTTTTTGAGAAAATCTGAATTTTTCTAGTCTCTGGATCATGACGATGTGTTTTTTTGTGGAGGGAGGGTTGAGGAAGAAAGGAACAGAAAGCATTTCTTAATTCTAGAAGACTTCCCACCACCACTTCCCCCGCATTCGCCAGGACCCAGCATAGGCATCAACATTTATTTTTTCTAATTAAAAACTAACTGTATGACTTTTTCCTGATTAATTATGCTCACTTTTTTTCACACAATTTCTGTTTTCATTATGCAGTGACCCTTTAACTCTAATAATTATTCAGTTTTTATGTGTGATATAAGTGATCATGATTTATGTTTGTGTAACATGCTTGCTGTCCTCAATCATAGAGAAATATAAATAATAGTTTTGTGCATTATTATGACCCATCATCAAATGCATATTTTAAACAAGTAATTGCTTGGTTTGTGTATGAGTAGCTATGTTGTTAAAATGGCTGTTATGGGGAAATACAGTGCCTTGCAAAAGTATTCACCCCCCTTGAATTTTTACCTATTTGTTACATTACAGCCTTAAGTTAAATGTTTTGTTATTCTGAATTTTATGTGATGGATCAGAACACAATAGTCTAAGTTGGTGAAGTGAAATTAGAAAAATATATACATAAAACTATTTTTTAGAAATAGAAAACAGAAAATTGGCATGTGCGTATGTATTCACCCCCTTTGTTATAAAGCCCATAAAAAGCTCTGTTGCAACCAATTACCTTCAGAAGTCACATAATTACTGAACTGATGTCCACCTGTGTGCAATCTAAGTGTCACATAATCTGTCATTACATATACACACCTTTTTTGAAAGGCCCCAGAGGCTGCAACACCTAAGCAAGAGGCACCACTAACCAAACACTGCCATGAAGACCAAGGAACTCTCCAAACAAGTAAGGGACAATGTTGTTGAGAAGTACAAGTCAGTGTTAGGTTATAAAAAAAAATCAAAATCTTTGATGATCTCTAGGAGCACCATCAAATCTATCATAACCAAATGGAAAGAACATGGCACAACAGCAAACCTGCCCACCAAAATTCACGGACCGGGCAAGGAGGGCACTAATCAGAGAGGCAGCACAGAGACCTAAGGTAACCCTGGACACCTATGTATGGCTCAAACCCAACACATCACATCACCCAAAGAACACCATACCCTCAGTGAAAAATGGTGGTGGCCGCATCATGCTACGGGCATGTTTTTCAGCAGCTGGGACTGGGAAAATGGTCAGAGTTTAGGGAAAGATGGATGGTGCAAATTACAGGGATATTCTTGAGCAAAACCTGTACCACTCTGTGCGTGATTTGAGGCTAGGACGGAGGTTCGCCTTCCAGCAGGACAATGACCCCAAACACACTGCTAAAGCAACACTTGAGTGGTTTAAGGGGAAACATGTAAATGTGTTGGAATGGCCGAGTCACAGCCCAGACCTCAATCCAATAGAAAATCTGTGGTCAGACTTAAATATGGTTGTTCACAAGCTCAAACCATCCAACTTGAAGGAGCTGGAGAAGTTTCTACATAGTTTCTTCCATCCAACATGGAAGCACCCAGGCACTGTGGAATCTAAGATGTTCTGTAAATGTAATTATACTCATGCTGTTATGCCCATGGATATTATAGATGCTGCTGTTCTTCATTTTTAAAGGTTTTCTCAAACTAATATGAACTAGGCTTGATGAATATTAGTCCTTGGGAGTTTATTTCAGAACAGGTGTATCAATCAGTTGTTCTATCAGTTTGTGCTTTCACATGGATATAATTATTATTATTATAGTTTATTTGTGATGCGCCAACATATTCCGTAGCGCTATACATAAGTTAAGTTATAGGCAATGACAAGTTCAAGATTCACACATATAATGAAAATCTGTAATGTATCAGCCTCTGAGGAGTAATTTTTGACAGGTCCAAACACAGGGATATCCGGAAAATGTGACATGGTTTAACTACAAAGGACTAACCTTGGACTAGCCAAATTCAAATTTACTCTAAAAATTTTCCCCAAAGGAAGTCAAGCCTAAATGCACTCATAACCCTCTTCCATTTACAGTCAGAATCCTGTGTTGCCAGTTAACTGGCAGAAGAAAAACATGATATGCATGTGATTGGGATTTTTTATGTAAAAGAAAGTTGGTAAGAGTGGTGAAAACATTTAAACTTTGCTTTCTCATGGGCAGCTTTCTATAGTAATTTTACAACATCTTAAAAGCCCTTGTTTGTGCCTTCGCAATTGCAGAGTCCATTTATTGTTATTATGTAAAGGCTATAAGTGGCTTGCATTTACCTGTCTTATAAAATTGTACTCTGCATTAACTCAGCCAACTCATCCAAAAACGATGCCAGACTTTGTGCCAAAACTGGAGCTCCATTGTAGATATGATGATGTTTCAGATTATGATTGATTGATGTTTGTTTGGAAGCGCCTTTCTCTTGTCCATTACATAGAGGACAGGATTATTCACTGGACTTTGTAACGAAAAAGTAAATTCAGTTTTAATTTTGTTATTTCTTTATTTCTGAACTCTGCAGTAGAAAACAAAATCATTTTCAACAATCATTTATTTGACAGTTCTAAGAACTAAGGGCTCAATTTCATGGCTCCCGTAAGAAATCCCACATAGGAACCAACATAGTGTCAGGGTGAATCAGTGAAGTGAACCCTGGATGCGGCTCTACTCCCACAACTTGAAGTTGACTATACCGTTTAAGAAGGTAGCACAACTTTAGCGCGTCTGACTAATGCGCGCCGACAAATGCCCGCCGACGCATGCGCGCGCACAGAAAGGGGTGCACGTCATTAGCGCGCCCCGACATCTGTGCGCAGGTCCACTCACAGGGGGGCAGTTGGAGTTGAGAACATGGGAGGAATACATAGGCATATTAGCCTGGGTAACTATAGCGCATAAGAGACAGAAAAAGGAGAGAATTATGTGGAACTCAAGAGAGAGGGACATAGAAAGAAAGGGACAGCTAAACAAAGCAAGAGGCTCCATCCCATGACACACGCTCTGATACACAGCCAACACGCCAATGGAAACCAACAATGCCAGGAGAAATTTAAGGCTCCCAGGACACAGCTCACCTCCATTCTCACTCGCACTTTCTGCACCTCCATCTCTTCCACTCCTCGCTCCTTGTCTGCCTCTCACATAGCTTTATGTCTCTTTTTCTTACCTTCCTATGCCTCTCTCTACCTCTCTCTCCCCTTTCTCTCTTTGCCTTCTTCCTCTTTCTCTTAATGTCTTAGCCTCTCCCACTTCATCTTAGAACTTAATCTTCAGATTTCAAGCCCTTTTCTTTATTTCTTTCCCCTTATTCTGCCTCATTTCTCTCCTTTCCTCTATAATTACCTCTCATTTCCTTTGCCTTTCCCTCTCACTCATTTAATCTCTCTCAATCTTTCCTTCTCGTCAAACCTCTAAGCTTCTCTATAATTCTCTGTGTCCATCTCTTTCCCGTGCCATATCATTCTCATTCCTTTGTCTGCTTTCCCATCTTCAGACTCTTGCTCTGCCTGTACTCCCCTTTGCCTTCCTATGCCAATCTTTCTTCATCTATCCCTCTTTTACTTCCTTTGTCTCTTTTTCTCCTGGTTCTTTGCTTTTTTCTTTCTTCCTTTGTCTATCTCTTTATTTGTTTGTCTCTCCCAAATTCCTTATCCCTCCCTTCATCTGCCCCTCTCAACTCCCTATATTTCCCAGGTTGGTCTCCATTCCTCTCTCTCTCTTCTTCTTCCCTTCTCTTTCTCTCTTTTCTTACCCCCTTCCTTTGTCCCTCTTTCTCTCTATTCTTCTCCATCTGCCCCCTAGGTCTATCTTTCTCCAGCCTCTCTTTAGAGCCTGCTTTGTTTATCTGTCCCTTTCTTCCTCTGTCCCTCTCTATTGAATTCCACTTAATTCTCTCCTTTTTCTGAGAGCCCCTTACCCCATCATCACTCTCATCTCCCTGTGCGCAGATGTCGGGGTGTGCTACTGACGGGCGCACTTTTGTGTGTGCGTGCATGTGTTGGTGCACTTTTGACGGCGCGCATTAGTCAGGCGCGCTAAAGTCGGGGTGCCGTCTAAGAACACCCTAACACCCACGATCTTGGTCCTTTCGCTGTGATGACATTTGAGCTTCACCTAACGCTAAATTGCTGTATTTGTCCTGTTATTCACTACTAAAGACAACATCACCAAATCCTTTTCCTGGCCATACACTAGCCCCTCCTCAACCTATGCTGGTAAATGGCAAAGTTGAATACAAAATTGTCAAAAGGTATCTTGGATTCCAGGTGGAGAGATCGCCAGCCTAAATACTGAGCAAAAATCTGTTATTTTGCACATAGAAGTGAGAACCATGCAGGGAAAAACAATGAACAATAAATATTTGCATTTAAAGATAAGGGAGTTTTGAAACAAAAAAAGTGCAATACTTTTCAGTCAAAGGACCACATTAACTGATCTAATTTCCATGACTTTATATAGTCGTGATCAACACATTTTTTTATTTATTGTGATTTAAAGCGTCTTTTATGAGAGACAAGTTACATTTAAAATAGCTGTTTTCCCCCTGACCTTTAAGCTGGAGTTCTTTCTATCTTTTACAAACTATAGCTGAGTATGCAGCATGTTTCCCCACTCTATGCCAGTAAGACAGGTGCAAGGTCAGCTGCAGACTTGGCCATGATTTAAAAAGGATGGATGGAGCTTCTGCTCAAAGATGATGATAAACCAGCAATTTTCAGTTTGTTTTCTCAAAAAAAAAATTTGGGTCACAATAACATACTAATAATAATAATAAGAAGAATAAGTTGTTTAGACTGATTCATTACTTCTTAAGAAGTAGGATCATTATAGTGGCCCATTCATTAACTGTGTGTCAGTATAATGACATCACATTGTACTATGGCTTTCCTAGGGTCTCATTCAAATATAATTTGGCCAATTAAATAAGGCTCTATATAATTTATGCACAGAGCATATTTTTTTACAAAAGTTTTTAGTTATTGAACTTTTATCCAAAATTAAGGTCTTCACTAACTAAAAACTTCTGTAAAAAAATATGCTCTGTGCCCTATTGGCCAAATCGCAATTGAATGAGGACCCTAGTTAGGAAGATATATATCATAATATGCAAATGTAAACTAACAGATGGGGAATACAGACTGACGGATTTGGTGGACTGCCAGCACAGTTATTTCACATGGGGGAAGGTCACTTTTGGAAACCTCGCAGTATGACTACAATCACATCACTCAAACCCACCAAAAGAACAGTAGAAAATAAGCAGACATGACATTCTCTGTGCTGTTGGCTGCATGAACCTTTGTTTCCATAAACGCGCACAATATGCAGTTTGTATGAAAAATGAGTGATGTGGATGCACAGTATTTGCCATCAGAAGCTTGTAGTATTGATATAAAAACCTGAACATCCAATGTTTGCTTTCTCACTACACTGGTAATGGGCCGTTGTATAGCAGTGCTTTCTTTTGCCGGCTAAACGTGTTGTGAAGGAACAAATAAATCAAATATTTGCAGTATGCTATCTAAAGAACTAAAATAGACAATGGACAAATGTTTTAAAACTAATAATAAAATCAAAAAGGGTTTTATTTTTAATTTTTTTTTTTTTTTTTACTTTTTTCCACACTTCCCATTTCAAGTGACCCTGTCTAAAAGAGTTAATATACTTGCTTTCATCTCAAAATCTCAAGAAATACAGTGCACTGAGCTCACAATATGTTACACTCTTTTAATCCAACAGTCATGTTAACATGGCCCTTTTATAGCATATAGCTTTTATAGTGTGTATAAATACATACACATACACACATACGTGTAACACATACATATTGTAGAAACTACACACTTTTTGAGTTTCTCATGGATTCTTGAAAAAATAACTTGAGAGAAACCAAAAAAAGAAAGTTGGACATGATAGCGCTTTAACAGGAGATTTGCACCTAAATATGGGATTATCTCTTAAAAGGAGAGGTATTTGGGGGGTTTGGGGGATATTTTTATCAAAAGATGGAGTGTCCCTCCATTGTTTTTTTATTAGACTCAGAGCACGGTTAATTGGCTCCTTTTCGAACTTGTGGATATTTATGTAGCTTTTAATCACAAATTGGATGTGCCAGAGTTAGCTAAACTTCCCACAGACTGAGCTGGTAAACAAAAGAATGAAAGATGGAAGAGAGACACAGGGGTGGGAGAGAGGCAGGGGGAGAGACAAAGGGGGGAGAGACAGGGTGGGAAGGAGGCACAGGGGAGGGGGGGAAGAGACACAGGGAAGGGAGAGGGAGGCAAGAGACACAGGAGAGGGAGTGGGAAGGAGGGAATAGACAAGGGAGGGAAGAGACACAGGGTATGGAGAGGGGAGGTAGAGACACAGGGGAGGGAGAGGGGGGGGCAGACACGGGGAGGAGGGGGGGGGGGAGACACACATCAAATATTATCCCGTCAATTTTGGCGGGCAAGTTACTAGTATATATTATTTGTAGACACCAGATGTTTCTGGAAAAAAAAAACATTTTTTTTCCACTGAAAGTATGGGCATTAGATACGAATCAAAAATTGTATCTTTTTCCTGTTATTGTGAAATATACATATTTGGCCACATAATTAACATGTAGCCAATACTGAATAGTTTAGCAGTCAATTTAAAGAGTGGTTACAGTGCTAACAGGGAGCTAATTACATCAACATATTCTTACAGTTTGTTGAAAATAGAATTTTATCACAGTTCTAATTTTCTGAATGGGAAAACATGAGCAAAGTTATTTAAATAGACATAAGAAAGCAATATGCTGAGACAACTGAAATTATTTATCTATTTTTAGTATTATTTTGCAGGAAAAAAATATAAAATGTGTTTCTGAGAAATACTTAAAATTTAGGAAAACTCAATTATAGGCAAAAGTTACCAAGCTGTCTCTTTAAAAAAAAGCCTTTTGAGAAAATGTTAGTTTTGCAAAACCCAAAAATTTTCACCATGGAGGTATTTTTTTAAAGGGCAGTAGACTGGTACTCTTCATGCTCTTCACTAAGCATTTTTCCTTCTGGGACTTTACAATTTCATCATCATGATGGCAGTGGTGTGTTTATTACTATCATTTACATTTCTATTTCTTCTCTATTATATAGTATGGTGCATTATCTAAAGATCATTCCCATTTGGTTAATTGACTGAGAGCCATTGTGTAAGATACTACTTAGACTCAGGAGGGATAGTATTGTTTTTAACTATAATTGCGGCATAGTTGACGTTATTTTTTAGTTGTTATTTCTAAGAAAATTTCCGTAAATGTATTATAACTATTATTTACATATACTAAAATTGCTTATTCATCACATAAATATACGGTAATAGAAATAAATTGCCATTGCATTACTCAAGTCTATATAGGCAATATGCTCAATGATTTATATTATAAAACAAATCAAATAATAATAAAACAGTGTATAGCTATATATATATATATATATATATATATATATATATATATATATCTGTAATCTCGTTGTGTGCAATCAGAGTTCCTGTAAGAAGCTGAAAAGGAAAACTGTGAGGCATTTATGTACATTGTTATGGATAGATGGATAAAGATTCCAAAAAAAGGAACCAGAAGGAGAACAAGGGAGAAAAAAGAACATAAGTAGGGGGAAACATAAGATAAAATAGTTGTAATTAATGAAAACAGTTTTAGGTGTGCATGTCTTAGCACTGCTGAATTGAAATAAATAAGTGTACAGAGAGTGGAAGAAGACTTTGCAGGCCGCATAATAACTTTCCTTTTCACTTCCTATACTTTTTTTTTTAAGTTAAGTGTCTGTCTACCACTAACTAATTTTAGGACAGCAGTAAATAATGAAGACCAAATAGGATAACAATGGAGAAAGAAAATTAAAACTGGAAATAAATATGAAAGTATTCTTATAAAAATATGTCTGTTCTTCTATGAAGCAGTATTTAAGTATACATATTATTCTGGAATATAATATAAGCTTGTTAGATTGACTAATTTAACTAATTCTCGCGGCGATGTGTCTGGATGAAAAAGAAAGCCAGCTGCTGCAAAGAATTCAGAATAGCAAACTGGAACGTTAGAACTGTGAACCAAGACAAACAAGAGATGACAAGATTAAACGTTGACATGCTGGGAATTAGTCAACTCAAATGGACTGGAATGCGACATTTCATATCATACCACGAGATCTTCTACGGTCAAGAATCCTGCAGAAGAAATGGAGTAGCCCTCATCATCAATCAAAGGGTTGTCAATGCAGTACTTAATTACAACCCAATAAATCACATGATTTCAGTTCAAATTCAAGCCAAGCCATTGAACATTACAGTGGTCCAAGTCTATGCTCCAACCATGGATGCCGAAGATACTGAAGTTGTCTAAAGGAGATAATGAATACCTCCTATATACAGGGAGTGCAGAATTATTAGGCAAGTTGTATTTTTGAGGATTCATTTTATTATTGAACAACAACCATGTTCTCAATGAACCCAAAAAACTCATTAATATCAAAGGTGAATATTTTTGGAAGTAGTTTTTAGTTTGTTTTTAGTTTTAGCTATTTTAGGGGGATATTTGTGTGTGCAGGTGACTATTACTGTGCATAATTATTAGGCAACTTAACAAAAAACAAATATATACCCATTTCAATTATTTATTTTTACCAGTGAAACCAATATAACATCTCAACATTCACAAATATACATTTCTGACATTCAAAAACAAAACAAAAACAAATTAGTGACCAATATAGCCACCTTTCTTTGCAAGGACATTCAAAAGCCTGCCATCCGGGGATTCTGTCAGTGTTTTGATCTGTTCACCATCAACATTGCGTGCAGCAGCAACCACAGCCTCCCAGACACTGTTCAGAGAGGTGTACTGTTTTCCCTCCTTGTAAATCTCACATTTGATGATGGACCACAGGTTCTCAATGGGGTTCAGATCAGGTGAACAAGGAGGCCATGTCATTAGATTTTCTTCTTTTATACCCTTTCTTGCCAGCCACGCTGTGGAGTACTTGGACGCGTGTGATGGAGCATTGTCCTGCATGAAAATCATGTTTTTCTTGAAGGATGCAGACTTCTTCCTGTACCACTGCTTGAAGAAGGTGTCTTCCAGGAACTGGCAGTAGGACTGGGAGTTGAGCTTGACTCCATCCTCAACCCGAAAGGCCCCACAAGCTCATCTTTGATGATAACAGCCCAAACCAGTACTCCACCTCCACCTTGCTGGCGTCTGAGTCGGACTGGAGTTCTCTGCCCTTTACCAATCCAGCCACAGGCCCATCCATCTGGCCCATCAAGACTCACTCTCATTTCATCAGTCCATAAAACCTTAGAAAAATCAGTCTTGAGATATTTCTTGGCCCAGTCTTGACGTTTCAGCTTGTGTGTCTTGTTCAGTGGTGGTCGTCTTTCAGCCTTTCTTACCTTGCCATGTCTCTGAGTATTGCACACCTTGTGCTTTTGGGCACTCCAGTGATGTTGCAGCTCTAAAATATGGCCAAACTGGTGGCAAGTGGCATCGTGGCAGCTGCACGCTTGACTTTTCTCAGTTCATGGGCAGTTATTTTGCGCCTTGGTTTTTCCACACGCTTCTTGCGACCCTGTTGACTATTTTGAATGAAACGCTTGATTGTTCGATGATCACGCTTCAGAAGCTTTGCAATTTTAAGAGTGCTGCATCCCTCTGCAAGATATCGCACTATTTTTGACTTTTCTGAGCCTGTCAAGTCCTTCTTTTGACCCATTTTGCCAAAGGAAAGGAAGTTGCCTAATAATTATGCACACCTGATATAGGGTGTTGATGTCATTAGACCACACCCCTTCTCATTACAGAGATGCACATCACCTAATATGCTTAATTGGTAGTAGGCGTTCGAGCCTATACAGCTTGGAGTAAGACAACATGCATAAAGAAGATGATGTGGTCAAAATACTCATTTGCCTAATAATTCTGCACTCCCTGTAAAGCACCAAGAAAAGATGTTGCTCTCAACATAGAACATTGGAATGCTAAAGTAAAAGATACCTGGAAAAACGTGGACATTTGGCCTTGGAGCAGTGGCAGAGCTAGTGAATGGAGGGTCCTGGTGCAAAACAAAATTCTTGTCATCGGACATCCCTCTAAGGATCCAACCCCACTGAGCACCCACCTTACATAGCACCCATCCTTTCTACTTTGTTCCTCCCTCACAGAATCCATCCCCTGTACTTTGCTGCTACTTTGCAGCCCTGGTTCTCTCACTTTCTTCCCTGATACACATCCCCAGAATGCTGAACTGCTCCACACTGCCACCTGTTGTAGTTCCAGTAGGAGGCACAGAGGAGTCTCAGTGGGGCTTTGACGATTTGGGCCGGGGTGGGAGTCCCCAGGGGGCCCCTACACTCCAGTAAAATTCTGTCAAGATAATTCTCTGTTCATAGTAAACACCATCTCCCAACAGCCTCAGAGACAACTCTGCAAACTCTACATCTTAGTAAACACCATTTTCCAACAGCTCCCAGGCCAAGATTTGGATTAGAACTGTATGGATAAGGGTTACACAGTTAGAGGCTGCAAACAATGTTTAATGTCTAAACAATGTTTAATATCAATTGCATTCCCACACTTCTATTTCTAAGACCTGACCTCTTTGGAGTTTCATAAGAAAATATGTAGGGACTACTATTCTTTATTGTTATTGAAAGGATAAAATACATTTCCAGATACATTTTGAGAGATTTCTTAGTGCTACAAGCTGCCAGATCTGCCGAATGAGGATGTTAATAAAGGTAGGGTATGGGTATAAACAAATAAATAGATTTATTAAGAACACATCTTGGCTTTCAGTTATTTATTGGGCTCGGATGCCAATTACATTTTTCTGTATACATGTATCACGTTAGTTATTTAAATTTAAAATTACCTCACAGAGGATTTGGCTTTAATGAGGTTTTATAGCAAGTGTGACTGTGTAATGACATACATTATGGTTTTCATACTTGGAGCATTATGATTGTTATGATATAATACACAATACTGAATTTTGTTGCTGCGTCAATACAAAAGGGTGTCTGTGTCATTTGATATTTATCCTCCTACATGTTCTACTAGTCAGCAAATGAATATATATACAATATGTTAAAATGTGCAATCCTACCTTATTTGTTAACAGTCATCTCTGTCTTTGATGTAATACTCTTTCACCCACCAGGCTTATGTAATACATTTATTTATGCGGTCCTACACCTTTTTTATTTAAAGAAAAAAATAAGATATTCCATTTGTAATGGAACAGATTTATTTGATATTTTTATTTGTAATTTTTGACTCCTTGTAAATGAGAGACTACTTAATCACTGGTGAATAGAGAGGTGGATGCTCAGTTACCAAACTGAAATTACCAGGACTTACTGCATACAGTGCTACAATTTTACATGAGTAAAGATGTACTCTAAGGTTTAATGCATACTATAAATATGACACAGCAGATGTACGTTAAGGAGTTAGAGTGTTGCATGAATTTATAGAGCAAGAAGTCAGAATTTTCTTCAAGCAAGCTCAACAGCTCAGGTGCACTTTTAGAGATATCTTGTGTTCTCCAAGTGCCCTGCTGTAGGTGAGCACAAGGAGCATACTGAATGGTAGTTCAAGGCAGACCCTATCCAGGGTTGTAGAAATCTTTTCCATGAAGCCATCTGTAGCAAGATATGGACTGGAAGAAGTTACAGTTTGTAATAGTTTAGTTTGCATGGATATTTTCATATTTACTGAGAATACTGTCATCCAATCAGAGGCAGTTGACTTTCCCCAGAACTTTGAACTAAAACTTTATGCAGACAGACCTCACATGTGATCTGTGTAACAAGCATGCTTAAATATCAATATTTTTACTTTATCGAAAATCATTTTAACATTACTAATACTATCAGTACCCTTATACAATCGCAGTATCTAATGATTGAACAGTCCTTCTAACTGATATCCACTACCAGACTCCTTTTCCTTAACCAACACTAGTCGTCTGCGTCTCCATTATTCAGTTGCCAATAAAATCTACAGTAAAATATACTGATCTTTGCTGCTTAAACGTTATGAAAGCTCCACAATTAAAGCCCCTTGTATTTTTACATTAGAACCCATCTTTATAGGCTTTTTGTTTAAGATTAAAAAAAATATAGCAAAAAGAAACAATATAGCAATGGTGAATTGCCATTAAAGTAGAAAAACATAAAATATAACTTTTATGAATACCATTTAATTATAATTACAAATTGTAGGTTAGGTTATTACCTAAAGAGAGTGATATTTAGTTAAAAATGTATAATTAGAATGATAATTAATAATCTCATAGTTATACAATGATAGATAATGCAATAAAATTCTGCCACAGTTCTGAAGGCCACCCTGAATCCTCCTCAAAGAGTAAAAGAACCACTGTAACAAAAAACAACAACCTTAAAATAGCCTCTTGTGAAGAAATACACTTGAAAATAGGATAATAATAATGATACAACTTCAAATTGATTAAGTTTATATGTAATTTGTTTTCTGTGGAATCTACTCTGATTTGGTAGGATTCTTTGAAGACAATGGGATTTTGGCATATACAACTGCCAGCACATTCATTAGGTCTGATAGTTACTCATTAGTTTACAAGGACACACCCTGTTGAGAAAGAAGCTCTCAGTAAAGTAACTGGAAGCTTGCAGTAAACCATACATGTGAAAAATGTGAAGGATTTCTTTCATTATGTTTTTTTAACATTTGCTAATTATCAAATTTTGTTATTCAAAATATATAAAGTGGTTCATTATTTGAAGAACCAAAATAGGCTAGTTTTCGGTCAGTGCAGAAAGATTTATAATTAGGTAACTTTTTCAAGCTCTGAATTGTTCTCTGCATCACTAAACTTTGTTATTAGTTTTTAATTCCTGACCACCTTGCAGGTTGCTAATTTTTCCTGTTTATGGCTATGCGCAGGCTAGCAGTCATAATTTATCATTCTAAATGTCATCCCAGGAAGGTATTGTCTCTCTCCTGATTATGAAATGCTTATGTTCCCATTTTTGTATAATATTGCATCTCAGAGACATGATGCTGTAAATAAAATGAAACACACATGAATACATGTCCTATTATACAAGGTTGTGGGCTATCATTAGTGAGAGCTCAAATGATATACTATACAGGTCTGTGCCTGTAGTGTTTGAATGTATGAGACTGTATGTGTAGTGTGGTTTATTATTATTATAATTATTATTATTGTTCTGAACAGTATTGGTATTTTTTTTTAATTTGTAGAGCTCCAGAAGATTCCATAGCTCTAGGGTTATTATTATTATTATCCTTTATTTGTAATGTGCCAACCTATTCAATAGCACTATGCCAGGGTTAAGTATTGAGCTTAAAATTAAACGTACATTGTGCTTTCCCTATAGCACCAACCCAAGATTGAAAACTCACAGACTTGAAATCTAAAGGGTTTGGGTAAGGTAAAGAGGGGGTGAGGGGGTGCATATTAAGGCCAAAGGTGATAAGCTTATTTAAACAGATGCGTTTTTAGGGAGGTTTTGAAGTATTTGAGGCAGGAGGATAGTCTAGTGGAGCAAGGCAAGGAGACAAAGAATAGGGGCAGCATGAGAAAAAACCTGAATGCAGGAGTTAGAGGACGTGATAAGAGAGGTTAATAGAAGAAGGTTGTTAACAGAGTGAGAAGGCCGTTGGGGGAGTATTAAGAGGGTGCATTATTGTTAAGGGCTCTATACATTAATGTCATGATTTTAAATGTTATTCTGGAGGATATGGGAAGCCAGTGGAGTAACTGACAGAGTGTTGAGTATGGTATATACTGTACTTCTAGCGGATGTGTCCATTATGGATGAGAGTAGAGACAGACGGGTAATGGAAAGACCAGCAAGGAGAGAGTTGCAGTAGTCAAGGCAAGATATGATATGTCTTGTGTAAGATAGTGACTATTTGGGATTTTTGGATCTTATTTGATGTCTAATCTTTGTTTTTCTTTCACTGATCTGATTATCTAATAAGAGAAAAAATTCTATTTATTTACAGACACACTGGAAAAACAGCTAAAGTCCAATGTCTTATAGAAGTACATCAAGATGCATTTACTCAATGCTTCTCCTGATGGTGACATTGGGGTTACCGTTCATGAAGCTTGTCCTTGCAGATGAATTGACTGGAACTACCATCCCACCAGAGAGTATGTACAGTGTCTAATAATGAGTCATGCAAATGTCACTGTGAAACGATAAAACTTTCCCTTGTCATGCCAAAATGTAGTTGTTATTTAAGAGCAATAACTAGCTATATATTGTACTAGCCACTGAGCCATTGTTTATTTGATGTTAGTATGCTAATATATGTCTTGTAGATACTAATCTGCTGCTTTGATGTGCTAATCTGTGACACAGTGTTATCATGTAGCTGGGCTCCCTCTCCCAAACGTATCAAGCGTAGCGAGTCAAAAATGTATATATGGAGCTGCACATTATGATAACTGAGCTAAAACAATGTTGACTATGTCAGAACTCATTTAGTGCTGTGAAAAACAGTCAGTACAATGTATGGAAATGACAAATGGAGGAAATTTGTGTTGAGCGAAATATTACTTTTTGTTTTTTAAATCTATATCATACTGTATAGAAGCAGCATTTAGACATATTTTCTAGTGACATATTTAGGATTTTTGCTTCTGTTTGAATATTCCCTCTTTTCTCTCAGCCTCTTGGTATCTTCTCCTCCGCAGCTCTATCATACAAAGAACTGCATGTAAAAATGTACTTAAAGGGCCATTTACCTCACTGCACGTTCTATTCATGGTGTGAAAGAGCACACAATTGCATGTTAAAAAGTTCTAACTTTCTAATTACACTAATAACAGCTAAAACATTTTAAATCTCTGTTTACATATAAGTATATCCTTCCCACTAGCTGTTGCATGAGTAGTAACAGACTGCTGAGTGCGTGACATGTGAGGTTTTAAGCTCTACAAGGCTATGACTGATAGCACAGCTATCAGCCATAGCCAGTTATACCATAGCTTGCCTGTTTAGGTGAGTCCAGCATTTCATGCCTGTAGAGGTAAAATTTTTGTTTGCTAAGATCACTGCAATGAGCTGCATCCAAGCACCCACCGAGCACAGATCACAAAGCCCTAACTCCCCCTGCATTGCTTAAATTCCAGATAGGCAAGAGAGCAGAAACCTGATTTTTTTGCCGGTATGGAAAAATAGAATCTGTTCCCTTCAAACTTGAAATATTAGCAATCTGATGAAGCTTTACCATTGACTTGATTGGGAGACACACCCATGCAACTTGACTTTGTTCAGTAATGAAGCATATGTTGATCAGTCTGTGGGCAGTTAGTTACACATGTAAACACAGATTTGATTTGATTTGATTTGATTTCTCAGAGAAAAATGCACATATTTGAAAAATTCAAAAAGTATTCCGTCTTGTTTTTATGAGATCTATTCAATGATATAGTCCAAATTGTGCTGAATTAAATGGCCTTTAAATGAATGAATTTCAGTCATTGGTGTTTTAACTTTGTCAGACTTTTGCAGCCACACAAAATTTTACACATGTAATTCTCCCTATATTTCTCACTTATGTCTTTGCATACTTAGTCTAACTGAGACCTAAATTCATCTCTTTATATTTGACACTACGGCATACTAAAATATATATTTAGAAATAGTGCTAATGTCTTGTGTTAAAAAAGAATTGTCACTTGAACAATAAATACAGTAATTCCTGCACACAAAAAGAACCTTAGTAGGATAATAATTATTCCAGGGTAGGTGCTCATTCAATGAAGAATATATCACAGAAAGAAAAAAAAACATATATATGTGGGCACACAACTTTTATTACAGTTTCTTGAGGGAACCAATAATAAAATGTAACTAATATTGATTAAACTAAAATTAATAAAGTAATGATTAAAACTATCAATTTGCTTGGATCTATATAATGGTGTTATTGTATCTATATACAGAATGATGAGCAACAATTTACTAATAGACACACCATATAGAACAGATATTATGTTGCATATTCTTTCAATAGATATACATATCTTATCCACATGTTTTTATGTTTTCAAAAATTGCCCCACTGAATATAATATTTGTAACTTCTACCGTGGTATTGTAGCAAAATAAGTACCATCTCATTATTCCAATTCACTAAAAGGTTGTTATAAAACAAATACAATCTAAACTAACGTGGTCGCAACCTGTGATCGGATTTACTGGCTGGTAGCTGATTCCCCCGACAAATAAGTACATAGTCTTACACACCTTGATGTAGCGTGCAAACACATTGTAGTGTCTCCTAGAGACTTTTGCATATAGAATCTACTAGATTCAAATTTTACACGCTATCGCCAATATGGTGTATTTATTTGTGATATTATTTGTAATTCGTCTGGCCAACCAGTTTCACTACAGTCTTCAGTCATAACATAACTCTACATGGGGGTGATATCACGTCGGAGCATTCCTAATTTGTAGATCTATACATGTAGATCAGAGGAATGATAAAGTCTTACAATAAAAGAACATTAAGGTCCTAACTGCATGTATAGATCTATGAACAGGACATGCTCTTGTGAGAGATAGTTAATCACATGAATAGAATCTACAAAAACCACTAGATGAATTTATAGTGGGATCAGAGAAAAACAAATTGGTTTTATAATGGAATACATTCTAGAGAACCAGCTGTGAAATAAATTGTCATAGATGGTCTTCAGAAGAAGATACAAGGTTCTACAACATTTAAACAATGGATCAAAAAGAGGTGCTACTGTATATAAGTCTGTCTGTACCACATATTTACTCTTATATGGAATAAGACACTAAGAAATGTAATGGAATATTTGGTACTGTACCAAACAAGCAAACTAATGCTGATTTTAGATTTTAATAATTTGACTTCATGATTCTTGCTCTAAAGCTTTTTACCTACCAAATACATTTGAAATACCCACTGGCATAAGAAAATCTTATTTACAAATAATTAAAACATTTTTAAATTATTTCGTTTTTCAAGTTTTTTTTAATTATTTTAATAGATAAAGAAAAGTTAAATAAATCAAATTAACAAGATATCTAATTAACTGGACATCTATATATACAGTTGTTTATGTCACACCTAATTTTTTACACTGTTGCATTTTCAGGTCGCCCCTGTGTGGATTGCCATGCATTTGAATTCATGCAGAGAGCTTTACAAGACCTTAAAAAGACAGCATACAACCTAGATTCACGGGTAAGTATTGACATATTGGCACATAATTTTCCTATGTTTTCCCTAGCACATGAATGTGTTTTTTTCTTATTATTATATAAAATGAATAATTTCACAGCTTTATATTGAGTAAAGACAAAAATAATATGGTATGATATCATGTTTTTTTTTAAACGTCATCCATGTGCATGGGTGTAGGAACTGGGGGGATGGGGGGGGGGGGGGGACAAATCCCCACATGAATTGTATCCCCCCAGAATTATTCTGGCTCCTACACCCCTGTTCATGTGTTTCAAAAAAGTAAAGATAAGAAAGAAACAATAACTTCTATTGGTTGCAGAAACGCAAGACTTAGAAAAAGGCTTGCAATGAGCGCCAAATGCGCTCCTGGCGAGGCCTGCAAGACGTAGAAAAATGCTTGCCATGAGCGCCGAAGGGAGGGAGAGAGGGTGAAAAAGATACAGGGGAGGGACGAGGGGAAAAGACGTCAAAGGTGTTCATTGCGATCCAGGCGTGCAAGTTAGAGAGGGGAGAGCCTGGCAATTCCTTAGTCATATATATTAGGTGTAGACAGTTTGGAACTTGAAATGCAATTTATTACATCTATTTAGAAAAACAGTTGTGTGATAAGCATATCTCCTACCCTCACAACTAGATTCTATATATATGTATCAAAAGTTTACTCTAGAAAATGTTTATTAAAGTCAACAGAGAGCTTGGGAAAATCTGTTTAACATCAATCTGCTTCATCTCGTACCACTTTAGTTGGGTCTCTTGGTTTATTGGTTTATTATTTTGGTTTATTTAATACTACTTGAAACTAGATTATTGATACTTACATATGTGTAGTCATCAGGAATCAGATTAAATTTTTTTTAACTGTTTAAGCACAATGACTGAACCTAGCTATTTTAATAAGAAATTCAAGTGGTCCTTAAGCTGGAGTTTAGGAACACTGCATTAGTTACCCTACCCAAGCTATGCTAACCTTGTGGATTCTAAAGAAAGGAAAATGGACTGCCCCCATATATCATGAATTGTTCTACACTAGGAAGCATAAGCATAATACTTCAATAAGCGACACAAATAATACTAACAAAAAAATTAAAGTCAAAATAATATCCAAAAAGATAGGAATCTTGTGCTCATAGATGAACACACGCACATGATATGTGTTTAGGGGTTTAGGTCTCATATATTTCTCATAGTTCTTAAACAGCATCCAAAAATGAATTAGTAATATTACTACAAATGTGTGTTAAAAGAGGGATTCAACTAGAAAATATACTTTGACCAAGAAGTAAATAGAAGATGTAAAAAACATAACCTTATTAATTTATATAGGTTAGATTCTAATAATAATACATTGATATCTTACACAATACAAAAATAAAATTATAACCCACTCTCTCATTATATCTCTACTTGACTACTGCAGCTCTCAACTTTCTGGTCTCCGCATCACTCGTCTCTCTACTCTCCAATTGATAATAAACGCCTCCACTAGACTCATCTACCAAACGCAACGCTCAGTGTCAGCATCACCTCTCTGTCAGTCACTCCACTGGCTTCCCATAGCCCCTAGAATAAAATGTGAAATCATTAGCTTAATGTATAAAGCCCTCAACTATAGTGTACCCCCTTATATCTCTGCTCTCATCCAGCCTCTTCGCTCTGCTAATGACCTTCTTCTTTCCTCCTCTCTTATAACCTCCTCTCATCCCCACCTTCAGAACTTTTCTTGCGCTACCCCTATTCTCTGTAACTCCTTACCTCGGTCCACTAGACTACCCTCCTGCCCCAAATCTTCAAAACCTCACTAAAAATACATCTGTTTAAATAAGCTTATCAGATTCAGCCTTAACATGCACAGCACATCTATCGTCCTTCTATACCTCATCCATACCCTTAGTTTGTAAGTTTGCAAGTTTTCCATCTTACTAAAGTGCTTTAGGGAAAGCACTGTGTGCATTTCATTTTAAGCTCAAAGACAGGGCCCTCCATTTTTTTCAATTTTGTTAATATCGTTTTTGACTTGAATTTATAGCGCTATGGAATATGTTGGCACGTTACAAATAAAGGAATAATAATAATAATAATGTTGAAGTAACATTACAATTTTGATCGGTTTAAAGGATATTTAGAATTGCACCACTGCACACATATCTTGAATATCAGGCTAGTACTGGTGAATGCTCTAAATAAACCAGATTTAGGTTAAATGAAATTATGGAATTTAGATTATAAAATAAACTTCCTATTGGTGTCAACTTTCTTTTAATTAAACAAGATATTTTTTTATTTTTTTTATGATAGACGGAGACACTTCTTCTAAAAGTGGAAAGGAGGACTCTGTGTGACTGCATGTCTGCTGAGGGGCTGAGCTGAAGATGACGGAACCCAGGGAAAGATGTCCACCACAACTCTTTCTCTGCTGAAGAAGGTTGTGACGCATTGCTCTGCAATGTGTTGGTGGCCCGCTCTGGCAGCGAAAGTGTTCTAAGCAAATCATATTATGAAGAATACACATGAAAAAAGCATATCAACTCAACAACACTGAATTGTGCATGTGTGTGACGAGGGATGGCACAGGAGGGGTTCTTAACAAATCGACAGACATTTTTTTAAATTGTTTTTTTTGTGCACTTTCATTAAATTGCAATATTACATTCATAATATTCAAAAACACTTCATATTATAGTAGATGAGATAGAAATCTGGTTACACATCCTGCATAAGATCTTTACCTGGATCATGGTGAAAAGTTGTAGATTATTTTGTGGATTGTGTAACCTGATATAGTTCTGTACACATTTCCACTCACATTTCCAGCACACAATAGCTCTGCCACAAAATAAAGCAAAAAATATAACTTAGGGCTTTTTAAGAGCTGCTAAGTGCTGCAAACAAGTTTTATGGAGTTTGGTTCTCCTATTGGGTGGATATCATCTTCATTGTGATGTAGGCACACTTCCTTTTGTTTAATCCACACCATTTTTATAACTTCACATATCTAAAATAGAGCTACCAAGACATAAATTGTTCAATTTTCCCTCTTAATTTTCTCACATTGTCTTGCAATGAACGTTTATAGAAGCTAATACTATTGACCCTTTCACAGTCAGGGAAGTTTCTCTGGCAGAGAAAGAGTTGAGTCCCTTTATTAATTAGTTCTCTTGCATTCATTAGGTTTTTTTAATTTTTCCAACATAGATTTTAAAATACATTGATGCTGCAATAAGCAAAATTGTATGATTTTTGAACAATGAGTATATGCAAAAAATAATAAAAATTAAATGTATGCATTCAAATAAAACAATAAAGTATCCCTATACCGAATCCAGCATCTGTGCTCCTGCTAATTGTTTTTCAAGATATAAGTGGATACAATGGTTTCATCCACAGACTTTGGGAGCTTCTGATCCTCCTGTTTATCTGCTGGTGTGGCACAGAAGTGAGCAGGGTGATTATATATTGTGAATGCTATTATTATTGTTATTATTTACGATTATATAGAATAAAAACATCAGCTAGACAAACATATATATATTACGGATACAGACAAATGTGTGGGGCCTGTGCAAGAGTGTGTACTAGTAAACATGTATTAAGGGAAGGTGTGCACATAGGGTATAATAAAATACTTTTGGGGAATCTTTAAAGAATAGGTAAACAATAGACTTGACCATACTTTTGGTCCAATGCTTAACACTATATATCCATTAGAACAACAAAAAAATATAAAAACAGGAACTTTATTATAAATTGATTAAATATATATATAATATACTCCAAAAAGGTGCTGAATGCAAGCGGGTCGGTTAAATCAATATTACAATGTACTCAAGGTTTATATTATAATCCAGAAATAAGTCTATATAATAAGGTCCTTATGTCTCATTTCAGAGACTTCCAGACTGAAGGGCTATGGTGTGCCCCACTAACTGGTTAAATGCCCTGCAATAAAGTGGATCAATGTACCAAAAATCATAGACTTATAAAAGATATGTAACCAACCAAACTCTGAACATGCCAAAGTGAATTCAAATCAAAATACTCATTCATACAGCTAAAAACTATAGCCTTATAGATTCCCCATTGGGACAAAATAAAGTAATCTAACGGTGAAGTGGGTGTTGAACTAACACCCATAATATATCTCTCAAAATAGAGTAAAGAATATTGTTGAATAATGTTCTTTTGACCATTTTCTTCTGAATGATTAGCTCACTTTTGAGCCTATCCATGGGAACATACACACTTACCACTACCTAAGTCCGTACAGGGCTGCAACAGCCGCAAGCTGCAGAGGAGGAGGAGAGGGGAGGAAGACACGGGGGGGAGGAAGACACAGGGGAGAGGAGGAGGAAGACACGAGGGGAGAGGGGGGAGGAAGACAGGGGGAGTGAAGAGCAGGGGAAATACACTGGGGAGTGGGAAGAGACACAGGGGAGTGGGGAAGAGACACAAAGGAGGGGAGGGGGAAGAGACACAGGGGAGGGTCTAGGGGAGGAAGACACAGGGAAGAGAGGGAGGAAGACACAGAGGAGAGGAGGAGAAAGACACGAGAGGAGAGGGGGGAGGAAGACAAAGGGGAGAGGGGAGTAAGACAGGGGAGGGAAGAGCAAGGGGGAAATACACTGGGGAGGGGGGAGGAAGACACAGGGGAGTGGGGAAGAGACACAGAGGAGGGTAAGAGACACAGGGGAGGGGCTAGGGGGAGGAAGACACAGGGGAGAGAGGGATAAAGACACAGGGGAGGGGGAGGAAGACACAGGGGAGATGGGGAGGAAGACAAAGGAGAGAGTGGGAGGAAGACACAGGGGAGAGGGGGAGGAAGACACAGAAGAGGGGGGAGGAAGACACAGGGGAGAGGAGGAGGAAGACACAGGAGAGGGGGAGGAAGACACTGGGGAGGGGAGAGAGGGGAAGACACAGAGGGGGGAATACACAGTGGAGGGGGAGAGACACAGGGGAGGGGAGAGGGGGAAGAGACACAGAGGAGCGGAGAGGTGGGGGGAAGAGACACTGGGGAGGGGAGGGGGAAGAGACCCAGGGGAGGGGAGAGGGTGGAAGAGACACATGGGGAGGGGAGAGGGGGAGAAAGACACAATGGAGAGGAGAAGGAAGACACATGGGAGAGGGGGAGGAAGACACAGAGGAGGGGAGAGGGGAGGAAGACATGGGGAGGGGGGGAAGATACAGGGGAAAGGGGGAGGAAGACACAGGGGAAAGGGGGAGGAAGACACAGGGGAGGAAGGAAAGACACAGGGGAGGGGGGAAGACACAGGGTAGGAAGAGATACAGGGGAGGGGAGAGGGGAAAGAGACACAGGGGAAAGGGGAGGAAGACATAGGAGAGGGGAGAGGGGGGAAATACACAAAGGGGAGGAGACACAGGGGAGGGGGAGGAAAAGACACAGCAGAGAGGAGAGGGGAAAAGACACTGGTGAGGTGGGGAAGAGACACAGGGGAGGGGGAAGAAAAACAGGGGAGGGGGAGAGACACAGGGGGGTGAGAGGGTGAAGAGACAAAAGGGGAGGGGAAGAGACACAGGGGGAGGGGGGAAGAAAAACAGGGGAGGGGGAGAGACACAGAGGAGGTGAGAGGGGGAAGAGACATGGGGAGGGGGAAGAGACATGGGGAGGGGAGGAGGAAAACACATGGGAGAGGGGGAGGAAGACACAGGGGAGGGGAGAGGGGGAAGGAAGTCACAGGGGAGAGGGGGAGGAAGACAAGGGGGAGGGGAGAGGGGGTTAAGATACAGGGAAGGGGAGGGGGAAGATACACAGGGGAGGGGAAGGTGGGGGGAAGACTCAGGTAAGAGGGGGAGGAAGACATGAGGAGGGGGGATAAAGACACAGGGAAGAGGGGGAGGAAGACATAGGGGAGGGAGGGAGGAAAGACACAGGGGAGGGGAGAAGGGGGGGGGAAAGGGGAGGAAAAGACATAGGGGAGGGGAGAGGGGAAAGAGACACAGGGGAGATGGGAGGAAGAAATAGGGGAGGGGAAAGGGGGGAAGACACAAAGAGGAGGAGACACATGGAAGGGGAGGAAAAGACAGGGGAGAGTAAGGAAGAGAAACAGGGGAGGGGAAAAAGACACAGTGGAGGTGAGAGGCGGGTAAGAGACACACGGGAGGTGGGAAGATACACAGGCGAGAGGGGGAAGAGACACGGGGGGAGGAAGACACAGGTGAGAGGGGGAGGAAGACACAGGGAAGGGGGAGAAAGACACAGGGGAAGGGGAGAGAGGAGGAAGACATAGGGGAGAGGGGGATGAAGATACAGGGGAGTGGAGAGGGGGGGAAATACACAGGGGATGGGAGGGGAGAGGGGGGAAAGATACAGGGGAAAGGAGGGAAGGGACACAGGGGAGGGGAGAGGTGGGAGTGAAGAGACACAGGAGCGGAGGGGGAAGATACACAGGGGAGGGGAGAGGGGGAAGAGACACAGGGGAGGGGAGAGGAGGGAGAAAGACTCATGGGAGAAGGGGAGGAAGACACAGGGGAGGTGAGAGGGGAAAGAAGACACAGGGGAGGGAGGGGAGGAAAGACACAGGGGAGGGGAGAGTGGGAAGATACATTGGAGGGGGGAGACACAGGGGAGAGGAGAGGTGAGGAAGAGACTCAGGGGAGAGGGGGGGAAGAGACACAGGGGAGGGGGGAGAGACACATGGGAGGGGAGGAAGAGACATGGGGGAGGGGAGAGCGGAATGAAACACAAGGGAGGGGAGGGGGAGAGACACAGGGGAGGGGAGAGGGGGGAGAGACACATGGGAGGGGGGAGACACAGGGAGGGGAGAGGGTGAAAGAGACAAAGGGGAGGGAAGAGGAAGAGACACAGTGGAGGTAAGGAGGGAGAGACACAGGGGAGGGAGGGAGACACAAGGGAGGGAAGGGGGGAAGACACGGGAGGGGAGAGGGAGAAAGAGACACAGGGGAGAGAAGGGGAGAGACACACAGGAGGGAGGGAGACACAGGAGAGTGAAGGAGGGAGAGACACAGGGAAGGGGGAGAGACACAAGGGAGGGAGAGGGGGGAGGGAGAGAAACATTTTAAATTATACTTATACTTAACACTATATATCCATCAGAACAACAAAGAAATATAAAAACAGGAACTTTATTATAAATTGATTAAATATATATATAATATACTCCAAAAAAGGTCCTGAATGCATGCCGGTCGGTTAAATCAATATTCCAATGTACTCAAGGTATATATTATAATCCAGAAATAAGTCTATATAATAAGGTCCTTATGACTCATTTCCGAGACTTCCCGACTGAAGGGCTATGGTGTGCCCCACTAACTGGTTAAATGTCTTGCAATAATGTGGATCAGTGTCCCAAAAATCATAGACTTATAAAAGATATGTAACCAACCAAACTCTGAACATGCCAAAGTGAATTCAAATCAAAATACTCATTCATGCAGCTAAAAACTATAGCCTTATAGATTCCCCATTGGGACAAAATAAAGTAATCTAACGGTGAAGTGGGTGTTGAACTAACACCCATAATATATCTCTCAACATAGAGTAAAGAATATTGCTGATAATGTTCTTTTGACCATTTTCTTCTGAATGATTAGCTCACTTTTGAGCCTATCCATGGGAGCATACACACTTATCACTTCCTATGTACATACAGGGCTGCAACAGCCGCGAGCTGCAGAGGAGGAGAGGGGTGGAAGACACGGGGGGAGGAAGACACAGGGGAGAGGAGGAGGAAGACACGAGGGGAGGGGGGAGGAAGACAGGGGAGGGAAGAGCAGGGGGGAAATACACTGGCGAAGGAGGAAGAGACACAGGGGAGTGGGGAAGAGACGCAGAGGAGGGGAGGGGGAAGAGACACAGAGGAGAGGAGGGTGGGAAGAGACACAGGGGAGGGTAGAGGGTAAAGAAACACAGGGGAGGTGAGGGGGAGAGACACAGGGGAGGGGAGAGGGGGAAGAGACACATGGGAGGGGGGAGACACAGGGGAGGGTGGGGAGGAGACACAGGGAGGGGAGAGGGAGAAAGAGACTCAGGGGAGGGAAGAGGAAGAGACACAGTGGAGGGAAGGAGGGAGAGACACAGGGGAGGGATGGAGACACAAGGGAGGGAAGGGGGGAAGACACGGGAGGGGAGAGGGAGAAAGAGAAACAGGGGAGAGAAGGGGAGAGACACACAGGAGGGAGGGAGACACAGGAGAGTGAAGAAGGGAGAGACACAGGGAAGGGGGGAGAGACACAAGGGAGGGAAAGGGGGGAGGGAGAGAAACATTTTAAATTATACTTATACTTATATATAAAAAAAAATAATCAAATAAAGAACTTTGAAGCAAAATCCTCAACCTCAACCTCCCTCCTCATCCTCCCTCCTCAACCCCCTCCTCAAACCCCCCATCCTCATCCTCCTTCCTTACCCCCCCTTCTCAACCTCAACCCCCCTCCTCAACCCCCCTCCTCATCCTCAACCCCCCTCCTCATCCTCAACCCCCCTCCTCATCCTCAACCTCCCTCCTCATCCTCAACCCCCTCCTCAACCTCCCTCCTCATCCTCCCTCCTCAACCCCCCATCCTCAACCCCCTCCTCAACCTCCCTCCTCAACCCCCCATCCTCAACCACCCTCCTCAACCCCCCATCCTCAAACCCCCTCATCCTCCTTCCTCAACCCCCCTATCCTGAACCCCCTCCTCATACCACCTCCTCAAACCCCCTCCTCAACCCCCCCATCCTAAAACCCACTCCTCAACCTCCCTCCTCAAACCCCCTTCTCAAACCCAGCTCCTCAACCCCCTCATCCTCCTTCCTCAACCCCCTATCCTCAACCCCCTCCTCAAACCCCCTCCTCAACCCCCCCATCCTCAAACCCCCCATCCTCCTTCCTCCTCAACCCCCTCCTCAACCCCCCATCCTCAAACCCCCTCAACCCCCCCATCCTCATCCTCCTTCCTCCTCAACCCCCTCCTCAACCTCAACCCACCTCCTCATTCTAGACCCACCCCCCCTCCTCACCTCCCCCTCACTTACCTGCTTCTGTTCCGGGGGAGTTATTTAGGGGGGTTTAGGTTGAGGAGGGGGGGGGGTTTAGGTTGAGGAGGGGGGTTAGAATGAGGAGGGGGGGTTAGAATGAGGAGGGAGGTTGAGGATGAGGAGGGGGAGGGAATATCGGCGTATAACACACACCTATAATTTGCTCCCTATTTTCAGGGAGAAAAAGTGCGTGTTATACGCCGATAAATACGGTATATAATATACTCCAAAAAGGAGCTGAATGCATGCGGGTCGGTTAAATCAATATTCCAATGTACTTAAGGTATATATTATAATCCAGAAATAAGGAGAGGGAGTAGGAAGACACAGGAGAGAGGAGGAGGAAGACACAGGGGAGGGGAGAGGAAGACACAGGGGAGAGAGGGGAGGAAGACACAGTGGAGGGGAGAGATGGGAAGACACAGAGGGGGAAATACACAGTGGAGGGGCAGAGACACAGGGAAGAGGGGGAAGAGACACAGGGGAGCGGAGAGGTGGGGGGAAGAGACACAGGGGAGGAGAAGGGGAAGAGACATGGGGGAGGGGAGGTGGAAGAGACACAGGGGAGGGGAAAGGGTGGAAGAGACACATGGGGAGGGGAGAGGGTGAGGAAGACACAATGGAGAGGAAAAGGAAGACACATGGAAGAGGGGGAGGAAGAGACAGGGGAGGGAAGAGGGGGAGGAAGACACAGGGGAGAGGGTGAGGGTGGAAGAGACACATGGGGAGGGGAGAAGGGGAGGAAGACAAAGGAGAGAGTGGGAGGAAGACATAGGGGAGAGGGCGGGAGGAAGACACAGGGGAGAGAAGGGAAGAGACACAGGGAGGGGAGAGATGGGGGTGAAGAGACACGGAGTGGAGGGGGAAGATACACAGGGAAGGGGAGAGGGGAAAGAGACACAAGGGAGGGGAGAAGACGGAGGAAGGATCATGGGAGAAGGGCGGAAGACACAGGGAGGGGGATTCTGAGAAAATTCTGCTATTACATCAAGATTGATTTGACTTTCAAAACAGAGTACTGGCTGTGCGCCTTTCAGCATATGTGGATACAGACTCTGTAGGACTACATGTGAGTGTCATATACTGTCCTAACCTGGACCATGTCTCAGCTGCATATTAACAAGCATTGCTCTGAACATATCACGGATTGGTCACTTCACAGCAGATCCTGCAGAGCAAGTGTCTGATGCACATGCAGATGGCACACCGCACCTGCAGTACATATATTCATATGAGCCATGATCCACAATGCTCATTATGCAGGCCGTGGTTCATCTGTGTAACACAAGCACCACACTCAATCACAGGTGACCATGATGTAAAGGAGATGGAAACACATAGCTGTTAATTGTGTAGGCAAAACAACTCAAATGTATTTATTCTTCCATTTCAGTAGCCAGGAGGACAATGCGGACCCCAGATGAACAGGGGGAGTCTCCACTGGAGGTGGGAGTGGTTGATGAAGAAGGCTAGGACATTCCAGAGGGCCCGGGACCATCCACACGAGCTGGCCATTCACGTTCGCCGGCATATGAGGAGAGGGAATCACTGCCTGGTCCCTCAACAGCACCATCCAGCCATGCCCAGCTGTTCCAGCCCCAGCCATCATCACAGCTGCCACCTGCTACAACAACATTGCAGACATGGCATGCCACAACCACTCCCACACAATGCGGTCCCTTAACATGGCCTCCCACACAATGGGATCCCCCAACATGGCATCCCACACAATGGGCTCCCCCAACATGGGCTTCCACACAATGGGCTCCCCAACATGGCCCTCCTGCCATCACCTCATGCCCTGCTGCCTACACCTCCGATCCTCCTGTCATAGCCTCAGGCCCTGCTGCCGTCACCTCAGGCACTCATGCTGTCACCTTTGGCCCTGCTGCCATCGCCTCTGGCCCCAATGCCAACACCACTGGCCCCAATGCAGTCACCTGTGGCCCCAATGCCATCACCTTCGGCCCCAATGCCGTCATCTGTGGTCCCAATGCCGTCATTACGACAACCCCTGACATTGAGGGAAATCATGGCCCGTTTCACCAGGGAGGACATAACACACAAGAATCAACAGACTGAGAAGCTCCGGTTGCTGAGAAGGCAGTGTAGGCTCACACACACCCTCCTGGCGAGCACAAGATTGCTGCATTCTGAGGTGAGGAGGCACAACCGAAGGATGGAGAGATATGAGGAACGGGCGATTCAGGACAGACAGCAACTCATCGAATTAGCCGAACGCCAGCTCATACTTCTCCAGCCTTTGGTTGCACGACTGCAACTCAAGACATCGGCCTCATCATCTCACACCTCACCACCATTTCAACCCGATCCCCAGCCCCCAACGTAGTGGTACCCCATGCTCCTGCACCACCAAGATGCGGAAGAGGAAGACGGGCCGCGGGCACGGAAGGTGAGGGCCCAGTGCTGCAGAAGAGGAGGTCTTAGGACCATCCAGAAAGTCCTCCTCTTGATCACTCCTCTGAATACTGATTGTTATAGATGTTGACATACTATTGGCTAGCTGCAGAGTGTGTACATGTCTGGTTATTTTCAACATTTCAACAATTGATGTTCAGTGTGGATTGACCTTGAGATGAGGTGTTGTAGTTAATCAGAATATTGTTAGGATTTATATCTTGTTCTTGTCTCTGAAGATGTTAATAGCCAAATCTCACGACCAAGAAGGCATGTTCTTCATCTTCGAGCAGTACAATACCATCATGTGAGTGAACACTCAACCCAGTTCCCAACAGGCATTCGATCAGTGTCATTCACCACTGCAGATGGATCTGAAATGCAATATATGACTACATAATTCTTCACTAATGAACATGACTGGTGTGATTTTTAATTATAATGAATAGTGTCCCGGCTTAATAGCTGCACAATCCCATTAGGATCTGCTAATCCAAACCAGTAGTTATACATGCGTTTTTGTTGCATTTCATCCCGTTAACAGTATGAAAGTAGATTAATGTATTGACATCAGGATCAATGTGTATGTGTTTATGGGTAATGTGAACAGTGTAATTTGTCTGGCCTTGGTACCACCCATATACCAGTGAGATGTGCCTATAGTCAGAGAAGATATTTATGCTGGCACTAACGGCATCATTGAATCTTTGTGGGTTGAGCTAAATAGTGGAGGAACTAATTCTAAACGCATATTGGTGGGAGTATGCTATAAACCCCCAAATATAGCTGAAAGTGAGGAAATCCAATTATTGTTACAGATTGGAAATGCAGCTAAACATGGGCAAGTTCTAATAATGGGAGTCTTTAATTACCCTGAAATAAACTGGAAAACTCAGGGATCATTATCTGGCCCAGGTAATACAAGAACCTACTTGGATTTAGTCATCACAAGTAATATTGATATAATATCAAATGTTAAAATAGGGGAACCCTTGGGGAACAGTGATCACAACAAAGTATCATTTGAGATTGAATACAAAAAACAGAGTTGTAAGGGGCCAACAAAAACTTTACATTTTAAAAGGGCTAACTTTAATGGGCTACGGGCAGCAATACTACATATAGACCGGGAGAAAGTACTTACAGGGAAAAATACTGAAAATAAATGGACAACATTCAAATCCTTACTAAATAAGCATACTCATCGGCATGTACCATGTTGAAATAAAATGAAAAGGGGTAAATCACATCCCATGTGGCTTAACAATGACTTAAAGATCATGATGAGGAAAAAGAAACATGCATTTAAATTATACAAGAAGGAGGGAACAGAGGCAGCTTTATGTGACTAGAAAGAAATCAACAAGGCTTGCAAAAGGGCTATTAGACTGGCTAATATAGAAAATGAGAAATCAGTTGCAATGGAAATTAACCCTAAAATATTTTTTTAATATATTAATGGGAAGAAGGCCAGGAAGGAAGCTATAGGAACATTACAATGTGACACAGGCCATCTGATAATTAGTGACCAGGAAAAGGCAGATGAGCTAAATAGGTTATTTTCGTCGGTATACACAAGGGAGGAACAAGTGGTTGGGACACCGCAACATAATGGGGCTACACTACCATCACTAAATAATTGGTTAACGCAGGAAGAAATCCAAAAGAGATTGGAGAAAATAAATGTTAATAAAGAAAATAAATGTTAATGCAGGTCCTGATGGAATACATCCAAGGGTACTGAGGGAGCTGGGTTCTGTATTAGCCAAACCGTTATATCTAATCTTTCAAGACTCACTCACTACAGGGATGACTGGAGAAAAGCAGAGGTGATACCTATATTTAAGAAGGGATCTAGAGCAAATCCGGGGAATTATAGACCAGTGAGCCTCACATCTGTAGTTGGGAAGCTTGTAGAAGGGTTAATAAGGGACAGAATACAAGAATATGTCTATTTGAACAAGATCATAGGTAGCAGTCAACACGGATTTATGAAGGATAGGTCGTGTCAGACCAATCTAATTAGTTTTTATGAGGAGGTTAGTAGGAACTTGGATTAGGGCAACTCAGTGGATGTAGTCTTCTTAGATTTTTCAAAGGCATTTGATACAGTGCCACATGGAAGACTAGTGAGCAAACTAAGGGATACAGGAATTGCAGTAAATATCTGCTCATGGATCGAGAGCTGGCTAAAAGACAGGAAGCAAAAGGTTGTTGTAAATGGAACATACTCTGATTGGTCTAATGTGATAAGTGGGGTTCCTCAAGGTTCAGTATTAGGTCCTCTCCTTTTTAACATATTTATTAATGACATAGAAGTAGGACTCGAAAGTAGTGTCTCCATTTTTGCTGATGACACTAAGTTGTGCAAGGTAATAAAATCAGATAATGATGTACTTTCCCTACAAAGGGATTTGCATAAATTAGAGAAATGGGCGGCTAAATGGCAGATGAGATTTAATACAAATAAATGCAAGGTTATGCATTTGGGAAGGAAAAATAGCCATGCAATCTATAATCTTAATGGAGAAAGTCTAGGGGTATCAGATATTGAAAGGGATTTGGGAGTACTAGTGGAAAACCACCTAGGTAACAGCTCTTAAAGCCAAGCAGCAGCTGGAAAGGCAAGTAAAATATTAGCATGTATTAGGAAGGGTATAGAAGCAAGGGAAGCAAATATAATTCTGCCACTATGCAAAGCCCTAGTACGCCCTCATTTGGAATATGGAGTACAATTTTGGGCACCACTTCATAAAAAATACATTTTAGAGTGGAAAAAGTACAGAGAAGGGCTACAAAACTAATAAGGGGAATGGAGGGGCTAAGTTATGAAGTAAGACTAACCAAATTAAACTTATTTTTGCTAGAAAAAAGGCGTCTACGAGGGGATTTGATTACCTTGTTTAAATACATCCAGGGTCAATATAAGGCTTTGTAAAACAAACTTTTTGTAGCAAGAGATTTGCAACTGACAAGAGGACACCCTTTGAGGTTAGAGGAAAAAAGATTTCAGCTTAAACAAAGAAAAGGGTTCTTCACAGTTAGGGTGGTTAAACTGTGGAATTCTCTACCAAAGGAGGTGGTAACAGGGAATTCGATAGACAACTTCAAAAAGGGGTTATATATTTTTTTGAATAAAGAGGGTATTCAAGGCTATCCTAGATAACTAGCGAAGGAATATTGATCCAGGGAGAAATTTGATCGCCAGTTTCTGGGGTCAGGAAGGAATTTTGCTTTTTTTTCCCCTTATGAGACAATTGGCAAAGTTTCAATGGTTGTTTTTTTTTCTGTTTGCCTTCATCTGGATCAATTAACAATTAATAATTAATAGTCCACATTAAAAAGATTAATAGAGATCTAAAAAGGTTTAATTTGATGGACTAGCTCTTTATTCATCCTCCAATTCCTCCAATTCATCCTACTATTAATAATTATTTAATCAACAAATTAATTAATAACTAATCCGTATATTGCAGATGAGAGGAGATCTTAACAGGTTGAACTTGATGGA
The DNA here is from genome assembly GCA_027410445.1 of Discoglossus pictus. Classification (NCBI taxonomy): domain Eukaryota; kingdom Metazoa; phylum Chordata; class Amphibia; order Anura; family Alytidae; genus Discoglossus; species Discoglossus pictus. The sequence goes on from CM050163.1 coordinate 42,519,853, forward strand.
CTGAAAGTCTTTTTTCAACCTTAATTACTATGTAACTATGTAACTATGTAACTATGTGATATCAGCATGGCACAACTATTCCATGTAGATAACGATAGTACTTTTTGCTTAAAGATTGTGTTCACAGTGAAGCATGCCTTGTTGTATTACACATCTTCACCAAATTCTGGGAAGGCTGATTGAACAGGACAGAATCAATATGGTTATCACTGCTCGTAGATGACGTTCATGTTAATTGGTATATTCTAGTGTCCAGAGCAAAAACCATGAACTATAATACCAGCTTATGATTATTCTAACATCTCCACTTAATGTTTTCCAGATTCCTAACATCTATTTGGGAATCAGCAATAATGTATGAAAACACACTCAGCCCTATCAAATTCTAAGCCCCAACATGAAGCCCATAATGGCTGCGTGCTTGAAATTTGGATGAGTTACGTTGCTATTAAATTATAATGGGCTGCGAGCTACGGGCTTCAGAGGCAAATCGTAGCTTGTTCGTAGAGCGTTGAATTTTTAATTAGTGTAGACCGAAAAAGAGATCGTTAGCATTACATCACTGAAAAAGGGGAGGTTAGATTTCAAAGTCCCATGGGCTTCAATTACAAGTGTGTTTTTATTTGCTTTTATGGGGCTACGTATTGGTCTTTATCCCCCTTGCGAGTCCTCTCCAGCACACATTGGGCTTTGGGCTCCATTTGCGTGTTACGGGCTAGCTCGCGGGTGACTTTGTTGCAATTTAATAGCATGATTGGATTTGGAGCGGTTACGTGCTTGACAGATCAAAGGATTTGTGGGCTGCAAGGTTCCACGTTCACATCCCAAAGGCATTGTTTCACCATCCGTCGGCCTGCTTTATCGTGCTAATTTATTAGCCATAAGTACTACTTTCAACGTTACAGGCTACGTTTTAACACGTAGCCCGAATTTAATGAGGCTGACTGTGTGTGGAATTGATTAATATCACATGATCCATGATTTCTAGCATCTGTTTAATCTAGCAGATGGAGACCATATGGTTGCTGTATGCGCATTAATGGTTATTTCCATGAAATTAAATGTTACAGTGGATATAAAAAGTCTACACACCCCTGATAAAATGTCAGGTTTCTGTGCTTTAAAAAATGAGACAAAGATAAATCATTTCAGAACTTTTTCCACCTTTAATGTGACCTATAAACTGTACAACTCAATTGAAAAACAAACTGAAATCTTTTAGGTAGAGGGAAGAAAATATAAAAATAAAATAATATGGTTGCAAAAGTATGCACACCCTTAAACTAATACTTTGTTGAAGCACCTTTTGATTTTATTACAGCACTTAGTCTTTTTGAGTATCAGTCTATCAGCATGGCACATTTTGACTTGGCAAGATTTGCCCACTCTTCTTTGCAAAAACACTCCAAATCTGTCAGATTGTGAGGGCATGTCCTGGATTCAGGTCTGGGCTCTGGCTGGTCCATTCCAAAACTTTAATCTTCTTCTGGTGAAGTCATTCCTTTGTTGACTTGGATGTATGCTTTGGGTCGTTGTCATGCTGAAAGTTGAAGTTCCTCTTCATGTTCAGCTTTCTAGCAGAAGCCTGAAGATGTTGTGCCAATATTGACTGGTATTTGGAACTGTTCATAATTCCCTCTCTCTTAACTAAGGCCTCAGTTCCAGAAAAACAGCCCCAAAGCATGATGCTGCCCCCACCATGCTTCACTGTGGGTATGGTGTTCTTTTGGTGATGTGCAGTGTTGTTTTTGCTCCAAACATATCTTTTGGAATTATGGCCAAAAAGTTCAACCTTGGTTTCATCAGACCATAACACCTTTTCCCACATGCTTTTGGGAGACTTCAGATGTGTTTTTGCAAAATGTAGCCTGGCTTGTATGTTTTTCTTCCTAAGAAAAAGCTTTCGTCTTTCCACTCTACCCCATAGCCCAGACATATGAGGAATACGGGAGATTGTTGTCACATGTACCACACAGCCAGTACTTGCCAGATATTCCTGCAGCTCCTTTAATGTTGCTGTAGGCCTCTTGGTAGCCTCCCAGACCAGTTTTCTTCTCGTCTTTTCATCAATTTTGGAGGGAGCTCCAGTGCTTGGTCTTCACTGTGTTCCATGGTATATCTAATGCCTTGGAAATTCTTTTGTACCCTTCTCCTGACTGATACCTTTTAACAATGAGATCCCTCTGATGCTTTGGAAGCTCTCTGTGGACTATGGCTTTTGCTGTGGGATGCAACTAAGACAATTTCAGGAAAGACCAACTAGAGCAGCTGAACTTTATTTGGGGTTAATCAGAGGCACTTTAAATGATGGCAGGTGTATGCTGACTCCTATATAACAAGATTTGGAATGTGATTGCTTAATTCTGAACACAGCTACATCCCCAGTTATAAGAGGGTGTGCAGACCTATGCAACCACATTATTTTTATTTTTTATTTTTCTTCCCTCCACCTAAAAGATTTCAGTTTGTTTTTCAATTGAGTTGTACAGTTTATGGGTCACATTAAAGGTGGAAAAAGTTCTGAAATGATTTATCTTTGTCTAATTTTTTTACAGCAGAGAAATCTGACATTTTAACACAGGTGTGTAGACTTTTTATATCCACTGTATATATTGTTCAAACTTTACATCCAATTATGGTTACTGTGGTGTCCTGACCACATGTGACCCTAGTAGATGCTATGCTTTATCCGTATGATATTGTCTAACAGTTAATTAATTCAGTGTCCTTTGATGGCCCACAGACTCTTGTCCTTCCACTGTCCGCCCACACCACACCCATGATATTAATGGACAGTCTTGTCCATTGCTGATTGTGCTCTGTGTATGAAATAAAGCTTTGTTATACCATTCTCACTGTGTCAGTGTGTTTTCAATGATTGTTGGTTTGGGACATCCACATTCATCCCATTTGTGTCACATTCTTATATCTGTAAAATAATAAGCCCTAGTTACTATGTAATGAATTAATACATATAATAATAATAATAGTATTAATGGACTTGCTCATGCGTAATGAGAGTCAAAGGCGATCTTTGCGGGCCTCGCGATGGTGAGGTCCATAAGGTAGAGGTGAGAGGCTCGCAAAGAGCATCGAAGGCGCACATTGCGAGGTCCACAATAAGCGCTGTAGGAGCTCATCGCGAGGCTTGAGAAAGAGGCTCCGACCGGCTTCTGAGTTACGGGCTTGAAAAAAAAGGCAGGGAGTCCATAAGTGAGGTAAAAAGCTAATTTGCTTTTCAATTGGCGTCTTTTGGAAACATACCAACAGCTGCCGAGTTACGTTCTTGTAACTTTTTTTCTAGCCCACAAGGCTTGGAGTAAAAACGATTTAAGCTTCAAGTAACACGTTTATCACCGCCAAGCTCGCAAATGAGAGAGGGGAGAGAGAGGGAAGGAAAGAGACACAGGGGAGAGAGCGAGGGGGAAGAGACAAATGGGAGGGAGAGGGGCGAAGAGACACAGGGGAGGGAGATAAGGGAAATAGATGCTGGGGATGGAGTGGGGGAAGTTGCTCACTGTAAAGTAGAGGGGGGAGAGGCCCACGATGAGTACTACAGTTACGGGCTTGCGCATGCTCACAGAGTATTCCGCTGCCTGCAATGAGAGGAAGGTAAAGTAGACCGGGGGGGGGGGGGAGGTATAGAGGCTCGCATTGAGCGCCGAAGGCCTGCAAGTTAGAGGTGGAAAGAGCCTTGCATTGTTTGGCAAACAGCATTGCGAGGCTTTAAATTTTATTGCTGTCATTTGATGGGCAAGTTGCAAGTATATAACAATAAAGGTTTAATTCACATGAGAGGTCCAATTTGTGATACTGTTGAGTATCAATATTCCTCTGAAGGCCTAATAGGAATATGACAGGTGATAATGCAAATTAACTGATAGCAAAACACCATATGATAATGGGTATACATCTTGGCACATGGCCACCAGCAGTGGTATCCAGGAGATTGTCCCTGATGGAGGTGAGTTGGCTGTTGATCCTCTGCACAGCCTCCATGTGTTTTTGCGGCCCCTCCTGATCGGTTAGAGTAGCTTAGTGTTGTGTAGAGGTCAGACAAATCACAGTCCACTAGAGAAGGAACAGGCAACCCACTCCAGTATCTTTGGCATGCAAACCTTGTGTAACAGCACAGGCAGGGACCTAGCTACATGTGCTGCAGTCCATAGGGTCAAAGAGAGTCGGACACGACTGAAGGACTGAAGAACAAATTCTAAGATGTTCTCCTGGTACTTGATATATGTGACCTGGCGGTGTAATTTGGCCACTATTTGTTTTCCCAATGTAGATATGATGAGCGAGATGTGTATGCAATCGTAATATATTCAAGGGTCTACATTAAAGCCTATGTGAGTGAGAAAGGTTTAATATGGCACCAGTTTCATGTTTTTGTGTTGCAATTTAATCAGTTAGTTTGTTTTTAATTGCTTTCTGCATGTTGCAGCATGGCTTTTCATATTGGCATATGCATGACCATTCCAACATATGATGAAATCAAATATTTTTAAATTGCCTATTTTTTATTTGTGGATTGTTGCAATTGTAATGCCTTTCCATGCTTTCCCCATATTTTAAAGTCCACTGGTGTGTTTATATATGTTTTACAGTGTTGAGAAGTTGTCTGTAATCTCTTTGTGGGTCCTATTTGGAGATTGTAATACTGTTGCCTCTATTTGCGATTTACGGGCTTGAACGCCAGGGCGTCTTTGGGAACAGTAACTTTCCGACCGTAACAGTAACGAACCTGACAGAGCAAAGGATTTGCGGCAATGTAGTTCTGTTTTCGACATCCTATAGGGTTTTCCGCATGTAACCCGCAGATCATTTGTGGGTAGCTGTAAGAGGCCAATTTAATAGCCGTAAGTCTTGTGGGCAACATTACGGGCTACGGTTTCTAAACGTTAGGGGAATTTAATAGGGCTGATAGGGACCTTATAATATAGACTTATTTCTGTATTATAATATGTACCTTGAGTACATTGCAGTATTGATTTTACCAATTCACATGCATTCAGCACCTTATTGGAGTATATTATATATATTTTATAATCAATTTATAAGAATATTTGAAGAACTGATGTTAGTGTTGATGGTTCTGTGGTGTAGGCTAGGGAAAGTATGGGGATTAATATTCTGTACTCGAGTATATATATAAGTAGATGTTTTATTAGAGTGATGAACTGAAAAAAGTCTCAATCTTTCAAAATCAAATTCAGATGGCAAGAGTATACCTGTATATACAGTGATAATAATAATAAATAAATAATAATAATTACTAGTATTTATAATATTTAGAGGAACAAGTTTTCTACAGATGCAAGTCTCTATTTCAAGTCGTTGGCACGTCTTTTGCGCCCTGGATACCATTGTGCCGCTATCAGGGCGCTCTGATGACGCTTTGCGCTCCAGCCTACATCCCATCTGACCCATCTCATATTTACTGGACCTGCTTGCTGGAGGCTGCCAAGGCGAAGGTAAGGGTCTGACAGTGTGCCATGTGGCCCATATGGCACGCTGTCAGACCCTTACCTTGCCAAGCAGATCCAGCAGATATGAGATGGGGCCCCTGTGGCAGATGGGATGCAGGCTGGATCGCAGAGCATCATCAGGGCGCAGTTCTTGATGCCCTGATGATGGCGCGATGTTCTGCAGACCGCAAAGGTCAGCGTGCCTTTCAAGTCAATAGCTGACTAGAATTTACAGGTTATGACTTTAAACATGCATGTATCTATGCCTTGTGTGTTCATGGTTAGATTAAGGACCTCTCCTGTTTCATCCCTGCCAGCAGTGGTCTGCAGCCAGTAGGTGGCATGACTGTGGCTTGGAGGGACTAGTTCAATTTGTTCTTTAAGGCTAGGTTTAAACCCTAGCCTTAAACCCTAAGCCTATACCCTGAATCTAACCCTAAACCTAACCGGAACAAAAAAATTTAACAAAGTTTTGGTGTGCCATTGTTTGGCAACCTACTGGCTGCAGCAGGCCACTGCTGGTGGAAACAACACAGAAAAAATCCCAATACTATTGAGAGGCGAGGCTAACTCAGGGACAGCCCAGGGCCACTGCCCCCAACCCTCCAGATATAATTCTCTTGATGGGAAAGCTCTGCATCTAAACCCTGCAAATGAGACACATGTCACGTCCTCCAATGGTGAGACAGATATCAAAGATTCTCTCCAGAGCTTTAACTGGACCTCCATCCCATCTTCCCCTTAGTGTAAATTTTGTCTTACCATAGGTAGGATTTTCTATCCAACTTCTTAATGTAAAACTTTAAACAAGAAAATTTATTTTAAACATAGCACTTACTTTATTGCTGTTTGGTTGAATATCAAGATTAATATTATTGTTTATTTGTAACGTGCCAACGTATTCCGTAGCGCTGTACAAGGTGGGAGAACAGGGAAAAATACAATATTAAAAACTGAAAAATGGAGGGCCCTGTTTTGAGCGTAGAGTCTTTGTAGAACGTACTTTTTCCCAAAGCACCCTACAAGACTGAAAACTCGCTACTTACAATCTAAAGGGAATGGAAGAGGCAGAAGTCTGGGGAAGAAAAGTTGGGAATAGCAGGGTCAGGAAGGAGGTGTGAAAGTTTGCTGGTCTGTGTTCAGGGGTAGCAGAGGCGAGACAGACTCAGGGACAGCTGGACAAGACAGAGATGTGTAAAATAGGTGGGGAGGAGTAATTAGGCAAAGAAAGTCACAGGATGTGCATCAGATTAAAAACTTTACATCAGAGAAGGCTTACATTCACAAAACAGGAAGAAAAAGACTATGTGCTGATATAATATCAGAAAAATGTATATAATAATCTATATGAAGAGAAGGTAGCAGCAGATACGAAGGGATGATTGCTTGTAGATACCTTGCTTGAAGAGTGCAGCTGTACTGGTGTTTGCTGGTCTGTGTTCAGGCGTAGCAAAGGTGAGACGGACGAGATGAGATCAATAACATTGATTACCAGCCACATATGCAATACAACATTAATACAAGCTCACTTCACCAGAGGGTGTTTTGTTTGAGCTATTCTGAAACAGTAAAATATTAAGGATAAATAGAGATAATTTAATATATCTATATATATAGATATATGTAATTAAGTGTCATAAAAAAGCCATAAGAAATGTGTTACTGAACAGCATGACTAGTTGATGTAAAATAATTAATCATATACTAAATTAAACAAATGTCATATTTTCATTCATACTAAAAATGAAGCATCTATGCACTTAACAGCTATTCAATGTGACATAATTTAAATTTTTATATTCATGACATTAAAATGAAATATCATTTATTAAGAATGATAAGATTATAAAGAAATGTTGAGATGAAGCCAAAGAATATTTAACAGCCCATAAGCTAATTATTTAATTCATGTTAAATTCATGTTACAGTTAACAGGACTCAAGAAATGCACTTAACAGCTTATTGCTTGTTAAACTAAATGAATAAATATTCTGATATATTGATGTTAAAAAAGATTGAAGTATATCATAATAACATTTTTTATCATGACCCAGGCATGATCCATTTAGGCTTTGATGGAATTAATGGACACAGCGACTGAGTGGGAGAAACAGCTTTATTAATAAATAACTATAACATAAACATACATTTCTGTAGATAATTTACATAATACCTTCCAGGGGGAGGAGCCTGGCCACGGACAGTGACCTCACGCCCCAATGCTTATATTAAGCACGCCCTGTGAGGTAGGACCACGCCCACTTAGGCCAGTGGGCCGGGCAAGTCATCTCCCGCCAAACCAAACATAGCAAAATATATACAACAATAATGCCACTTCTCCACTAAATACTTTTATAAATCTCTTTCTTTTATATCTATCTATATATATTTATATATATATATATTTATTATAATTTTTTTTTTTAATTATGTACAAAAACAATAACAACTTTAACACTCAAGCAAATAACAGGGTGGGAGGGTGGGATTTCAAGCTGGAGACTGCGCTGCTCTGCCCGACGCGAGAACACGGGCAGAAGTCCCGCCCCCGACGCTCTTGATTGGCTGATATCTTTAAACGCTTTGCTGGGTCACGCGACGCTACGTGCTGACCCAGGGAGCCTGTGCAACATCCGTGTCAAACATGACCCAGGCATGATCCATTTAGGCTTTGATGGAAATAATGGACACGACGACTGAGTGGGAGAAACACGGGCCACAGGTGTATTAATAAATAACCATATAACATAAACATACATTTCTGTATATAATTTACATAACACCTTCCAGGGGGAGGAGCCCAGCCACGGACAGTGACCTCACGCCTTGGGCCCTGCCCAAATCCCCAATGCTTATATTAAGCATGCCCTGTGAGGTAGGGCCACGCCCATTTAGGCCAGTGGGCCGGGCAACTCACCTCCCGCCACAGAGCGAGCGAGGGACCCCTCCTGAGACTGCGATCCCCCTCTGCTGTCCATTAATGCCAAGGCCCGCGCAACACTCTCCCTGAATTCCAGCATGAGTAGCTCTATCCCGATTTCGGTCAGATGTACTTTGTCCTTACCGAAGAACTCCTTGTATCGGATAGCGACGAAACCCAGCTTGCCAAGCGTTTCGCCAGGAGGGTTTTTTTATCATCTCAGACCATATCAGAAACATCCCCGGAAACATCTTCATCAAACTTTCCACATCCCATTTCATGACTGTCAACATCCTCCACATGGGAACCGTTCCCAAGTCATTACCGCCGGTGTGTAACAATATTACGCTTGGCTGTCCATAACGCTGGGTGTACGTGTACAGTAGCCGACCAACCTGCGCCCACCGCAGGCCTCGAATCCCGAACCACTGCATGTGCAAGTCCGTAATAGGGAAGCCCAGTTGTGTCTTGTCCTCGGTAACTGCGGCTAACCGGTGGGCCCAGTAGACGTACGAATGGCCCACGATCCACAGTTGCTTCTGTCCTCCTGAAAGCAGAAAGCAACATCCATTAGACTACTGCCCTGGGCCACACATAGGGCCGAAAACTTTCTGACTCCCATCTCTCGATACGCATCACCGCGGTGTCAGGCAAACCTAACCTGGCTGCTTCGGTAGCAGCCCCAATTCGGAAAGAGTGCGTCCCAAACTCTGACTGCTCTAAGCCCAGACGTTGTAGTGCACCTTTTAGCACCCTCTCAAATTGATAACGGGATAACGCCGTCCCATATGCATGAACCAACAACGAACACCGTCCCGCCGGTCTCTGGTTAAGATACTCCTCCACACATACATAGGGGCAACATTCCATGCCAACACGGTGCAGCACAACCTCTTTTCCTTTACCCAACTGGTCGGTCTTAGACCTCCGTAACCATATCACTACCATGTCTTCCATCAGACAGGTATCCACAACTGCAATCCCCCGGAACCGTGTCTACTGTTCGCGACTAACTCCCCTATCCGAAACGCTCAGAAGAACGCCAGGCAAAAAGCTGTACGGAAAAGCAGAGATTCAAAGGGGGTTCTGCAGGTCACCAACAACACCTGAGTCAATATCAGTAACAGGGAAAAGATAATCGTCCGCCTGGTATCTGGCCTGCGATCACCATTAAACATGCCGCGCACCACCTTAGACCTCCGTAACCATATCACTAACGTGTCTTCCATCAGACAGGTATCCACCAACTGCAATCCCCTATCCGAAACGTTCCGAAGAACGCCAGGCAAAAAGCCGTATGGAAAAGCAGAGATTCAAAGGGGGTTCTGCAGGTCACCAACAACACATGAGCAAATCTCAGTAACACTGAAAAGATAATGGGCCACCTGGTATCTGGCCTGCGATCACCATTAAACATGCCGCGCACCACCTTGCGCACTAGAAACTCCTTTGTAAGGTCCCTCTGCCCTGCCAGCTTAAACATGAAAGCCAGAGCCGTGACCTGTCTCCCTACTACGGCTCTTGTTTTGCATTCTTCGGCGCACCGGTTTGAACCACCCCCATGTTATCTGTATGGAATAACACTCGCCGATCCCGAAACTCCGAGCCCCAGATGTGTACTGCTGCCACAATGGGAAATAGCTTGAGAAATGCCAGGTTCTTTGTGTTCTTTGTCCATTCCTCTGGCCATGCCGCAGTGCACCATCTCCCTTGGAAATATGCGCCGCAACCAACATACTCCTGATGCATCAGTGTAAAGTTCTAACTCAACACTGGTGGCGCTCTCCTTCTGGAGAAGCGCAGTCCCATTAAACTCGGCAAGGAAAACCGACCCCTTAAAACCAATACCCTTGCACCATCCCGCATGGCCCTTGAGACTTTGATAAAATGATGTGGCCTCAAGATGCCTGCGGTAGCAAGCGACATTCTACTACAAAATATCCTCCCCATGGGGATAATCCTTTAGGCGAAGTTCAACTTCATATGATGGATTGCAACTGTCGCAGTGACACCCTATGTGCGCCTTCCAATGCACTGAGCTCCACTCTCATGTCCGCCACTTTTTCCCAGGGAAGACTGCATTCCATTGTCATGGAATCCCCAGGAAGGTCAACATTGTTGTCAGGCCCTCGGTTTTGTTGTGGGCCAACGGTACTCCAAAATCTTGACAGATTCTGGTGAACACCACCAGCATGAAGCGGCAAGTATCTTGCCCTGCCGGACAGATGAACAGGAAGTCATCGAGGTAGTGCGTAATGCTCCTATACCCCGCTTCCGAGCGCACAACCCATTGTAGGAATGTGCTGAACGCCTCGAAGTAAGTACACGATATTGAGCACCCCATGGGTAAGCATATGTCAATGAAATAACTGCCATCGACGAAACAACCCAGGAGCCGGTGACTCGACGGGTGAACCGGCAACAACCTAAGCGCTGCTTCGATGTCCACCTTTGCCAAAAGTACTCCAGCGCCAGCAAACCTGACCAACTCAGCAGCCCGATCGAAAGGTTCATAAGACACAGTTGACTGGTCTTTTGCGATCCCGTCCTTTACCGAGCGCCCTCTGGGATAGGAAAGATGTTGGATCAACCTAAATTTTCCCTTCTCTTTCTTGGGGACAACGCTGAGAGGGGAAACGACCAAATCCTGAATAGAAGGGGAAGCAAATGGACCCGCCATCCTACCCCGTTGGACCTCGGTCTGGACCTTTTTTGCCGCTACCCCCAGGAATTCCCTCGCTGACCGCAAGTTCGGTCCCATGAAACCCTGCAGCTCTGTGTCGCATGGGATACGAAAACCCTCCTGGAAGCCAGATTCCAGGAGGCGAGCAGTGATGTTATTGCCTGGCACTCTACCATAGCGTTTTAGCCATGGCAGCATGGCGGGGAGGCATATGGGCATCTTGTACTATTGCAGGGGTCTCCCCTGATCTGCCCCCCCTCCTTGGCTCTGATGCATCTAGTGAGGGGGTGTTCCCCACTGCAGGTAGAACATGCATGCTTGAACCTGCAATTCGGGGCACATCTACAGACCCCTTCATTGTAGGCAAAACAGTTCTTGAGACCCCTTGCTACGAAAGGGCGGCATGACCCGCATAGGTGTCATAATATTCAACCAGTATGCCACCGCTTTGTCACTCCACGACCATGGTTGGCCTGGATGCCAAATACTGGCGGAATTCCTCATCTTACCGCAACTACGCCATGCCCCCGTGCACCTTGTGGGCATTGCGAATTTCGTCTATGTAGACAAACAATCCAGGTGTCGAACGTCCTAGGCAACCGCCTAAATGACTTCCGACAGTCATCTCCCTCCCGCAGGCCCCTCTCACCCACCTCCAGTTGTCTGGACATGGGGAGAAGAGAGAACAGCGCTACTAATTCCCTCCTCCCAATTTTTTCCTTAACCTCCTGGGGAAGATGTGCCCCCAAGTTGTCCAATGAGCACAAGTCAATTAGTCGCATGGCTGCATCGGTAACCTCTGCATTGGTACTGCCTGCTACCGGACCCGGGACAGCCGCTGCCTCACAGGGCCCAGTTGCCTCCTTTTCTCCGGCCGGCGCTGCCTGCCCCGCTGTCCCAATGGTGGACAGATCGGCCCACGCACTCTTCGCTAAACCACCTACCCACGAACCCATTTCCTGCTCACTCACTGCAATGTTGTGTTTGGCTAAGAGGGTCTTAAGGGACCCAAAAAACCCTGCCTTTGTGTGTAGGGGTTCACTTTTTTCTGTATCCCCTATGTGACCCACCATTGTGAGCTCACCTGCTTCTGGAAGCCTTGGAGTGGAAACCGCCAAAGGGGTGTCCCTGGATCTCTCCTGACGCTCCGGGGACTCTGACCATCTGGCCCTCCGCGGGCTCCGTCTCCTCTCTGATCCAGTGCAGGCGCAACTTCATCTGCAGGATCTCCTTCTGGACCTGTGGGTGCAAGAGGAACAGTCACTAGCTCTCCATGACCTGCATGCCCGTGCCCATACCGTCCGCTCCTCCCCTGAGGATTGGTCATGGTCACCTATACTTGCGCGGCTGGAGTAAGCTAGCGCTGCAGACTCTGTCGTCCTCTGTATGGGTTCCCCTGAGACTTCTTGTGAAGGTGTAAGGTCTACCTGTGGGTCGGAATTAGTCCCCTTTCGCTGTGGCCTAACTGTAGCGCCCTCAGTCTCAGCCCTTTGTCGTCTTAGGGGGTTATGGGTGAATAGCAGTGGACTGTACCTGCTTGTGGTCTTTCTAGCTCTAGTGGGGTGCGCCGGCCTTGCCACTGCCGCTGTCACAGGCACGTCATCGATCACTACCATGCTGTCTTGGGTGTTCATCTCGCTGACCACTCTGTTCCTTCTTTCTCATGTAGTCGCCATGCCCAGCTCCCCGCTGCAACTGTAAAGCACCAGAATCGCTGTTAGTACAGGAATTAGAAGGGACCGCATGGTAGGCACAATGAGGATCTGTAGGAGCTTTTTTAGGGCTCTGGGCTTATCTATTACCCCCTGCGCCCCCTTTACGGGGTGGTAGAGGGGTGTTTCTTGTTCTTTGCTGCGATCGAGACCCTTTGGGCAAAATGACTGGTGGTGGCCGGAGGTCTAGGCCTTCACCCTCACCGCCCGTAGGCCCGGCTCTCTCCTGCCTAAGGGGTATGTGGTCCTGGCTGCCTTGACCCGTATCCCCTTTTGTTCTCCTGGCCTTGCTCTCAGCTGGACTGGGGTCTGATGGCTCTGTACTAGTGGGATGGGGGGATAGCCCGCTGGCACCTCTATTATTGCCTAGGCCACCAGCCACTGCAGGCTGAGCCTGTGCAATGTAAGGAGGGCCTCCTGCAGCAGGCATGGGTGGACCCAGCCTGTTCTGCTCCCACCTGACCCCTTGGTTAAGGCCCAGGTCCTAAATTCAGCCAGTAAGGCCTCTATGTCCTCAGCATCCATTACAGCCCAAGCAGAACACACACAGAAGTGACAGAAAAACGGACACCACAACAGGAACAAAAAACACACAAAGCACACACTTAGTTCTCTTTCACACTGCCCCTTATGTGCTGTTCAGCTGGGGACCAATTCTCAGTGCTTTAACCTCCTACTTTATCAATTTTTGTGCAGGACCTCAGACCTCCATCCGTTTTAGGCTGGAGACCGCACTGCTCTGCCCGACGCGCGAACACGGGCAGAAGTCCCGCCCCGACGCTCCTGATTGGCTGATATCCTTACAGGCTCTGTTGGGTCACACAACGCTACGTGCTGACCCAGGGAGCCTGTGCAGCCTCCGCGTCAAACAAAAATAGAAGAATTGAATGAAAAGGAAAAAATAGATAAAAGCACAGCGCAAGCCTAGTAATGAGCGCTGAAGGTCCTCACAGTACAAAACGGTTTCAATTATGTCTCAAACAGCATTCCCATGGCTTCAAATTTTATTGACCATAATTTTTTAACGGGCAAGTCGCTAGTATATATATATATATATATATATATATATATATATATATATATATATATACTAGCGACTTGCCCGTTAAAATTATGGCAATACAATTTTAAGCCTGACAATGCTGTTTGCCACACAACCTGAGCATCTTCGGCGCTCATTGCGAGCCTCTCACCCCTGTCTACTTTACGGGCCTCGCGATGAGCACTTCAAAAATGGCGGCAATAGAATTTGAAGCCAGGCAACGGTGTTTGCCACACATTGTGAGACTCCCCCCCTAACCTGCCTGCCTCTCATCGCAGGTCTCGCAATGAGTGCCTTTGGTGCTCGTAGCGATCCCCCCCTCTACTTCCTCCCCATGACTCTCCCCCCTCCCCTGTGTCTCTTCCCCCTCCCCTGTGTCTCTTCCTGCCCCTCCCCTGTGTCTCTTTTTCTTCCCCTCTCCCTCCCCTGTGTCTCTTTCACCCCCTCTCCCTCCCATGTGTCTCTTTGCCCCTTCTCCTTCCATTGTGTCTCTTCCCCCCCTTCTCCCTCCCCTGTGTCTCTTCCCCCCTGTTTTTTTTGCCCCCTCTCCCTCCCATGTGTCTCTTCCCCCTCTCCCTCCCCTGTGTCTCTTCCCCCGTTCTCTCCCTCCCCTGTGTCTCTTGCCCATCCTCTCCCTACCCTGTGTCTCTTCCCCCATCCTCTCCCTCCCCTGTGTCTCTTCCCCCCTCCTCTCCCTCCTCTGTGTCTCTTCTCCCCATCCTCTCCCTCCACTGTGTCAGTTCCCCCTCCTCTCCCTCCCCTGTGTCTCTTCCCAATCCCTCCCCTGTGTCTATTCCTCCCTCCCTTGTGCCTATGCCCCCCTCCTCCCTCCCTTGTGTCTATTCCCCCCTCCTCTGTGTCTCTTTCCCCTCCTCTGTGTCTCTTTCCCCTCCTCTGTGCCTCTTTCCCCCTCCTTCCTTGTGTCTCTTCCCCCCTCTCCCTCCCCTGTGTCTCTTCCCCCTCCTCTCCCTCTCCTGTGTCTCTTGCCCCTCCTCTCCCTCCCCTGGGTCTCTCCCCTCCTCTCCCTCCCCTGTTTCTCTTCCCCCTCCTCTGCCTCCCCTGTGTCTCTCCCACCTCCTCTAACTCCCCTGTGTCTCTTCCCCCCCCTCTCACTTCCCTGTGTCTCTTCCTCCCTTCTCTCCCTCCCGTGTCTCTTCCTCCTGTGTCTCTCACTCCTCCCATATCTTTCATCATCCAGGCACACTGCACGGCCGCCCACTCATGCGCACGCGCGCCTGAGGGGGGGGGGGGGGGGGGGAGAGAAACAGGTGAGGGAGAAGAGACACAGGGGGCTCATGCGCGTCCCCCCCAGACAAAATGCACATGCGTGCTGATGTTGCTCAATGGGCATGCGCAGCATAGTGCCAGGGAAGATACGATTGTCAAACTGTGTTTTGTCACAAGCGTGACGACAAATCACAATTTGACGGTTATAATATGTGATATATATATATATATATATATATATATATAATGTGTAGGATAATACATTTTTTATTGGACAGACATTTTATTTATGGTGACGAGCTTTGGAGAGGTTTGACCTCTCTTTATCAAGTCTGAAGCAATACATGAATTGGAACTTTCAGTTTAAATGTAAACAGTGATGCAGACAGATGGATAAAGCATCTGACATCATGAGGTAAATATATATATGGGGGATCAACATAACATAGTGTAGGAAACACACACTGATATTCAATTGGCTACATTTTGCTACTCGCATTCCAATTGCTAGCCACAGACTCAAAATCTCTGCGGTTGTCAAAAACGTAACTCCGCCCTATCTCCTCCTTTGATGTTTCAAGCCTGGAAATGTTACCAGAGATACAGACGCAAAATCCATATTTAATTACTACAATTCAACAAGCCTGCAATTGCCTTCAAACCCCTAAATGGCATATGTAGCAAAATTATTTGTGATAATGTCCTAGAAAACCAAAGCCCATGCAAAGTCCTATATTTTCAGTGTTAAATAATGTGATTATCTTTATTTCAAATGTTTTTCTCTCCTGGATGTTTTTGAGATTCCCTCTGAGTTATTTTATTTTCAGGTTTTGGTTGGAGTTATCATTCTGGCTAAAATGGTGTCCAACTGGGGTACAATAATTTAATTGTGCTTTATAATTGAATGTTTATGCAGGTTTATCCTTAGATGCAGTATTTGGATTATTATCTTTGATCATTTGTGTTCTCTAAAGCTGGATGGTATGTGGTTACTAGAGGTGTACATATAGTAATTTCTTTTGTTTTGTACTTTAACATGTGCCAGCTTAAACATGAAAGCCAGAGCCGTGACTTGTCTCCCTACTACGCCTCTTGTTTTGCATTCTTCGGCGCACCGGTTTGAACCACCCCCATGTTATCTGTATGGAATAACACTCGCCGATCCCGAAACTCCGAGCCCCAGATGTGTACTGCTGCCACAATGGGAAATAGCTTGAGAAATGCCAGGTTCTTTGTGTTCTTTGTCCATTCCTCTGGCCATGCCGCAGTGCACCATCTCCCTTGGAAATATGCGCCGCAACCAACATACTCCTGATGCATCAGTGTAAAGTTCTAACTCAGCACTGGTGGCGCTCTCCTTCTGGAGAAGCGCAGTCCCATTAAACTCGGCAAGGAAAACCGACCCCTTAAAACCAATACCCTTGCACCATCCCGCATGGCCCTTGAGACTTTGATAAAATGATGTGGCCTCAAGATGCCTGCGGTAGCAAGCGACATTCTACTACAAAATATCCTCCCCATGGGGATAATCCTTTAGGCGAAGTTCAACTTCATATGATGGATTGCAACTGTCGCAGTGACACCCTATGTGCGCCTTCCAATGCACTGAGCTCCACTCTCATGTCCGCCACTTTTTCCCAGGGAAGACTGCATTCCATTGTCATGGAATCCCCAGGAAGGTCAACATTGTTGTCAGGCCCTCGGTTTTGTTGTGGGCCAACGGTACTCCAAAATCTTGACAGATTCTGGTGAACACCACCAGCATGAAGCGGCAAGTATCTTGCCCTGCCGGACAGATGAACAGGAAGTCATCGAGGTAGTGCGTAATGCTCCTATACCCCGCTTCCGAGCGCACAACCCATTGTAGGAATGAGCTGAACGCCTCGAAGTAAGTACACGATATTGAGCACCCCATGGGTAAGCATATGTCGATGAAATAACTGCCATCGACGAAACAACCCAGGAGCCGGTGACTCGACGGGTGAACTGGCAACAACCTAAGCGCTGCTTCGATGTCCACCTTTGCCAAAAGTACTCCAGCGCCAGCAAACCTGACCAACTCAGCAGCCCGATCGAAAGGTTCATAAGACACAGTTGACTGGTCTTTTGCGATCCCGTCCTTTACCGAGCGCCCTCTGGGATAGGAAAGATGTTGGATCAACCTAAATTTTCCCTTCTCTTTCTTGGGGACAACGCTGAGAGGGGAAATGACCAAATCCTGAATAGAAGGGGAAGCAAATGGACCCGCCATCCTACCCCGTTGGACCTCGGTCTGGACCTTTTTTGCCGCTACCCCCAGGAATTCCCTCGCTGACCGCAAGTTCGGTCCCATGAAACCCTGCAGCTCTGTGTCGCATGGGATACGAAAACCCTCCTGGAAGCCAGATTCCAGGAGGCGAGCAGTGATGTTATTGCCTGGCACTCTACCATAGCGTTTTAGCCATGGCAGCATGGCGGGGAGGCATATGGGCATCTTGTACTATTGCAGGGGTCTCCCCTGATCTGCCCCCCCTCCTTGGCTCTGATGCATCTAGTGAGGGGGTGTTCCCCACTGCAGGTAGAACATGCATGCTTGAACCTGCAATTCGGGGCACATCTACAGACCCCTTCATTGTAGGCAAAACAGTTCTTGAGACCCCTTGCTACGAAAGGGCGGCATGACCCGCATAGGTGTCATAATATTCAACCAGTATGCCACCGCTTTGTCACTCCACGACCATGGTTGGCCTGGATGCCAAATACTGGCGGAATTCCTCATCTTACCGCAACTACGCCATGCCCCCGTGCACCTTGTGGGCATTGCGAATTTCGTCTATGTAGACAAACAATCCAGGTGTCGAACGTCCTAGGCAACCGCCTAAATGACTTCCGACAGTCATCTCCCTCCCGAAGGCCCCTCTCACCCACCTCCAGTTGTCTGGACATGGGGAGAAGAGAGAACAGCGCTACTAATTCCCTCCTCCCAATTTTTTCCTTAACCTCCTGGGGAAGATGTGCCCCCAAGTTGTCCAATGAGCACAAGTCAATTAGTCGCATGGCTGCATCGGTAACCCCTGCATTGGTACTGCCTGCTACCGGACCCGGGACAGCCGCTGCCTCACAGGGCCCAGTTGCCTCCTTTTCTCCGGCCGGCGCTGCCTGCCCCGCTGTCCCAATGGTGGACAGATCGGCCCACGCACTCTTCGCTAAACCACCTACCCACGAACCCATTTCCTGCTCACTCACTGCAATGTTGTGTTTGGCTAAGAGGGTCTTAAGGGACCCAAAAAACCCTGCCTTTGTGTGTAGGGGTTCACTTTTTTCTGTATCCCCTATGTGACCCACCATTGTGAGCTCACCTGCTTCTGGAAGCCTTGGAGTGGAAACCGCCAAAGGGGTGTCCCTGGATCTCTCCTGACGCTCCGGGGACTCTGACCATCTGGCCCTCCGCGGGCTCCGTCTCCTCTCTGATCCAGTGCAGGCGCAACTTCATCTGCAGGATCTCCTTCTGGACCTGTGGGTGCAAGAGGAACAGTCACTAGCTCTCCATGACCTGCATGCCCGTGCCCATACCGTCCGCTCCTCCCCTGAGGATTGGTCATGGTCACCTATACTTGCGCGGCTGGAGTAAGCTAGCGCTGCAGACTCTGTCGTCCTCTGTATGGGTTCCCCTGAGACTTCTTGTGAAGGTGTAAGGTCTACCTGTGGGTCGGAATTAGTCCCCTTTCGCTGTGGCCTAACTGTAGCGCCCTCAGTCTCAGCCCTTTGTCGTCTTAGGGGGTTATGGGTGAATAGCAGTGGACTGTACCTGCTTGTGGTCTTTCTAGCTCTAGTGGGGTGCGCCGGCCTTGCCACTGCCGCTGTCACAGGCACGTCATCGATCACTACCATGCTGTCTTGGGTGTTCATCTCGCTGACCACTCTGTTCCTTCTTTCTCATGTAGTCGCCATGCCCAGCTCCCCGCTGCAACTGTAAAGCACCAGAATCGCTGTTAGTACAGGAATTAGAAGGGACCGCATGGTAGGCACAATGAGGATCTGTAGGAGTTTTTTTAGGGCTCTGGGCTTTTCTATTACCCCCTGCGCCCCCTTTACGGGGTGGTAGAGGGGTGTTTCTTGTTCTTTGCTGCGATCGAGACCCTTTGGGCAAAATGACTGGTGGTGGCCGGAGGTCTAGGCCTTCACCCTCACCGCCCGTAGGCCCGGCTCTCTCCTGCCTAAGGGGTATGTTGTCCTGGCTGCCTTGACCCGTATCCCCTTTTGTTCTCCTGGCCTTGCTCTCAGCTGGACTGGGGTCTGATGGCTCTGTACTAGTGGGATGGGGGGATAGCCCGCTGGCACCTCTATTATTGCCTAGGCCACCAGCCACTGCAGGCTGAGCCTGTGCAATGTAAGGAGGGCCTCCTGCAGCAGGCATGGGTGGACCCAGCCTGTTCTGCTCCCACCTGACCCCTTGGTTAAGGCCCAGGTCCTAAATTCAGCCAGTAAGGCCTCTATGTCCTCAGCATCCATTACAGCCCAAGCAGAACACACACAGAAGTGACAGAAAAACGGACACCACAACAGGAACAAAAAACACACAAAGCACACACTTAGTTCTCTTTCACACTGCCCCTTATGTGCTGTTCAGCTGGGGACCAATTCTCAGTGCTTTAACCTCCTACTTTATCAATTTTTGTGCAGGACCTCAGACCTCCATCCGTTTTAGGCTGGAGACCGCACTGCTCTGCCCGACGCGCGAACACGGGCAGAAGTCCCGCCCCGACGCTCCTGATTGGCTGATATCCTTACAGGCTCCGTTGGGTCACACAACGCTACGTGCTGACCCAGGGAGCCTGTGCAGCCTCCGCGTCAAACAAAAATATAAGAATTGAATGAAAATGAAAAAATAGATAAAAGCACAGCGCAAGCCTAGCAATGAGCGCTGAAGGTCCTCACAGTACAAAACGGTTTCAATTATGTCTCAAACAGCATTCCCATGGCTTCAAATTTTATTGACCATAATTTTTTAACGGGCAAGTCGCTAGTATATATATATATATATATATATATATATATATATATATATATACTAGCGACTTGCCCGTTAAAATTATGGCAATACAATTTTAAGCTTGACAATGCTGTTTACCACACAACCTGAGCATCTTCGGCGCTCATTGCGAGCCTCTCACCCCTGTCTACTTTACGGGCCTCGCGATGAGCACTTCAAAAATGGCAGCAATAGAATTTGAAGCCAGGCAACGGTGTTTGCCACACATTGTGAGACTCCCCCCCTAACCTGCCTGCCTCTCATCGCAGGTCTCGCAATGAGTGCCTTTGGTGCTCGTAGCGATCCCCCCCTCTACTTCCTCCCCATGACTCTCCCCCCTCCCCTGTGTCTCTTCCCCCTCCCCTGTGTCTCTTCCTGCCCCTCCCCTGTGTCTCTTTTTCTTCCCCTCTCCCTCCCCTGTGTCTCTTTCACCCCCTCTCCCTCCCATGTGTCTCTTTGCCCCTTCTCCTTCCATTGTGTCTCTTCCCCCCCCTTCTCCCTCCCCTGTGTCTCTTCCCCCCTGTTTTTCTTGCCCCCTCTCCCTCCCATGTGTCTCTTCCCCCTCTCCCTCCCCTGTGTCTCTTCCCCCGTCCTCTCCCTCCCCTGTGTCTCTTGCCCATCCTCTCCCTACCCTGTGTCTCTTCCCCCATCCTCTCCCTCCCCTGTGTCTCTTCCCCCCTCCTCTCCCTCCCCTGTGTCTCTTCTCCCCATCCTCTCCCTCCACTGTGTTAGTTCCCCCCTCCTCTCCCTCCCCTGTGTCTCTTCCCCCTCCCTCCCCTGTGTCTATTCCTCCCTCCCTTGTGCCTATGCCCCCCTCCTCCCTCCCTTGTGTCTATTCCCCCTCCTCTGTGTCTCTTTCCCCTCCTCTGTGTCTCTTTCCCCTCCTCTGTGCCTCTTTCCCCCTCCTTCCTTGTGTCTCTTCCCCCTCTCCCTCCCCTGTGTCTCTTCCCCCTCCTCTCCCTCTCCTGTGTCTCTTGCCCCTCCTCTCCCTCCCCTGGGTCTCTCCCCTCCTCTCCCTCCCCTGTGTCTCTTCCCCCTCCTCTGCCTCCCCTGTGTCTCTCCCACCTCCTCTAACTCCCCTGTGTCTCTTCCCCCCCTCTCACTTCCCTGTGTCTCTTCCTCCCTTCTCTCCCTCCCGTGTCTCTTCCTCCT
Source organism: Discoglossus pictus (assembly GCA_027410445.1). NCBI lineage: Eukaryota > Metazoa > Chordata > Amphibia > Anura > Alytidae > Discoglossus > Discoglossus pictus. The sequence goes on from CM050163.1 coordinate 42,541,068, forward strand.
GTGTCTCTCACTCCCTTCTTCCTCCCATATCTTTCATCATCCAGGCACACTGCACGGCCGCCCACTCATGCGCACGCGCGCCTGAGGGGGGGGGGGGGAGAGAAACAGGTGAGGGAGAAGAGACACAGGGGGCTCATGCGCGTCCCCCCCAGACAAAATGCACATGCGTGCTGATGTTGCTCAATGGGCATGCGCAGCATAGTGCCAGGGAAGATACGATTGTCAAAATGTGTTTTGTCACAAGCGTGACGACAAATCACAATTTGACGGTTATAATATGTGATTGATATATATATATATATATATATATATATATATATATATATATATATATATATATAATGTGTAGGATAATACATTTTTTATTGGACAGACATTTTATTTATGGTGACGAGCTTTGGAGAGGTTTGACCTCTCTTTATCAAGTCTGAAGCAATACATGAATTGGAACTTTCAGTTTAAATGTAAACAGTGATGCAGACAGATGGATAAAGCATCTGACATCATGAGGTAAATATATATATGGGGGATCAACATAACATAGTGTAGGAAACACACACTGATATTCAATTGGCTACATTTTGCTACTCGCATTCCAATTGCTAGCCACAGACTCAAAATCTCTGCGGTTGTCAAAAACGTAACTCCGCCCTATCTCCTCCTTTGATGTTTCAAGCCTGGAAATGTTACCAGTGATACAGACGCAAAATCCATATTTAATTACTACAATTCAACAAGCCTGCAATTGCCTTCAAACCCCTAAATGGCATATGTAGCAAAATTATTTGTGATAATGTCCTAGAAAACCAAAGCCCATGCAAAGTCCTATATTTTCAGTGTTAAATAATGTGATTATCTTTATTTCAAATGTTTTTCTCTCCTGGATGTTTTTGAGATTCCCTCTGAGTTATTTTATTTTCAGGTTTTGGTTGGAGTTATCATTCTGGCTAAAATGGTGTCCAACTGGGGTACAATAATTTAATTGTGCTTTATAATTGAATGTTTATGCAGGTTTATCCTTAGATGCAGTATTTGGATTATTATCTTTGATCATTTGTGTTCTCTAAAGCTGGATGGTATGTGGTTACTAGAGGTGTACATATAGTAATTTCTTTTGTTTTGTACTTTAACATGTGTTTTAATGACACTGGTTATTTTCTGGGTAATGATACAGGGTTTGTAACACTTCTGTCTGAAAGATTCAGATAATGTTTTCAAGTGTTTGTGTGATGATCCCCAGTGTTTAAGCATATGTTTGGGTATCTAATAGGTTGACAATGTATGATGGCTGGCTTACTGTGGGAAGGATGGAAACTGGAGCTATTAAGGTAGCTGCGCCTGTCAGTGGGTTTCTTATATACAGATGTGTGGAGTGTGCCATTTGTGATTTATATTTGCGGAAAACACTGTGGACACCGGATTCTAAGCTCAAAGTCAGGACCCTCTATCCTTTGCAATGTGTTAATATTGCTATTGTTTTTTGCCTTGGACTTTACCCACGTATAGTGCTACGAAATATGTTGGTGTGTTACAATTAAATGATAATAATAATAATTTATATGGTAGTGTCCAGAAAGTTCATCTGTTCTGTAGAGAAATGCACTTTAAATGTTATAGATGGGTGGAAGGTATTGGATGAATTGTGAAAGTCTCTGGGGTTATTTTTCTTTTTCTGTCCATATGAAGAACAGATCAACTATATATCACTAGAATCTGTAAGGTTTGTGAATGGATATAGATAAGAATGTCTCTTCCAGTTCAGCCATAAATAGTTTTGCGTATTGTGGAGCCATTTTATATATATATATATATATATATATATATATATATATATATATATATATATATATATATATGTAAATAAAGCTTTTAATTTTTAACAGTCCTATTCAATTTAGTTTGAATGATTATAGACATTGAGCCTCATTTAATTGCAAGCCTGTAATTACCTCCAAACTGAACTTTTGGCTGCGGGTTCATTTTTTTTCTAAACATTTAGATGTATTAATTTGTCTCTAACCCATAATTACAGGCTCACAGCCTGCACACTCAAACTATGAACTTGTAAGTAGCATTCAAAAAATCAATAAACCAACTGTTGTAGTCCATGCGGGTCCCATGATATGTATGGGATCGATATAACACGGAAATAAAACATAAAAAAAAATATTTTTTATTGCAGATTTGCGAGCTTGAGACTGCAAGTACAGTAGAGTGTGTTTATTTGCTTTTGCAGTGTTACAAACAGATGTTTAACCCACTTGCGAGTCCTATCCTGTATTCATATTATTTAATAAAAACTAACTATCCAAAAGGTTAACCCCACAGGACACAGAGTCATCAAAATGAAAGAATAATATTCCTGTCTTGTAAATTGGCTATTGTTTTTTATTGTGTTACACATTTCACAAGCATGGGAGTTTTTACCAGCCTACAGTAGTTATTTAACTCTATCTATATTTTCCGATCGTTCTTTGTGTGAGCATAGCCCTATCATTATATGCCTCTGCCATGTAACTTTTATTCATTGTTTGAGTATCCCTTTTTAATATATGTTTCAAACATAGTACAGAAAATAGAGAAGGGAAAGTGGTTAAACAGCCGCACTGAGGATTTAAAATAAATATTTGTCTGTCATGACCAAACATAATCATTAGTCTATAGAGCAGCGGAGTTTATACAGTAAACATTCTGAGTAGGTATTACCAATTCATTTACATAAAGTCAATTTAAATGGTGTGTGGGCGAACACTCATTCCTTTTCTATTATGAACAAAGACTGCACATGAAAATGTACAGGATTGTACACGTGCACGAGAAGCAAGGCTTATGTTTATTACGAACTAGAATATTGCCCGTCAAAAAATGACGGCAATGAAATTGTAAGTGAGCTAATGCTGTTTGGTGTATGGTAATGAACTAAATAATACATTAATAAAGTAATATACTTTACCTATTGTCAAGTAATATATGCAGGAAGCATTGTGTTGAAGAGCTGGCAATCTGTTTTGATGTTGCTGCAGCATACAATGTGTGTTTTCAGTGCTGTGGAGCTGTTGTGTAAGTGTCATGAATGTGTGCAGTGTAATAGTGTGCGTGCGCGAGGCAAATCCGCTGTGTACTTCCGGATTGTGTAAGTTATTGTTCTAAAATGGAGGCTAATGTGTGGTATGCGGCTGTGGCTGATTTAGCGTCCTTCGTTACGGATGTCGTCCGACTTTTTCGGAATATCCGTAGCTGTTTGGTGGTGTTTTGCGTGTTCCCTTTAGCCTCGTTTTCGTTTTGTTCGGTGGCCATTTTTTCTCTTGCTTAGGTAATTTTTGAGTGTCTAAACTCTTTTATTTGGAGTTAAATTTAGGTGTAACTTCAGTTTTCGAGGTCCTGGGTGCCCCCCCTTGCTGTAGGTAAGCTTTTTATGTATTTGTTGTGTGTATTTATTGTGTTTTTCATGTTTTCATGTGCGCGGGTTTCAGACAATTTTTGCGAGGTCGTAATGGGTGGTAACGTGTCTCGTAATTTGCTTTCGTAACTACGTAAATTTTGCGAGGTCTGCAGTTGCTGGCAAGGAGCGCCTTTGGCGCTCCATGCCAGCAACTGGCATGGAGTTCATTTGAACGGGAAATTTAAATTGACTACCTCTGGCACCTATTATATATTATATCACACATTTCAAGGTGAAAGGGCCATGAAACTCACCACAGTGACTTAATTTAAGCTGTTCAGGGTTGAATTGTCTGGTATTTCAGGGCTGGATCACTCTTTTGTGTGAGATTAGGCTGACATACTACAATATTTTTTTCCCTGTGAGGAGCACAAGTGAGCTAAAAGAGTTCTGCTACAATATCAGGCCTACAAGTAGGCAAACAAGTGACTGTAATTGCTAATGCAGTGCGGAACCCATAGTTTTCTTATGTCCACCCAGAACATTATGGGTTTATTCTCAGTTTGTGCACCTCCAACTTAATTTTTCATTAGGTTTATTCACCATAAGGTTCATAGGGGGCACCAGATGTGGACAGCTTGCTAACTGTGCCATAGGGAGTGAAGCTACACCTCACTGACCAGGCCCAAGAGAGGCCGACATGTACATCCTCGGTTTGCTGTTTCTTCTATTCAGGGTAGAATTGCCTGGTATTTTGTGGGCTGGATCACTACAAGATATTTCTCTTTGTGAAGGACACAAGTGAGCTAAAAGAGGTTGATTATCAGATCTATAGAACAATCCAACTAGGTGCTGTTCTTCTCAGATTGAGTGCCTGAATCTGTTTTTGCTATAATTTAAGCTGTACCAGCACAGAAGGTGAGAAGGGATGTTTTGCAATCTTACAAGTGGTAGAATTTAAAAGATTCAAATTCCCCTTAAAGGGCCCGCGGCCGGGATTGGCTAATCCCGGCCGCAGCACCTAAAATTAACCCTCCTCTATGCTGGGGGTCCCCACATTAACCGCATGCTGCAGGGGTCCATAAGGACCCCCGCAGCCCCCCCCGACATTAACCCCTTGCAGCAGGGGTCCCCAATTGGCACCGATCGTGACCCCCGCTGCATTTAAAAATTCAAATTTCCCGCCTCGTGGGACCTTAAACTGTAAGCTGTGACCATAAAGGACCTGAAAAGACCTGTGCTAACAAAATATTAACCCCTCTTGCGGGTGGTACTATAAGTACCCCTCCAAGGCACCTAAAATTAACCCTATAACTGCTTAGCTCACAAGTTGCTCGCAGCAGGGCTAATTTAATAGTGTCGTAACTTTTCTGAATTTGAAGCACGTAGGGCTTAAGTACAAACCTCGTATTGACGAGGCTGGAATTTAATAAGGCTGTTAATGAATAAGGCCCATAGTCTGTTACGTGTATGGAGCTCTTCTCCAATATAAGGTAAGTGAAGCACAGACACAAGATGGACCACAGCTTTTTATTTTATTTATTTTTAAGCATAATACTGATATCCCAATTTAGGAGGGGTATGCAGACATTGGTATCACACCTCAAAGAGAAAGGCATCAGATAAGGGGGGATATTAATGGATTGTGTTTAATTGTATTTAAGGCATGGCAAAGGAAAAATCTAGACAGAGTCATCTTAAACAAAGCATGTTTTTTTTTTAACTATATATATGTTATTTCTTTCTAATTCTTTTTTAACTAGTCCATTCTCTGCTGTGGCATGGAATGGAAAAAGTGCATCTTTTATCCAAAGATGAATACTGTTTGTATTTTTTTTATACTTGGAATTTATTTTTAACTCTCCGCCCGCTTCAGAAATGCTTTTGAGGATCAAAGTTTTTTATATTTACTTTATCACTGCCACCCACATTCAATGACTTTAATGTATTGTAGGCTTATTTTCATGAAAACATCAAAAATGTGAAGGACTTACTCCATAATTTTGTATTTTAAGAGATTGTATGGTGACTAGTTAGTTTTTTAAATTATTTAATTATTTATGCTTCCTACTTTACTGATACACAAAATAATAAAACTATTCTTTCTGTGCAACATTAAAATACGTGTTATATTAGCGCCATAAACATTTATTTTTAGCTAATAAGGCTTTCTGAGAGCTTTGATTAGTTACATTTGTTTTTGTGATCTATTGTGGTTAAATTATCTTAACATTGGTTTCTGGTTAGGAAAGTACAGTTTTCGAGAGATATTTACTAAACTATCTCACAGGCAGCAATGCGGTGAGAAATGCTCTAATGGCACTTTTTTTCCCTTTAGGAAATAGGGCACATCAAGCCCAGTAATGGATATTACAACCCTTGCAATATTTAGTAAATATCTCTCTTAATGTGATACACATTAATTTTACACATGCTAAGCCTATATAAAATGTGATGATTAATGTGGTTTAAAATTTACTTCTACTAAAGAGGAAATAACATTTAGTATCTTTTCAGTTTTATGCTTTGTTTAATGTTATTGTTTATTATGATGAACACACTAACTTGAGAATATTAATAAGTTATATATGAAAATGTATTATAATATTAATTTTAAGTAAAATCGATATTAATTACATGTGAATAAGAATTGCATGGATCAAATTACCTTCATATTTTGACAATATAACTGACAGATAAACAATCACACTGAAATTGATTTTAACTCAAATATGATTGCATGCTTCATATATTTTGGATATTTATGTAAAATGCTAATGTTTGTGTGATTATGTATTATGTGTCAGAAAATGTCAGTTATAAACAGAACTATAACTCCATATAGACATTTTTGTGCATATAGACACTTTTTGTCCATAACACTGTACCAGCAATTTGAGGCAGACTGCTGCCTCCTGAAAATGTGCTGCCCTAAGCCTTGGTCTCATCGGCCTTGGCAGGAGTCAGATGATGCAGGTGGTGCTTTGAGAAAAATAATATAATCTAAAAATTACCTAGAAACACACAGGACCCCGTCAATGATTCGCTGTATACTGGAAAACCCTCCATTCCCATTTGGCATCAGCCATGGATATGGTTAAATGTCCTGTGTTTGCTGTGTTTGACATATGCAATACTATGGTCTTTATTCTATACCTCCCAGAATCTAAAATTTCGCTACTGAGCAATCACATCCCACTCTAAATTATAACGTCAGATAAATAAAGTCTGAGTGCTCAAAATGTCCATCATTTCTGTAATTCAGAAGGGCTGTCCCACAGATATTTACAAAATTGCATGTCTCCCAGAATATTCAAGCTCTTGGAAGTTAACTCAGAAGTCTCTGGGTACATTCAACACCCGTAAAGTCATAAAAATCCCTATGAGAAGCTGAGATTGAGTCCGAGTCAATTAAGGAGCTATCACTGTGTAAAATCAGCTGCTAAAGAGGAAGAAAGTAAAGCAGAACTAATATATATAGGATTATCAAAGCCGCAATTTAGAAAAAAGAAATAATAATAAAAAAAAAATGGTATAATTATTACGAAAAAATAATTAAAATAGAAAATAATAACAATCCATGCCTAAGTGCAAGTTTGCTATGATGAAGGCACACGATAATTTCATATCTGATTGAATGTAACATCAATTTTGTGATTAAAATAATACTCTTCTCCCCCATTTCTTTCTTCCCACCTTTTTTTCCCCCTTTCTTTTCTCTCAATTCTTCACCCTCCTTCAATGGTTATATTCTACAGTATTGTTATATTCAGGATTTAAATTACAAGTGGTTAAAATTTAATTTACGATATTGCGGATAATGATTTGCTAGTTAATATATTATGAAGAGATTGATTTTTCTGTATTTAATAATTTTATTTTGCATTTTGTTTAAATCTGATTTAACGAACTGCTTGAATTAATTCTCTGTATTTAATTTTATTTGATTGGAGTGTGATTTATCATTAATTCCTGTTGTAAAACTTTTTTGTAAAAAAAAAGAAAAATAAAGTTAAAAAAAAAAAAGATTTTCAAAGCCATGAATGTAGCATTATAAGACATATAAAGGCTAATATGATGTGTGAAGTCTGCATATATATTTGAACATCAACTATTCTGAATACATGTCATCATCACATATATAAACTGCAATGGTAAACCTGACTCCATTACAACCCATAAGAGGTTAACAGAAATTATTTCACCACATCGAAATAAGCAGATGGTGTAATGTATGGGCTATAAAAAGCATGTAAACACTCAAAACCACAGTCATTGACATAATGGTTATCTGGGTGCCTTGAGAGCTTCTACAAGACAGATTTTGAGATTGAGATTTGCAAGACACTGGAGAATGATGAGAATGAGTGCTAGACACCAGGGTTTGAGAATCGTGATAAGGGTAAGAACGAGGAGTGGAAGAGAGGAGAAGAGGATAGTGAATGTGGATAAAAGAAGGGCTAGAATCCCTGCTGGTGGTGAACCACAAAACATAACTCAGAACAGCTCTTGCACAGGGTTATTGTACATGGGCAAAAAAGGGATAGAGTTTTAGTGGGAGAGGGACAGTGGGATATAGAGTCACATGATGCTAACAGTGAGGATCGCATTAACATGAATGTAGCTTTTGAGAAGATCTAAAAGGAGCTGGCAAGAGAAGCATGGAAGGACATACACCAACAGCTGCCCTGGTTACCAGGCCCAGCAGCAGCAAAAAAAAAATCTGCTCCATTGACTGGATGGTTGTTGGCATGCCAGGCGCTAAACCTCAGAGATCAAACACTGTGCAACCATTGCTGGAAGAACACAAGCTGGTGGCGTCTGTGTTATGGTCTGGGGAATATTTTCTTGGCATTGTCTGGGTCCACTCATACCTATGGAAGGCACTCTTAAGTGATTGGGTTATTTATCCATCCTTGCAGATCAAGTACACCCATACATGTTGACTGTCTTCCCTGGAGCAGATAAGATATTTCAGCAGGAAAATGCAACATGTCATATGGTAAATGGTTGGAGGAGCATGATGAATACTTCCAAGTACTTCCCTGGTCCTCCAAATTCCATAGACTTGAACCCAATCGAGCACCTGTGGGACCACCTCAATCACCATGTTTGCCGTATGGATCCTCCACCATGTACTCTTCAGCAGCTGTAAGATGCACTGCAGTCTGCATGGCTCTAGATACCCTTAATGTATTAATATTTGTACAAGGTATGTGTTATGATACCGTTCTTAAAAATTAATCACTAATCAAAATTTGTTCTAAAACAGAAAAAAGTGCAATATTTTCAAAATATATTCTAGCTGATCTTAGCAGCACTGCTTGTGTCATTTTCATGACCAGTAGTTTTCATAATAATATGAAAAAAAAAATTGTGCGAAATGAAGTTTATTTTAAGTTGTTAGCATTTAAATGAGAGTTCTTAATAAATGGTGCTGTTGCCATAAATGTTTACCTGACTTGGCCAAATTAACATAAACATCTAATTTAGGTAACATAATAGACATGTGGATGTGATAAAAACCCACAGCACTAACCTCTTCTTCAACCACTTCAACCTCTTCTTCTGTTTATTTATTTATTTATTTATTTATTTTTTAAAGGACGGTCAGGGGTCATTTTCCTTTATTAATCTGCGAAATGAACTAAGTCGAATTCAATCTAGTTTTTGTGTATTAATAGATTATTAAAGTAGCATGAAATTTGTTTAGAACCTCTTCAGAAGAATAGTGATATAGAATAGTATTATGATATAATTATTTAAAAGTATCACTTCCACAAATAAGTATTACTGTTGTACATATATAATGTAGAAATTTGTGCTAACAAAGTATAAAATACTGCATGAATACACTTTGGTCACATCAATTCATGTAACATATGCCTGTGTCATTGTACTGATCTTATGAACATGTCTTTGATAAAAGTAAGCTTACATATTTTAATTTTAAGTCACACAATGTATATTTTAGGTTTTGTTTGCACCACTCTTTTAATTGATTTTAAGTTATATTGATGTTAACATCATATGTAACATGGAAAGTTTAATCACTTGGCAATAACAACATTATTTTCGACATGATTAGCATGGAAACATAAGATTACAGTAATCAAATGCATGAAGACATATAGGTGTTCAGTCTTATTTTACCACCATCCATATTTGATATATTCCTATGTTTATGTTGTTATCTGAGATTTCTTAATTAAAACACATCCACTTAACAGAGGATGGGTATACTGAAATATGATATGGTTACACATATCAGATCATTAACTAAATGTAATGTATGTCAGTGTCCCAAATCAGTGACCATTAGAAACACACAGACACATGGATTAAGGTATAATAAAAATTTAAGTTTATTATATCCACAGAGCATATCTTAAATGAAGCAGACCATGCATTAATATCATTGGTGTGGTACAAATACTACCTAGGAGGACAGGAGGCTATATAAAAAAACGTTTGAAATAGTATGACGCAGCTCTGAAATTATCAGTGTATGTTGATATTTAAAAAAATCTGAGCAGGAGAAAAGTCTTGCAAGATCGGTTTACACAGTTCTTTATACACTGACTTTCCTGATGTTCATCTACAAGCAGTTCAAAAAATGCTGTATCTGTCATGAGAAATCAGTTATCGTGACCAATTGCAGGTAGTTCTGAGGAATATGGTATTTCACAAGGAATGCATAGCTGTGAACACAATCAGAAGGCCAGCAGTACTATCACTATCTATATATCTTATTGTTTACCCACACTGATATTGCATGTTAAAGGTATACAAGGGTTATCATATGATAACTGTGTTTGTTATGATATCATGAGATTATTTAGCCCACACATGTCCATCGTCTGGTCCCCTCAACCACTCCTAAACTAAGTACCTTGTAAATTGTAACCCCTTTCCCCAGGAAAATAATAATATACTTTATTAAAATCCCTGGAGAAAATCCCAAATTTTCAGACTAAATGTGACCGGGTGATCACATGCCAATAATTACATATCAGAAAAGACTATTACATATTAATACAAAGAACATGGTTACACAAAATAGCTATCATAGTCCTAGTATCCAGGTGGGTAGGACATCTTCCTGGAATAAGGGAAACACCTGCACAGTTAACCCATGTCAGTCCAGGATCCCTCGCAATTCAAAAGTCCAGTGGGTCCCATGTGGCATATTGATCTGTGGGAGGCAGGCCCAGTGGGGTCAAACTCCCCACTGATCACATATACTGATCTTCCTCCTTGTAAGCTGGGTTCTCCTCTGGCTGATGTTCCTTATCCTGGTATTGCTGTGCTTCTCCTCTGCATATGGCTCCTCCTCCTCTTCATACCTGGAGTTCTGCTGTGTCACCATCTCATAATGCGGCCCCTAAGCCTGGGCCTTGGTCTCATCCTCCCCTTCGGAGACATCAGATATGCTTTGAGCTAAAATGAAATGTGAATAGTATAATTACTTTATATCTGACTTCATGACATGTTCATCCTGGATGGTTAAAATAGTTCTCACGGTAAGAGTTTGTATGTGCGAGAAATTAGCACTGATGCATTTATTGGTTTTACAAGTACTGTATATCTGCAATAGGCCCTTTGCACAGATTTGTAATATTATAGTTTAGAATCTTTACTTTGATGGTATAGATTCTTTGATTTTGGATGATTTCAGTATACATGTATTTAGATGATATCATTGTTATGGATGGTAATTAGGAAAATGTCTTTTTATGTTATTATGTTTGTCTGCCATATCCTTTTATTAACAAGATGGCTACAGAACTACAACTGGGAGTGGCCTGATGATGCAAACATCCGTGACCAAATAAGGATACAGGCACCGCCTGCCTTCTAGACCAATGAACTGATCCTTCCTCAACTGACCACTATGACGACAACAGACTGCAGATCTTTTTGAACCAATCAATAAAGCTATTAATTCCTAGACAAAGGAATCATGTGACCTTTGATCAGATAACGTTTTTATATATAAACTTGTACACTGCCATTTTGGAATAGAGCGCTTTGAGAATTATTATACAGAAACACTGTGTCTGTGTCTTATTTCTCTGGGATGTGCACATCCAACACTAATTGGGAAAGGAACAGATATCTATCTCAGACTGCTATGGTCTGATCCAAATCAGTTGGCGCCCAACGTGGGGCCTTGAGTTATGACCTGACAATAGCCGAGAAGGAGCGAAGTGGTGGCTTTCAACAGCAGAAGGAGCCTTCATGAAATATGTCTGGTAAGGTCAATGATTAGTACTGTGCAAGCCACTATCTTTGCCTAACACTCGGCTATTGAAAGGCATCCAAAGCACAGGTGGCATAGCTTGCTCAAGGTCCGTTTTAAAAAACCTGTGATAATAGATATCTGTTGCCTGTGTATGACTGTTGAGAGTGTGGGTTGAGTGATTGTGATTTCTTGGATATTGTGGTCCGGGACATACATGTGTATGTGCAACAGGCTGTGGGGACGGATGAGTTGTGCAGAGAGTCGCACATAACCCAGAGAAGTTGCACATACGGGCTTGCATATACGTGGGGATTCTGATTGCTTTGCATACTTTCCCGGGGAGGGTCTATGCATGCTGGATAGATGAATATCTCTTGGGGGTCATGATGTTCGTGCCTTGGTACCGTGGAAACCCCGAGCGACGTCTATCGTTCACTAAGGGTGGTTAAACATGTATGTGGGATGCAGACTCCAGGGATGGATTGATAGTGTGCGAATTGCACTATAACCCTGGGGGCGTCAATTTTAGCACACGACGGTGTGAGATTCTGGACTACAATGTCTTAAGAGTCAGAAAATTGTTTAAATGTTATTGCTGGTTGTGATGCATGTTTTGATGAGAAATGTAGCTTAGAATTTCTCTCCCTGTACACTGAAGCTGAAAGCTGATTTAGCTGCAGCTGTGTGACATCAAGGTCAGACCAAGCTGCGAAGAAATTCCTCCCCCTCCCATCTTGTTTAATTCTTTTAAGAACGTATCTTAGTTAAGAGATTTATTTCTATGCCAATGCTTAAGGTCGTATGAGTTTGTACAGTAAGTGAAATAACTGTCATGTTTCTATTCAGGTTTTCATGATGTTGTTAGATTTTGATTACAGTACGTGAAGAAATGTTTGTGTAAAAGTAGGTGTGTCCTGGGAGGAGATTTATTTAAAAAGTAACTGGTTCAAGATATATACATGGATGCAGACTCTGAGAACTGGTTATGTATTCTTTTGAAATATTTTGTCTGAAATTTCTGTGTGTTTGTAACTTTACTCGATACTGTACTCTTTGGAGAGGGAGGTAACTGGTTTGCATTTTGAGAAGATTTGGGAGGGGCTGGCCACTCCCCCCACAATTAGCATAGCAGACCACTCCCCTTCCCGCTCCCATCTACTGTGTGTGTGTTCGTTTTTATGTGAAAATATGTCTGTCTGTATCATTGAGGGAAATGAGAAAAAAATGAGAAGGGAGGTTGCAGGCAGAAGAATGGTGGCTGGTTCTGGGTGGGAACCAAAGGTTGCTACAAGATAGTGGTTTGTGAAACAAAGAAACCATGAAACTCTTAACACACAGCCACCGCCCCATCATGGCTCCCAACTTAGAAAAGTGGGAGTTGACTATAACTTTATGACCAACCCCTTTTAAAACGATGACGATGCACCTACAATAAGGTAATAAGAAGTCTACACACATTATGGTGTCTTCTGAGCAGGAGGAGACAGAGCCAACAAGAACAAGAAAGTGTTTTAATTGTAACAAAGTTGGACACCTTAAGGTTTCACCAGTTATAATGAAGTTAAAACCAGTAGCTGAAATAGCACAAGAAACTGGTATCTCATGGCCAGAAAGTCTCCCTATAGCACTGTTAAGCGTGGGGTACACCCCTGGAGGGAAGTTTTCTCTGTCCCCTCACGAGATCCTATTTGGGTCTGCTCCTAGATTAGGGTGTTATTATCCTCAGCAATTGAAATTTAAATCTAATGTATTTGTTGATTATGTGATTGCTTTATTTCAAACTCTGACTAAAATACATGCACAAGTGTTTTCTCCTATTCCAGATCCGGAAGTAGACACTGGTACTCATCAACTACTTCCTGGAGATTGGGTCATGGTCAAGAGATTTGTGAGAAAGAATCCTCTGGAATCCAGATATGATGGTCCCTTTCAAGTTCTTCTAATTACTGCACCGTCAGTTAAACTTGAAGGACGGCCTACTTGGATCCACGCATCTCATTGCAAAAAAGTTTCAGCACCAGACCCATAGCAGCCAACATCATGATGATCATAACACATATACTTTTCTGTCTGTTCTTAACTAAAGTAGAACCTTCTACATTCATTAGTGAGAAGAAAGATGGTATTACATTTTGGTACAATTCATCTGAAACACATATGATCACATTCTCCTTTGATTATTGTCATATTGTATGTTGCCAACAGCTAAGCGTGACTCAACAATGTAACTTGTACAAAGACACTCTCAGCACATCTATATACATATGTGTTACAGACCAGACTTGGGGAAAAGATTGTAGTCATTGGGAAGCTGTAGGATGGAACACTGGGACAGCTTGGGGCTACAGAGCACAGAGTGCCTTAGATAGAACAGATTTGAGTGGAAGCCCTTTACTTGAACGCATGACTCTAATAAAGCCAGGCAAATGCTCGCCAAATGGCAAGACTGGAGCTAACATGTGACTTACTCTGACTATCAAGAACCCCAGACCCACAGACGCAGGTACATACATAATGGGTGGCTGGGTTAGAGGAGAAGCAAAAGGACGGATTGGTAAATTTATGCTCAGAAATCTAAATGCACCACTCATATCAGAAGGACTAATCCAAGTACAACACACTCAGGCATTACCCCAAATGACTGATATCAGTGAACCTACGTACGAAGAATTGTGAACAATGGGAGAACAGGTATCCCATTATAACTGACAACCTACATCCAGGTGAAGGTATAACTATATACCCTGGAAATTATACGTGTTACAGGAGAAATGTTTCTCATGGGTTCAATTTGCAGAAGTTCCCAAGTGGATTTTGTCACACATATAGAGATGGTTCATCCACATTACTAATCAATCAGACACAAGCTCTGGGAGACATACATTGGATATGTGGGGACATGAAGCTCAGATCAAGGCTAGAGGGTATCTGGTATGGTGAGTGTACCCTGGCAAAGGTCATAATGCCAGTGCACATAGTGCCCATCCAAGCGGATATCTCACCACACACCCTACTGACAACATCTAGATGTAAGTGAGAGCGCCCTCCCACCACAAGGTAGCTTTGACCCCCCATGTGTACATAGGCTCTATTGGCGTCCCAAGGGGGGTGCCTGATGAGTTTAAAGCTAGAAATCAGGTTGCAGCAGGATTTTAATCACTGATATCAATGATTGGTGTAAATAAAAATGTTGCTTGAATCAATTATATATATATTATAACCGACAAAGGTTTGTGGATTACACAAGAGATGCTCTGCAAGGGGTTGCAGAACAATTGAAGGCCACATCACACATGGCCTTCCAAAATATAATGCCATTAGACATGATCCTTGCTAAAAAGGGGGGAGTGTAAAATGCTCCCCGACACTGGCAACTGCTGCACCTACATACCTGATAATACAAGTCCAAACGATAAAATTACTTTAGCCATTAAAGAACTAAACAACTTGGCACAAGAATTGAAGGAGAGTTCTGAAACCACAGACTATTGGGATAAATGGTTTGGGGGAGTGTAAAATGCTCCCCGACACTGGCAACTGCTGCACCTACATACATGATAATACGGGTCCAAACGATAAAATTACTTTAGCCATTAAAGAACTAAACAACTTGGCACAAGAATTGAAGGAGAGTTCTGGAACCACAGACTATTGGGATAAATGGTTTGGGTGGATGAACAACTGGCAGAGGGTATTGTTACAGGTTGACATTGTCTTTCTTTCAATACTGATAACTCTTGCATTTGTTACCTACTGTATTATCCCCTGTGTCCGAACATATTTAAAGAAGTCAGTTACTGGAGTCACACCAACCTTTGTGCACCGAGAACTTTGTGATGATGACAACTGTGAGGAGTCACATAAGATGTTACGGTCTATTGTATCTAGGAGTGAGGTTACCACATAAACCCCTTGTCCCACATGTTCCTGATACAAGGGGCTAGGGAAAGGCGTCTGACTTGTCTGTGACAGTGGCAGGAGGGGCCGTGGGTAAGCCATGGCTACTCAAATGTACAAAGAAGAACGGGCGTTCACAGCACAGATGTTTAGGGCTTTCTTGCAGTCATGCACCTCATCCTCAGGGACAGATATACACCTAGTGTTTAGGGGTGAGTTTACCCCTCATCACGCATTAACATAAGCACAGCTGCTTTTCTTAGGTTGCACACTCACTAATAACATAACAGTACATTTTAGGGGGGACTGTTATGGATGGTAATTAGGAAAATGTCTTTTTATGTTATTATGTTTGTCTGCCATATCCTTTTATTCCTTACTCACTTATGTATGTATAAATGAGAAGAAGATTACTAACAATGGAGGTTACCTAAGATGGAGGATGGACTACATCCAGTCATAACAAGATGGCTACAGAACTACAACTGGGAGTGGCCTGATGATGCAAACATCCGTGACCAAATAAGGATACAGGCACCGCCTGCCTTCTAGACCAATGAACTGATCCTTCCTCAACTGACCACTATGACGACAACAGACTGCAGATCTTTTTGAACCAATCAATAAAGCTATTAATTCCTAGACAAAGGAATCATGTGACGTTTGATCAGATAACGTTTTTATATATAAACGTGTACACTGCCATTTTGGAATAGAGCGCTTTGAGAATTATTATACAGAAACACTGTGTCTGTGTCTTATTTCTCTGGGATGTGCACATCCAACACTAATTGGGAAAGGAACAGATATCTATCTCAGACTGCTGTGGTCTGATCCAAATCAATCATCACAACAATGTCTAGCATATAGTTAATTGGCAGCAGTAATTAAATCTCATAGCAGCAATAATACACATTATTTTGTTATAAACAAATCTACTAAGGATGGTACAATGTAGGGAAAGATAAAGTGAAGCACACATCCTTCTTCATGTTGGGGTGACAGTGTCCATTTAAAAGGATATAAAACGGTTCTCTATTTTACTAGATATTTAATATACCTTTGTATCTTTTTACCATAATGTAGTTTGTTTTATTAAATGTTTATGAGCTCTGTTTTACTGCCTCATATCAAACCAATACTTCCACATATGGGCTCACTGGCCTGGCCCCACATCCCTGCCCTCATAGAGTATACTAGTACAAGCACAGATGGCACAAAGGAGCACCATAAACTCCTCAACGGTGTAATTTGGGACCCTGCATTTAGGAACAGCCTCCTGTCCTCCTAACTGGGGCTGTAGTGGTTGATCTTCCTGATCTGCCTCTGAGGCCCATCCACACAAAACTAATGTTAAACAATGAAGTTATATTACTTTGTTCTATTTCACCATCATGTTGGATGGTTAAGAAATAGGAAAACTATGGCTAAACTGAAATAATATTCAAAACAATTGGTATATAAATCTTTGCAATATAAATCCTATAAATTAAAATGTGTATAAGTAGAGTGAGTCAGGATATGTTTCAGTTCAGGGAGGACTTAGTAGGATACCACTAGCAGGCGAATAAGCAGATACCAGTAAAAATAGTTTATGTTTTGCTCTTTCTCAGTTATCAGAGTCAGGCATATGATAAAAGAAACAACAGCTGTGTTTACATTTCTTCAAATTAATTTGTAAAACTTAATTGTATGGCTCAGTAACACAACAATGATTTAGATGAGCCATAAATGGCATAAAGACAAAAGTATACTGTTTAATTATTAGTTAACATGAACTGTATCTAAAAGCTACTGTATTACTTCTACACGCCATTAGCATATTCCGGTCAGTTCACTGTGGAAGACATGCTGCGTGGAGAGAGATGAGCAGGCAGTTCATCTCATTACAATAACAAGTAAGGAGAGAGGGGGATAGGGACTGGAGAGGGGGAAGTGAGGAGGAGGTTAGGGGGAAGGAGGAGGATCATCGGGGGGAAGGTGGAAGGAGGAGGAGGAATGGTGTGCTGAGGGGGCCCAGGCAGTTTTGGCAGCACTGGGCCCCCTGCAGTAACCCTGAGCGTGACATTACACATAAAATACATTAAACTTACCTGTCCGCGATGTTCCCGGTCTTATCATCTTCTGCCCAGGCCGGGCCCTTCAAAAACCTGTGGGGGTGTATCCCATTGTGATTGGCTCCAAACATCTGCGCCTTCTGATTGGCTGTTGTCACTATCAATCAGATAGTAGTCAATCACTCCGTGGGGGCCTTCTGATTGGCTAAATACTGACATAATCATATCGCCAGGCGGTTTAATAGAATGAGGCCCCTGGATTTTAAGAATCACTGTAAAGCAATATTACATCTTTATTATGTAAAAAAATATACAAACAATTTTATTTAAAATGCTTTTAGAATTGTAGTATAATACTGTGTGGTGCTAAATGCATTTTACTATGGGAATCCTGAGCTTGATTTACAGCCAATACCAAGTCGTATCCTGGGATGCATTTTTCCAATTAATCTCTGCAACTGGCTAAGAAACAACCATTACATTTGCACTGAAAAGAAGATTTGAGAGGGAGAAAAGGCAGTTTGAATTCAGGGATTCTCTGTTGGACAGCTTTACAGTAAGTTTAAACAATTTATAAGATTTTCCTGCATTTTATCAAAATATTCTTCTAATGTTTTCCCGAGATGATGAAGTTAGGATTAAAAATTGTTTTTACTTTTATGCATTACACATTTTCTCACTGTAAAAAAATTGCAACTATGAATACTTAATTAAAACGTAAAAGATCTTTAACAAAGTTCTACACATGTACCAAACACTCCTATAGATATTCCACATTACAATTCATGGTCTGGCAAGGTGAAGATGTATATATATACATATACTGTATATTACTGGAGTAAAATGCTTAGATTAAATGAGCATTCATAAACTGTTATTTATTGGGTTTAATTTCCAACTCTATAAAGCTATATTACAGCAAAAGGAGTGAGAATTGATTTTTTTGCTGCTTTGACATTTTCTACAAAGCATTAAAACAAATGAAAATGCAAATAAAACTTCAAGGTCAATTTCAATCTCTTATTAACACTAAACTGCAGTAGCGGAAAGCATTGGGCTGTTGCCAGCTTTTACAATATTATTCTTTATCTGCTATATCTCAATATAAAGTGTATCTTTTCACAACATACGTAGCCATGAGAGTAAAATAAATAGGTAGAATAGAATAAAAAATGGTTTATTTATCAAGGAGAATTAAAAAATTGCGTTGTATTTTGTGTTCGTTCAAGTTTGTACATATAATTTTTTCCAGTAAAGTGTTTTTGGATCATATATCCCAGGAAGCAACTTGGGGTGCCAGCCTTTGGAGAGGTAACTGATATTGGACACCACCATCATGGACACTAACTATAAAGGAAGGAACTGTAAGATTTATCCTATGCTTTCCTCTATCACTTGCCTAATTAAACAGGTCACCCACACTGAACTGCCTCCTGCTATGTTTCTTCCTGTGTGGGGTGATGTTTGTTTCCCATTTATTCCATGCACATAAATACCTGAAAAGGTGACAGAGAGGGACACATGATAATTATTCTACACATTATGTTTATGACCAGCCTTGTTTCAGCAATAGTATACAGTGATTTGTCATGGATCGAGTTTTAATTAAATGGAAGATTTTGTGGGACATGTTCAGGTTCGGTGTAAATTTTTCACGAAATACTTGTGAGTTAATTGAAAAATAAATCAAAATATAAGTTTGATTGAACATTCCCATGAAAATTTCAGATTATTTTTCAAACCATATATAATAAGGGTAATTTCCACTAACCCAAGAGTTTGTGTACTCATTGTAGTGTTCATTGATTCATTTAATTTGTATAATTTAATGGAGAGAGGTGAGTTAATTACATTGAGAGGTTTAATATTTTACAAATAAGATCAATATTTCAAGCTTTTTAAGTAGGAACCTTAATTCTGTTGGACCAAAATTGTCCATTGTCTTGTTGCTTTGTACAGTATTACCATTGTGTTATCTCATAGTTTTGTTTTATGTTTATCAGCTGTTTTTATTGTACCATTATAATTTGTACTATTGAAAATGTTTGTGATTCATATAGAAAGAGTAATAATAATATTTTATACAAAATATCAGTACTGGAATTTGTTCTATACATTTTTCACAATCTGGAAAAGGTTTTATGGATTTTTTAGCCTATCATAGTTTCTTTCTAGTGAGATTAACACATAATAACAAAATAATTTTAAATAGCTAATTCAAATATTGATCATTTTTTGAAAATCATTATTTCTGTTACATTTCAGTAATATTCTGACACAGGTAAAAGGTGTGTGCAGAACTAATATATTTTCATATAAACAGTGACAGTTTTACTTACATATAACATGACTTTCCAGTGTGAATACAGAAAGTATCTAATAGTATTTGAATTTTACTCTACATGATGCCATGTAAATTTTATGTACACACAAATAAAAGTTATATTTTGGAATAACATATTCTCTTTTCTGGCAGTAAGGGTAGTAGATGAGTGAAATATCATCTAGAGGAAGAGGGAGGGACAATCACGTTCAAGAATGCTTAGGAAATATAACAGACTGTCCTGCCACTAAAGTCACTCAATGTGCTCTACCCTCTACCCCATCAGGTAGAGACTTGAAGAGCATATGGTTGCATTTTTAAAACTAATCAACAAATTTATATATTAGCATATTTAGTTATAATAGCCACTGCAGTTCAAGACAAAAGGCACTTGTTTGTCAGGTATGTAACAAACTAACAGTACTAGCAGCTGTAAAAACCATGGACATAAAATATTTTTGGGAAAAATAAAAAATTTTAAAGACTGTTTATGAGTTTTGGAATCCATTTTGTGCAGTGGCCCTTTTAGCCATCCCACAAGAAACTGGATACATAATAAGGTATGGAGCCTGTAACTGTGACACATTTTATTTTAGATATATTTATTTTCATAGTTCTTTGCTATTATGTAGATTGGTTAGAAGCAGTACTTTTCAGTGGCCGTTTACATCACTGTTAGTGCTCTTCATGGTATGAAAGAGCACAAGATCGTATGTTAAAGTTATCTATTTGATTTTTTTATTACACTAACAACACCTAAAAGAAGCAAAGTTTTCGGTCTGTTTACAAACACACTGTAGCTTGTTTAGTAACTGTTCCATGATTAATAACATATGCCGACCCGTGCATGGTGAAGGCTCCATGAAGACAAAGATTTATAGCATTTTTCTCTAAACTCAGGAATGCAGTGAGAAGTTAACCCAAAACTGAAATTTTTAGGTGTTTCCACAGATGTATTATTTAACGGTTAACTTTTTTTTTTTTATGCTCACTGCATGCAGTGGTTGCTTGTCAGAGTCTCATGTAAAAAGAAATTTCCTTTATCAACTTCCCTGTAAAAAAATGCATGTATTTCAAAAATTATAAAATTATTTCAACATGCTTTTATGAGTGTGCTCCAAGTTGTGCTGAATTAAGTGGCCCTTTAAAGGCATATGATAGTTTTCCTGTTTTTAATATTAAAGCAACTACTGTGTTTGTTTGCATATCTAAACATAATAAAGGTTGAAAGTTCAGCCTTTTAAGCCTTTTAAGATCTCCTCTGATCTGCAATATATGGATTAGTTGTTTATTGATCCAGAGGAAGGCAAATACACAAAAAAAAAACATTGAAACATTGTCATATCTCTCAAAAGGGAAAAAATCATCCTTCCTGACCCCAGATACTGGCCAGGCCATCAGACTCCTCCCTGAATCAATACTTCCTCTCTGATTATCTAGGATAACCCTAGGATAACTGAATGCCCTTTTTACTCCAAAATATATCCAACCCCTTTTTAAGTTATCTGTTGAATCTACTGTCATCACCTCCTTTGGTAGAAAATTCAACAGATTAACCAACCGTACTGTAAAGAACCCGTTTCTTTCTTTGTCCTTTTTATGAAGTGGTGCCCAAAATTGTACTCCATATTCCAAATTTGTGTAGTTGCATAATTATATTTTTTTTCCTTGCTTCTATACCCTCCTTAATACATGCTAATATTTTACTTGCCTTTGCAGATGCTGCTTTGCATTGAGCACTGTTACCTAGGTGGTTGTCCACAAGCACTCCCAAATCCCTTTCGATATCCAATAACCCTAGATTTGCTCCATTAAGAATATAAATTGCATGTCAATTTTTCCTTCCCCGATGCATAACATTTAATTTATTCGTATGAAATCTAATCTACTATTTAGTCACCCATTTCTCAAATATATGCAAATCCCTTTGGAGGGAAAGTACGTAATTTTCTGATTTAATTGCACAACTTAGTGTCAACAGCAAAAATGGAGACAATACTTTGCAATCCTAATTCTAAGTCATTAATAAATATGTTAAAAAGGAGAGGACCTAATACTGAACCCTGAGGAACCCCACTTACCATATTAGTCCAATCTGAGTATGTTCCATTTACAACTACTCGTTGCTTCCTATCTTTTAGCCAGCTCTCAATCCATGAGCAGATATTCACTGCATTTCCTGCATATCCCTTAGTTTGCTCAATAGTCTTTCATGTGGCACTCTATCAAAAACCTTTACAAAATCCAAAAATACTACATCCACTGAGTTGCCTTGATCCAAGTTCTTACTAACCTCCTCATAGAAACTAATAAGGTTTGTTTGACATGACCTATCCCTCATAAATCCGTGTTGACTCCTACTTAGGATCTTGTAAACAAACATATTGTTGTAGACTATTCCTTATTAACCTTTCTAAAAGCTTTCCCACTACAGAAGTGAGGCTTACTGGTCTATAATTTCCTGTATTTGTACTTTCTCCCTTCTTAAATATAGGTATCATCTTTGCTTTCGTCCAGTCATCTGATAGAGACCCTGTGTTGAGTGAATCTTGAAAAATTAAATATAATGGTTTGGCTGTTACAGAACCCAGTTCCCTCAGTACCCTTCGATGTATTCCATCAGGACCTGGGGCTTTATTGACATTTATTTTCAACCTTTTGGATTTCTTCCTGCATTAACCAATTAATTGGCAAAGGTAGTGTAGCCCCATTATGTTGCGTTGTCCCAACCACTGGTACATCTCTTGTATATACCAAAAAAAGGAACCTATTTAGCCTTTTCCTGTTCACTAATTTTCAGCCTGTTTCACATTGTAATGCTCCTATAGCTTCCTTCCTGACCTTCTTCCCATTAATATATTTCGAAAGTATTTTAGGGTTAGTCTTACTCTGCTTTGCAACTAACTTTTCATTTTCTACAGGGAGTGCAGAATTATTAGGCAAGTTGTATTTTTGAGGATTAATTTTATTATTGAACAACAACCATGTTCTCAATGAACCCAAAAAACTCATTAATATCAAAGCTGAATATTTTTGGAAGTAGTTTTTAGTTTGTTTTTAGTTTTAGCTATTTTAGGGGGATATCTGTGTGTGCAGGTGACTATTACTGTGCATAATTATTAGGCAACTTAACAAAAAATAAATATATACCCATTTCAATTATTTATTTTTACCAGTATAACCAATATAACATCTCAACATTCACAAATATACATTTCTGACATTCAAAAAACAAAAACAAACAAATCAGTGACCAATATAGCCACCTTTCTTTGCAAGGACACTCAAAAGCCTGCCATCCATGGATTCTGTCAGTGTTTTGATCTGTTCACCATCAACATTGCGTGCAGCAGCAACCACAGCCTCCCAGACACTGTTCAGAGAGGTGTACTGTTTTCCCTCCTTGTAAATCTCACATTTGATGATGGACCACAGGTTCTCAATGGGGTTCAGATCAGGTAAACAAGGAGGCCATGTCATTAGATTTTCTTCTTTTATACCTTTTCTTGCCAGCCACGCTGTGGAGTACTTGGACACGTGTGATGGAGCATTGTCCTGCATGAAAATCATGTTTTTCTTGAAGGATGCAGACTTCTTCCTGTACCACTGCTTGAAGAAGGTGTCTTCCAGGAACTGGCAGTAGGACTGGGAGTTGAGCTTGACACCATCCTCAACCCGAAAAGGCCCCACAAGCTCATCTTTGATGATACCAGCCCAAACCAGTACTCCACCTCCACCTTGTTGGCGTCTGAGTCGGACTGGAGCTCTCTGCCCTTTACCAATCCAGCCACGGGCCCATCCATCTGGCCCATCAAGACTCACTCTCATTTCATCAGTCCATAAAACCTTAGAAAAATCAGTCTTGAGATATTTCTTGGCCCAGTCTTGACGTTTCAGCTTGTGTGTCTTGTTCAGTGGTGGTCGTCTTTCAGCCTTTCTTACCTTGGCCATGTCTCTGAGTATTGCACACCTTGTGCTTTTGGGCACTCCAGTGATGTTGCAGTTCTGAAATATGGCCAAACTGGTGGCAAGTGGCATCGTGGCAGCTGCACGCTTGACTTTTCTCAGTTCATGGGCAGTTATTTTGCGCCTTGGTTTTTCCACACGCTTCTTGCGACCCTGTTGACTATTTTGAATGAAACGCTTGATTGTTCGATGATCACGCTTCAGAAGCTTTGCAATTTTAAGAGTGCTGCATCCCTCTGCAAGATATCTCACTATTTTTGACTTTTCTGAGCCTGTCAAGTCCTTCTTTTGACCCATTTTGCCAAAGGAAAGGAAGTTGCCTAATAATTATGCACACCTGATATAGGGTGTTGATGTCATTAGACCACACCCCTTCTCATTACAGAGATGCACATCACCTAATATGCTTAATTGGTAGTAGGCTTTCGAGCCTATACAGCTTGGAGTAAGACAACATGCATAAAGAGGATGATGTGGTCAAAATACTCATTTGCCTAATAATTCTGCACTCCCTGTATTTAAGCTAGTCTAATAGCCCCTTTGCAAGCCTTTCTGATTTCCTTGTACATACGTAAAGAAGTTTCTGTCCCCTCTTGTTTGTATAATTTAAATGCTTGTGTTTTACTCTGAATCTTGATCTTTAAAGAGAGAGATGTCATTGGACAGTAAATCTAGTACTACAGAGACACTGTGTGAATAAGTTGCTGGGGGATATTTAGAAGGATTTGATGAGTAAAAACAGAACTTTCAAGCACTTTTAATAATTTAAGTTTAGATATGCAAAATAAAACACATACGTATTGGTCCGAATATAAGCCGCACCTTTTTTCTGATTTTTTAGCTTGCGAGTTACGGGTGCGGCTTATTTTCGCAACTGTAAAAATAAATGACTGGCGTTTTGCGAGCTTGCGAGTTACATGTGCGGCTTATATTCGCTAACCTAAAATTACTGCAGATTTGCGTGCTTGAGACTGCATTGTAGCAATTGAATAGCGATTTGCGAAAGTAAAATTACTGCCGATTTACGCGATTGCGAGTTAACGGTGCCGATTTGCATGCTTGAGACTGCTGTATTGTAGCAATTGAATAGCGATTAACGGTTTTAGTGATTCTAACATTGTGTAAGGCCTGTAACCGGCAAAATAAGTTACAGTACTAATTAGAAAGCCTGTTTCTTGCAATGGCTGAGAGTCTTTTTCTCTCCAATTTTAAGGGTGCTGCTTATATTTGAGTACTTTCTTTTTTCAATTGTTTCCCCTTTAATTTTATGGGTGCGGCTTATATGCGGGTCCGGATTATATTCGGACTAATACGGTATATAGTCCTGAGATCAAACCTCGCCACTTCTTACAGACTTCTTATTGTTGAAAGGCTGAAATGAATATATCTATCTATCTATCTATCTATCTATCTATCTATCTGTACAATTCTGAAAATGTTTGGAGTGGAACTCATTGGATATCTATCTTACTAATAAAAGCACTACAAAAACCTTCTAGTCGCTCTTCCCTCATTTTATAATATATTTGCCACTAGCGACTTGCCCATCAAAAATGACGGCAATGAAATGTAAAGGCTGGCAATGCTGTTTGCCACACAATGCAAGGCTCTCCCCCCTGTAGATTGTGGACCACTCAATGAGCGCCTTCGGCGCTCATTGCGAGTCTCTCCCACTGTCTACTTTACAATCAAAGGTTTGCATAGCCTTTGATCTTAATATTGGTGTATTGCCCTCTTTAGCATCAATGACAGCGTGCAGTCTTTTGTAATAGTTGTCTATGAGGTCCCTAATTCTTGAAGGTGGTATAGCTGCCTCCAGGTCATGCAATGTCTTTGGTCGTCTTGAATGGACCGCACATTTGAGTGGCTCGATGATATTAAGGTCAGGAGACTATGATGGCCACTCCAAAAGTTTCACCTTTTTCTGCGGTAACCCCTGGAGGGTCAACTTGGCCGTGTGATTAAGGTCATTGTCATGCTGGAAAGTCCAAGAGCGTCCCATGCATAGCCTTCATGCAGAATAATGCAATTTGTCTGCCAGTATTTTCTGATAACATGCTGCATTCATTTTGCCATCAATTTTCACAAGATTCCCTGTGCCTTTAGAGCTCACCCCCTCCCCCAAACATCAGTGAGCCACCACCATGCTTCACAGTGCGGATGGTATTCTTTCCACTATAGGCCTTGTTGACCGTTGTCCAAACATAGCGCTGATGGTTGTGGCCATAAAACTCTATTTTGGTCTCTTCACTCCAAAGTGGTAAGCAAACTTTTGAGCACAACTGTATAACCTAAATAACATTTTTTTTTTTTTTTTTTTTTTAAGTGGATTTGAACACAGGACCTTAGCTCAACGTGCTTAGGTATTACACTTGTTCTCCTAACTACATAAAAAGTAGCTACATAGGACATACATTAACTGCCTCATAAGTTTCTAAGCTCATTCACATTAGCACCATGCAGTACAAGACTCATTAGCAATGCAAGAGATACAATTACAGGTTTAATTAAGACATACCCTGACTTCTACTGAGCATAGCTGTATGAATTCAGCACTCATTTTAAAAATGATTTTTTTCCCACAAGCTTTTTCACCTCCTGTATGATGGTGCAGAAGATGTTCTTTTAGTAGGTAGGAGAATTAGGAAATATGATTGGTTTGTTGGATTGTATTTGCAATCAATATCTTTATGTGCACTGCAATGTTTTAGATTAAAGGTTGATCAATGTTTGGTTAAAGTCACCTCTATTGGTTTGCATTTGTTCTTCCAATGAGTTTGGAGTTACAAGTAGGAATAGCATGACAAATACACTATTAAACTAACAGTGGATTAAATTAGAGGTCAATAAACTACAATGTAGGAAAAATATTTAAAAAATATGATATGCTATTTAGAAAGTATGTAAATATTTGTATGGCCTTGCATATATAGTATTATTTTCCTAATTTAACTTTAGATATGTGTTCTGTCATTCATTGAGCCGGTATTCAGTGTTGCAATCCATAGGGACCCCTTTGTAGAGGGTTAATATAAGGTGCCATGGAGGTTCATAGGGACCCCTAGGAGATAGATCCATGGGGACATAGAGTGCTACTAGTCATTCGGTTACATGTTGGATTTAGGCTCACTGTGAATGCTTGCAGGGTTTTACTGTACCACATAGAATTAGGCTAGGTTTCTTATGCCAGTCATGTGATCACACTTTAGGTAGAAATACTCATAGAACAGAGAGGGTATGACACAAATTGATCACTTGTTAGGATCTACACTTAAGGGTTTCTTATGGGCAGAATGTAATTGCAACGTTAGGGCGTGTGGCATTTTGATGCATAAGATTGTTTGCCATGTAATCGTGCCCTATGTCTTCTGGATTCTCCTGGCAACTAGTGGGTTTCTTAGTCATATTGTTTATCACTGAGTTCAAATCTCTCCTGTACGTTGGCTATTATTTCGGACTGACTTTCCGTTCTCTTACCTCCTCTTATTGCAGGCTTCTTGAGATGTAATTTAATTGGTGTGTAAACTGTGATGTCTCTGTGAGAGTGTTCCCATGACATCTCTCTCCTCTCTTTTTCTCTCTCTTTCTTCATCTCACCCTGTCCCTCTCAGTATCTCCTATTCATATGAATATTTCCACATATAAAAACCCTTTGCAAAACATAACAAATAGAAGCCACAAACAGCCAGTGCTCCCTGTTTTTGCTGATTAGCAGTATTGGTAAAACAATCTGAGCACAATTGCTGTGCATCAAATTCTAAGAAGTCATTAACAATTAATTTGCTATCATTGATGTTTTAAGGCTTGAATAAACACTTTTCATCAACGCTTGTCAGAACAGCAACTTTTCTGTAACAGAAACCGACAAACATATTACTGAACTTGTAAAATGTCAGAATCAGATGGAAATGTTGTATTCTTTTTCAGTCTAGTTTTCAACCTGGATTTATATCCCATGAAAAAGGAGAGGTTTGTACTTGTGACTCAATATCTTTGTTGATGAATACATGAAAATCCTCTTCATTATATCCTACATGGTGCCTATAACCAGTTTAATAGCCGCAGGGCAATATTGACGTCTTGCCTGCATTATACTCCTGCTGACTACAAGCAGTAAGGAACACATCAAGAATCTAATGGAACAATTCATCTCCCAGTGTGAGGCCTACATTGTAAAAGAATAATAAAGTAGACAAGGGAATCTGTGACCTCTAATTGTTTGTATCTATGTTCTTCAAATGAGTTTGGATATACAAGTAGGAATATCATGACAAATACAAGATTAAACTAGCAGTCATTAGATTATAGGTCAATAAACTACCGTGTAGGAAAGTATATCATATTTAATCATTGACACATTAGCTTTTAAGGAGTAAAAATAATAAATTGTGATAAAGCAGAGAAGGTTTAAGAAAGCCAGTACAAAAACACAATTCGTATACCTCAGGTCAATTTATATATATATACTAGAGAATTGCCCGTCAAAAAATGACGGCAATGAAATTGTAAGGTAGCTAATGCTGTTTGGTGTATAATAATGAAATATATAAGCATTGTGTTGAAGAGCTGCGAATCTGTTTTGATGTTGCTGCAGCATTAGTGGTGTGGAGCTGCTGTCTAAGCGTGCTGAATGTGTTCAGTGTAATAGTGTGCGTGCGCGAGACCAAACCTTTAGCGTAGTTGTGTACTTCCGCATTGTCGTAAAATGGTGGGTAATGTGTGGTATGCGTCTTAGCGGAATATCCGTAGGTCTTTTGTGGTGTTTTGGGAGTTTCTTGTGGTGTTTTGCGTGTTTAGAGTGCTGTAGCCTTGTTTTCATTTTGTTCGGCTGCCATTTTTTCTCTCGCTTAGAGAATTTTTTAGTGTCTAAACTCTTTTATTTTGAGTTAAATGAAGGTGTAAGTTGCTTTTTTGAGGTCCTGGATGCTCCCTCTTGCTGTAGGTAAGCTTTTTATGTATGTGCTGTGTGTATTTTTTGTGTTTTGAAATTTTTCATGTTCGCGAGTTGTGGCCGATTTTTGCGAGGTCGTAATGAGTGGTAACGTGTCTCGTATGTTGTTTGCGTTGCGAGATAAAGTTTGCGAGGGTCGCAGTTGGTGTGTCGTGTTGTTTGCGTTGCGACATAAAGCCTTTGGCACTCCATGCCAGCAACTGAGGCCCTCGCCCTCGGCCCTCGCTGCGCGAGCCCGCAAGCGTTAGCAACAACTCGTATACTCACAACTATATATGTGATATCTAAAGTAGTGTAATACACATATTTAAAATTCCTGACCTGCTCATTATAAACAGGTGCTATGTAACAGTTTTTAATTTGCATCATAGGTAAATGGCATGATATTTAAACTTCACATAAGATGCATATACCAAAAAAGTCCCAATGCTCATTTCTGCAAATTATTGTCTGAGCATAAAAGCATCACTAAATTATAGATTTATTTTGGCAAACCAGTTTAAGGTCTGAGGAGAGCATTTTCATTATTTCATACATAAAGTTTAATTTTCATAAGATTTAAAGGTCGGCTGCAAAATAAAAAAATTTTTGCATTTAACTAAGAGCATTATTGAGCAGGAAAAAACGAACAGCTAGCTTTTAATTAGAAAAAAAAAAGTTTTGTAGTCTCTACTAGGCTCTGGGGAAGCCATTATACTAAGATGGAAGTTGTGTGTAAAAGGACATTTACATTTTAGGAGAGCAGTGGTTGCATTTTCAGAAGCAAGGAGTCTGCCTCTTGGCCAATGGAGGGGTTCAATTTCTATCTTATTCAGTTCATCTAGGCCAGTGGTTCTCAACATCAGGTCCTAGGATCAGTGTTATTGGATTGTCATCAGGAACAAGAAAAGATGATGAAAGTCACTTTAAACATACTGCTATCATGATTTAGATTATTGATGAATGCATACATAATAAAAATGTATTGCTGGATGAAATTCAGTGTGTCTCATTTAAAGTCACTCGGTTAAAAATGTTCTGGATCTCTGGTGCCCATGAGCACTGCAAAGTAACTGGACAGTCCCAAGATCAAGGAGGATACAACTGCTCGGGTCCAATCAAGTCCTCATGGACCCAAGGCAAACCATGATTTAGAGATATCCCTCTATAGGGAATAATTATTCAACTTGTCTATATTCACACAATGTTATTCCTACACCCTGACCAGCTGGTTAAAAAAGTTGTATTAGTAACCTATTTCCCATATTTGCTGTGGAGCATATTTATAAAATGTGATTACATATAACTTAAACTAATAAATAGGAGTCAACAAAAATTGTAGACAAGGTTATTTCAAAGTTATTTCAGCCACAATTGTCCTTTTCTGCTCCGATCAAATATAACACAACTGTTAATAAGCAATGATTTTTATTAAATTAACAATATATTATTAGTCTCATAGCTCAAGCATGTTGTATTACTGCCTATTTTTCAGTTTTGTTTTTTATTGCCCGTGAAAAGACATCTCTGAAATATCAAACCAGCAGAGCAAAACACATTCCTGGTGACATAAAACACCAGATTGAGGTGACAAAGGTTCCTCTTAAATATGTGCTTATTGTGCTCCAAATATGGTAGCTGTGAGGATTTGTACACTATTTTTTTTATTGTAGGAAGCCTGTTCTTTCTGAACTATCCATGCAAGGAAATTAGAAATTGTGCTTCTTGACAACAGCTGCTTTCTGTCACTGCTCTCTCCTATGTTGCTATGGGAATTCACCATAGCAATGACCTAGTCAGCAAGAAATATGGGCAGGCTCGACATGTCATATCCGTTCCACTAGGCCGACTGTCACTGATACAGCATCGGGCTTGCACCACAGGTAAGGACCGGTACTAGATATGAGCATGTACAGGCAGATACAAGCAGATACAGTTTGCTTAATAAACTCGTCACAGGAATTAGCTGCAGAAAAAAAAATTCAAGGCACACTGCGAGATGGTGTTATACATTTAAAAAATATTTTAGAGACAATTTTACATTGAGTAGTCACAGTACAGTGCCATACTTGGTCACCTTTCTCTGTGTCGACTGTTGTCCTATTATATTTTATCATTTTCATTATCATTTTTTATAAAATGCTTTGATTAATAATGAAGTTAAAGAGAGATCCCGTGTTTATATTATGTTATTTTCAGCAATTAGAACAATCCCTGTAGATTGTACATTTGGGAGTTTTCAATCTTGTACGTTTTAAGCTCAAAGACAAGGGTTAATATTGCCTTTGCCTTATAACATAACCCCTGTATAGCGCTACAGCAGGGTCTGAGCTACAAGTGGTGCAGGCGGTGCAATGCACCAGGGCCCTCCTTTGACGGGGGCCCAGCTATGGAAAGGGGTCTTGGGGACTGCAGCTATGGGAAATAGGCTTTGGGAGTGGTGCTGTTATGGGAAAGGATATTAGGGAAGGGAGCTAGGGGAAGAGATCTTGGGGAGGGGCACTGAGGGATTTGTAATCAAGGTGCGAGACCCAGCGTAAATACAAATACAGCCCCCATGGGGGAGGGCAGCAAGTTTTGTTTTGCACCATGGCCCTCCATTCTCTAGCTCCGCCACTGAGTTGCAGAATACTTTGGAGCGTTATAAATAAAGTATAATAATAAAACAAATTATAATGATTAAAATGGATTTAGTATATTTATTATATGCAGCTAAAAACAGTTCTGAAAGATGCTGTGAAGATGATTGCTTTCTGGTGGACATCAGGACAGTTAGCCACTTCCCTACAGAGCTCAGAAAAAAACCCAAAATACAGCACTTACTGTATAAATGATGCACTTATAAATAGGTTACACTGAGTTCATGCATTATAACATGCATTAAAACAAGGACTGTATACTGAATAAAACATGCATTCCACATAGCACCCACCCTTCTTAGCACCATCCCTATGTAGCACCCAGTCCTTGTCAGCTGCCATCCTCTCTCAGCATCCATCCCCGCACAGCACCCAGCCCTTTCAGCACCCACCTCACATAGCACCCATCCCTACACCCTTTCTCCCTCACAGAACCCATCCTCTGTACTTTATGCCACTTTGCAGCCCTTGCTCTCTTACCTTCTTCCCTGATACAGATCCCCAGCGTGCTGAACTGCTTTACACTGCCACCTCTTGGAGATTCAGTATAAATGCACATACCAATTTCAGGTAGGGTGGCCCCTGCACTACTAAAATTAAAAAAAAAATGCACCACCTGCACCACTGGTAGATCTGCCCCTTCCCAAGTGACACTTTACCGATACACTGCATTGCTTACATTGCACTCACCCTTCTCTTTCACTCTTCACTTACATTCATTTATTAAATCATTTTGTTTTCATCTACACATCAACAAGAATATATCACTTTCTCACATAAGACTAGGGTGGCCAGATATTTTTAGGGGACAGCCCCCGATGAAACTGTTGCTCTCTGATAAATTGTGTGTGTGTTCAGTGGCCGAGCTAGTGAATAGAGGGCTCCGTTGGAAAATAATTTGAGCCTCCCTTTGCAACTTATCTACACATACTACCGGGGTAAATAAAAAAAGCCAAAAGTATATAGAAATAGTCAGATCACCAATTGGGGATTCTAAACCTGTATTTGGATACGGTATTTGAGGAATTTCAGTATCTTCATACGTTTTACAAGCCACAGTAAGGTAAGTTAAAGGGCCACTGAGATGAGGTGATAAGGGCTGTAGTCTGTTTTGCCTCATGGGAAATTAAAGTATGCATGTAAGATGCACTTTAGATGCTTCTTAAATTCTCCCCAACATTAGCAGCTAAGCAATACAGAAACATAAAGTATTTTTTTATAGAAATATATAGCTGACTTTAGCTGACTGTTTGTGTAATAGAGGATTCCATCATACACTGCAAGCTTGACTGTAGCTTGAGGGTGAACATTATTCTATGGGGCTTACTCTTTCGTAGAGTTCTATTCTATGCTTTCGAGAGAAATGTCTTCAACAGAACTGAACAGAGATCTTATATTAATCCGCAGTTCCAGGTTTCTAATACTTTTAAGACATCAAGATAAAATGTCTGTCGTCATAAAATCACCACTAGAGATCAAGTCAACTGTTTGCAAAGTATGAAACAAACTAACAAAATTTGCAGCATTTGAGAAAATGTTAATTTTGAAGGATCTGTTTATGAGTACAGGGATCCATTTGCATTTTTTTATACCACTCTTGAAGAGCTAGGTCATAGGCTGGGGAGAGGTGGGGAAAGAGGGAGCAGGGAGCAGTCAAGATGCATTGTTAGTTAATTGGATATGATTGAAGTCAAGATGAAGATGATTGAATAGCAGTCAAGATGCTTTGTTAGATAATTGGATATGATTGAAATTGACACCACACCCCTTCCACAGACAAGCTTACACCTCTCTCAAACATACAACTTTCACAAATATATCAATGATGTCTCCAGGGTCCATGAAATTCATCTTTATTGACCTAATTATTGAAAACAAAACAAGCATTGTAAGATATCTCCCCAGTTGTAGTAAGTGTTCCACATTAAAAGGTATGTCTGGTAACAATATTGTAAGATGATGTAGAAATAATCTGTGATTAGCAAGTGCGTTGTTGTACACATAGAGCTGAAAAACTGGTACTGATGAGAGCCTACATGAAGGAGGTAATACAAGTAAACATATTGTGTATTAATTAAACTGCCTTTGTCGATTGTCTTACCACATCATAGGTTTACATCCTTCTAACACAGATTTTGCTTTTCTTTTCATTTGTAGGATGATGGCTTTACTTGGTATCACAAGTCTTATGTGCTGGGTGATCGTGGGTGCTTCTGCTTCAATGAATGGAAAGTTTGTTGGAATCCATCCAGAAACAGGAAATAGGATTCCAGCTGAAAGTATGAGTTATAAAAATGCACATTGATGATATCTTTTAATGGACCAATGAGTTAATACATATCAGGCCATCTACATGGACTAGAACAGTATCAACTTACATTTTTATTATTTTGTACATTGTCAGATTGCGAGTCTGATCGCAAATTGGACTCTAAACACTAATTGATTGTTGTTTAACCTCCATGTTTTACTGACGTAATGATGACGGTCTAATTTACTCTTGGCTGTTTCTAAATCAGTAGTTACGGCCTTGCTTAATTGATCATGATCCTTCTCTGAAATGCTACTTAAGGTGCATGGTTTACGGTTTTGGCTTTCGGCACGTTAATTGCAGGCTTGTTCAATTGAATCGCTCTGTAAATGTAGCAAATTTCAAACCCACAGACTTACAGCCTGTATAACGTAAACTGCAAGCTTGCAATTGCATAGGGGCCTATGTTTAGTAGGAAGGTAATTTAAAAACCTTCTGTCTTATATACAGCAAAGACAGAAAAACATTTAAAGTACACCTACATGCCCTAAGCTAGCCAGGAGACCTGTTTTACCAAATAATTTGCACTGTAAGGTTAAAAATATAGCACATTTGCCCCTAGCACATTTAACATAAGATTATTTTAGACATATGTGCACTTCAGTCTTCACAAGCAAGCCTTGCAGTGGGGTTCAATACCAGGATCTTGCTCACAAGCAGCTGATTTGCCCTCAGTGTACGGTTGGAATAATCAGATCTTTTTTTCCTTTTGAAGCGTATTTCTACCCACCAATTGCATGTCTGGCCTGTGTACAGCCTTATTAGAGTTGCAATAACCAACCTCACACTAATGGAAACCATATATCTTTATTACACTGTACTACAGCGCACAGCTGTATTCTGAAGCTGTCTGAGAACAGAGCACAAATGCTTAAAATGATCCAATCTTAGAGATAAAGGCAAAAGGTGTCACATTTTTGCCTCATTTGCATGTTACTACCCATAATCGTTAACATTCTGTTTGTTTTTGCCTCCTTGTCCTGATATGTTACAGGAAACCAAAGGACAGGGGGAACTTTGTGGAGTGTAACAAACTTTAGCTTTTATTCATTTTATTGCATTTCAGAGAAGAAAATTAACAGTTTCTCTTGAATTAATTAATTTTTGCAACACAAAATTAATTAATTCTCCAAACTAATTTCTCCTTAACTACCATGAGGGTCTATATAGACTCTAATAGTATAACTTTTAAACCCTAACTACCATGGGGATCCTTAAAGGACCATAACAGCCATGAGGGTCTATGTAGATCCCCATGGAAACCTAAAATTAACACCTGAAACAAAATGAAAAAAGCACATATAATAAACACATAAATAAAATAAAAAAATAAAAATAAATTAATACATATCTCAAATGATCATCCAGTGATGATCAACTATGCCCTGGTCCTCTCTCTACTGCCCTGGACTGGACGGGCTATCCATGTTGATTGAAGAAGGTCTTGTCCTCTTCCTTCTTGATTCACTGGCTTAAATAGATTTTTTTCAGATTGATGGACCTTAAATATGAGCAATTTGATTGGTCCAATTATATTCAAAATTAATATTGAGCAATGTGACCTCTGAAAACCCATACTGATTGGCCGAAATATGATGGACATCTCTCTCAACCCATCAGAATGTGAAAAAATTATAAGTAAGCTGCTAAAAGCGTGGCAACTGCCTAGTGTGGCGGGAGAGCTCCTCCTAGGAAGAGCTTGTTCACTCAAAAACAGAACTTGGTAATGTTTAAAACATGCTTTTTTAAATGTATGATAAAAAGAATTGTGTTGCAGGCCCTTTTAAATTCTAAAGTCATCAATGCTGAGATTCCCAATAATGATGTTATACTGCACCCAAAAGGATGATCAGCATCAGAACTTATTGATCGCTATCATTCTCTATATGATACATGCCAAATGCTTTTTTTGCTGGCAGAGCGCAAGATCATTAGGGACTAGATTGCAAAAAACAAACAGGATTTCAGGGAATATGAAAGACAAATACTTAAATACTGTTAATTTTAATGTTATAATAAGTTTAGATAATGAGAGAATTTTGATTATGGACCACTGTTTATATTTATTATTATGTGGAATTAACATTTTCCGTATTACTTCTATATTACTTCTATTACATTACAATACATTTTCCATTCATTATAAGGCATACTGAGGCGTAATTTAGTAGTTAAGTATTACCTAACTTACAGCCCCATTAAATTTGGGCTATGTGGTAAATCGTAGCTCATAACGACGACTTGCAGGTTAAGACGCAGCAAGGCCGAAAAGAGCCTACGGGATGAGCAAAGTTGAACTTCATGCCCGTAAATCCTTTCATCTGTCAAGCCCGTATCAGCTACAATTCCAATCATTCTATTAAATTGCAACAAAATCACACACACGCAAATGGAGCACAAAGCCCAACGAGTGCTGGAGAGCACCTGCAAAGGGGGGTAAATTCCAAAATGTAGCACTTTAACTGCAAATAAAAACATACTACTATACTAATATCGAAAGGGAAAGTGATGTTAGGTCGTTGAATTAGTAGCACAACATTCTCAAGCCCGCATATTGGAACAGAAAAATACTTTATTTCCTGTATAATATTTGTGTTATCTCAATCCCGGCAATCAAAGTGTTAATACATATACTGTAACTCGCATGTAATAGAATATCATATTTACGGCTTTATTAATAATGCATTATTCTGGAACCCACATTCTGGAATGTGGGTCCGATCGCAATTCATAATTGTAGCCTGTCGGACTTTGAAATCTAACCTCCCCTTTTTCAGTGACGTAATGATATTTATTTTATAACTTTCTAAAAAAAAATCTGAACATTTGTCAGTTCTAGTTCATCAAAAAGCTTATTGTAAGTGTCCCTTTAAGTGTAGGAAATGAAAGCTCAACCTCCTTTCTCTCTCACATGAATGTCTGACATTTTATCATATTTTTATTTCTAGCTCGTCCATGTGTGGACTGTCACGCATTTGAATTTATGCAAAGAGCTCTGCAGGACCTAAAGAACACAGTATATGACCTGGATACACAGGTGAGGAGTTTCATTCACTTTCTGTAACCGCTGGTGGCAAACAGGACATGGACATTAAAGCATTTAAGGGTCAATGTTACCCCCAACATAAGTTAATTTAATCTTAAAGAGCATGAAACAGTAAACCATTTCTAAGATATTTAGAATTTATTTTGAGAGTCCTGAATGTTAATGTGTGGCTCAGAGTACTTGATAAGGGTGAGAGAGTGGTCTAACTGTCAGATCGCATTGCAGGTCTTTATTTTGTCCACTACAGAAACAAACAAGCAGACTGTAATCCTAACCAACATAACTAAACATTTAATTAATATGTGTGGGCTGTTTCTTTTCATATACATATTCATATAAGACACATCCCATGTGGCTTAACAATGACTTAAAGATCAAGCTAAGAAGTAAAAAGCCCAAATCTCCATTATACAAGAAAGAGGAAAAAGGCAGCTTTGCGCATGTACAAGGAATTTAACAAGGCTTGCAGAAGAGCTATTAGACTGGCTAAAACAGAAAATGAAAAGTTAATTGCAAAGGAGAGTAATTTTTTTAAATATATTAATGGGAAGAAAGCCAGGAAGGAAGCTATAGGAACATCACAAGGTGAAACAGGCGGACTGTTAAACAGTGACCAGGAAACGGCAGATGAGCTATAAGTTGTCTTCTTCTGTATACACAAGGTATACTAGTGGTTGCAACAACAAATGGGTCTACACTCCCTTCACCAAATAATTGGTTAAGGCAAAAAGAAATCCAAAAGAGGCTTTAAAACATATTTTATTAAAGCACTGGATTTATTTTTAATTAAAAAGGACATTCAGGGTTATCCTGGATAATTAGAGAGAGAGAGTATTGATCCAGGGAGGAATCCGATCACCAGTAGCTGGGGTCTGGAAGGAATTCATTTTTTTTCCTTTGAGACAATTTCACTTTTTCCCCCCCCTGTTTGCCTAACTCTGGCTCAATTAACAACTAATCCGCATATTGCAGATCAGAGGAGATCTTAAAAGGTTGAACTTAATGGACTGAAAGTATTTTTTCAACCTCAATTACTATGTAACTATGTAATAAGTATAAAGATAAAATATCTTTGGATATGAAGAGATAATTTAGCTTGTTTTATAGCATTTATGATAGTTTACAAAGAAAGCTTTTATAAACATGCATAAGACTAAAAGCATTTTTGTGAATCAGAAAAGAGAGGGTGGATAGAGGCTCGAATGACAAAGACTAAATATTAACTAAAAAATAAAATAAAATAAGGGGAAAATGGAATAATTGATTGCATGACTTGGTGTATATTGTCATTGAAATAGTAAAATGCTATTTTTTTGTAAAAGTTGAATAACCAATAAAATAAATTAATGATGAAAAATAGATTGTATTTAAATTAAAACTACAGATTTTTTTATTTTTTTATTATTCTGACAATTCAGCACATCTTTTTACAGAAATACAGTGGTTCTTAACGGGGCAAACAAAAACTAAAGACGTTGTTTGCTTCTATTCAAGACTGATCTGTTAAATGAAATAAAGTTTGGAGAAAGTCTTATTGAGTTAAAGTGCTTTGTTGTAATTGCCGAAGACAACTCAGTTAGAGTTTGAATCATTTAACAGACCAATCCGATAAAAGAAGCAAAAAAACAAACTGTTTGTACAATATAATAGAAAGTCATGTAGTAATGTTAGGCTAAGCAAAGCTGGGGACATCCGAGAATCATTGAGGTCAGTAGAAATTAGCAGGGAAGCAACTAGGGCACAGGCAGAGTATTGAAGAGTGGAAATTAAATATGCAATTCTATTAAAACAAGCTGTGGCTGGCAGAACTTTCTATCTTCTAAATAATTGTTTCTTTCCCAGATCGGCTTCCCGCTAGCTATATTCTAATTAATTAGCAAATCAAAGATATATTTAGGGATCTGGAAAAGAATGAGGCCATTAAGAGCAGTGGGAGACACAAAACACTAGTTATTATGCATACTCCATTCTGTAAATAGGAACTTTTTTAAGCATTGTGATATATTAGTTAGCACATGCACCCAATGGTACCTCTAAGGGTAGTTGTGAATCATCAATGTAGTGCGTTATTGCTTTTATAGCTTGCCACATATGGCTCTTGTAGCAGGAATCAGCATAATATAATATTATTTAAAGGGTCAACAACATCACCAGAAATGTGAAGTAATAGCAACTGTGTAGAACAGGAGCATATATAGACAGTCTGATTTTTAGCATGTTAGGAATCCTTCCTGTTCAAAACGTGGAAGCATGTACAGGTTGTATGCCTGCGATGCAAACAGGATTTGCAAGTTTCAAGACTATAGAAAATAAAAATGTACATTTAATGCCAGCTTAGACCTTTATGTGGCAAATTCAAGTTTGCATGTAAGGTACAAAAACTCATAACCTGCAACAAATGGATTCTTGCGTTGCATGCACAAATCCTGATCAGGATGAGTTAGAATAAATTGCTTCTGTAAAGAATCTAGCAGAAAATGATTGGATGGCTGCGTTATACCCCTATGTTAGAATTTTATAGGGCAGTATCTTAGATTTTCAAAAGCTCTTGAACAAAACACATCTTTTTAACCGTTTTTTTTATGAACATTCTTCCATGTGCAATCAATCTTCTATTATAAAGCTGTAACGTTTTGCCTGTTTGCAGATCTTATCACGTGGACTCTAGCTAAGTAATACCTTTTTTGGCCTGGGGTGATTCATTTTAGACAGGAACTGGTTCTCAGAAGTAGTGCACAGTGATTCAAATAAAAATGTTCACTATTTTATTTACTATTTTTCAGACAGAGACACTTCTTCTGAGAACTGAACAAAGAGGCTTGTGTGACTGTCTTAAGGGAATACGATGAAGAACCACGGATGGCTGACTATGTACTGAATCCCGCCTACACCCTCACAAGAGGATTGGTTCATTAGACCTACTGTGTTCCTCAAAGATCTCAAGATCTGCAGTCCCACTGTGTACACTTCTCAGTTAAACAAATATGCTAATACTTTTATAATATACAGCACTATACACCTATATCATAATGCAATATATTTGTTAGAGAGGTTAATGCTCCTGTACCAAAGCTTTACCACTACCGCATAATGTCTAGAAATGTTTAACACAGTCCACGATTTCCCTGCAATGCACATGTGAGTCAGTCACTGACTGACACACTGGTGCTCATTAGGGAAATACTGAAATCCTAGAATGTTTGTTACTTCAGGATCATTGTTGCCTAAGATTGGTGTGGAGAAAAACAAAACAAAAAACAAACAAATGCATTTTAATCATACTGACCTCCATTGTCAATTTTCTCATCACTCCTTCTTTCATACATGCTTAGTAGGGAAATCATGAAATCCTGGACTCTATACTGTTCTCCAGAACATTTAGTGTCTAACCTTGTCTTAGAAAAAAAAAAAATCAATCCATAGCCTCGCCTCCACTCAATCTCTTCCCTCATCATGCCCTCCTAACTCAGTGATGGGTAACTACGTCCTATAAGGCTCACCAGTCAACATTTCAATCTCACACTGCAGGAGGGCACGAGGAACATCAAAATGAAACGGAGTGACTTAGGTGTGCTGAAGAGAAAAGAACCGGAATACAGAGAGATACTGAAATCCTGAACTGTTGGCTGTCCTCGATGGACTGAGTTGCCCACCACTGATTTAATTTCCCACCTCCCTTCATTTCCACCTCTTTCTTCTCCTGTTAACTCTTTCTCTGCCCACTCCTACCCTGACTCACCCCATCCTCTTCTATTTTATAACTTGCATGCAGTAACATTTATTAAGTACATGCACCAAAGCATTATATATAACTATCTACTTATAAATTACTTTGCACTGAAGACATATTTGTAATTTTATTACGCCTGTATAATTCTGGCAGTTTTAAACAGATGTGTTTCACCATTTTATACAGTATTATAAGAGAATATCATAAATAAACGCACAAATCAACTTATATTGTCTTGTTATATTCCATAGCCTTTACAGGTATTCTAAAAACTCCTTATGCAAAAAAGTACAATAAGCTTGTTTATGATGTAAACTCGTGATAATCAGGATTCTCATGGGATTGTCATTGGAAAGGTGAATTGGCAGGGCACGAAGTAAGCATTATAAACCTAGCTTTCTTGAGACAGGTTTCTTTCACCCAAAATCAAGTTTACATTTTTTTTTATTTTAAAGAGTATGAAACACTGGTTGTATTTTTTTATTAACTATAGTAGATCATTCCTAAGATATTGGGCATTGTTTATGTTGTATTATTGTTCAACTTGTTCGGTTTACTTCTCAAATATTCTTAAATCTGTAATTTCACTTGTATGGGATAATATGGATGTGCAGACTTAATAAGAGTTTTTCTTCATTCTACTAATTGAAGATATTGTCATCTTCTAGATTGGTATGCATTGTTCTTCTGTAAGTACACTGTCTTGATCATTTTCCCAAAGGATAATATTTTCATGTTTTTCTGATCTTTTGCTTTCCTATATCAATTTATGTATTTTATTAATTGAAATTGAACCAACATTTACCAAAATTCATCAATATGAATTCCAATCATTGTTAGTTGTTATTTCAAGCAAATGTTAATTTGCTTTCATGATTGATAAATGGCATAGGGCTTCATACCATTCTGGAACGTAGCAGTGAGGAAAGGATCTTTTGTAACTATGCTCCTAACCCATAATGTGTGCAAGCAGAATGCTTATAGTGGTACCCACTATATTAACATACTACATTAGCCCTAACATCCTCCCCTATCTAACTATCAACCCTATACAATGGAGGTCTCCAAAGATACCCATAGAGTGTGTATAAGTATAAACATGGGGGACCCTATAGAACCTAAATTTAAGCACCTATATTTTACCCCCTTACCACAGTGGTCTCCATCGGACATCCGTGGCATCTAAAATTAGCCACCCCATGTAAGCCAATCCCTTCATGGAGGTTCAGGAGGATCCCATAGTTCCTATAAACACAAATGACAGTAAAAAATTACATAAAATAAAAAAGGAATTACAAAAAATGAAAAACAAAATATTAGCAGCCTTATTAAATTGTGATTCGGCCAATTAAAAAGGGCTCTGTATAAGCACATAGCATATTTTTTTACAGAAGTTTTTAGTTAGTGAAGACTTTTGGATAGAAGTTCACTAACTCAAAACTTCTGTAAAAAAATATGCTCTGTTCTTATATAGAGCCCTTGTCAATTGGCTAAATCGCAATTTAACAAGGCTGTAAACCTGTAAGTGGGAAAAGATACTTACCTGCCCTATGGTGCCTTTCAGCGATGATTAACGATGCAGTGGTGCTCATTTTTTCTTCTACCCTCAAGATATGTCCTCTTGCCAGTTCAAAACCTCTTAGCACAAAAAGTTCACTTGACTATGGCAAGAAACAAAGATGATACTAGAGCTGGACCATAAAGAAGTCTCATGAATTTGAACAGTTGTGTTGGCGAGTCCCTTGGACTGCAAGAAGATCCTATAAATCAGTAGTTCATCAGGAAATCAAGACAAACTGTTTACTATAAGGTATGATCATGAGGCTGAAGCTCAAATATTTTAGTCATAACATAAGACGGCAGGATTTTATACAGAAGACTCTGATGCTAGGAAAGACTGAAGGCACATGAAGTAGGGGGACGCCAAAGGCAGAGATGGAATGATGTGGTCACTGAAGCAATGAACATGAACTTGATGGAGCTCAGATGGGCAGTGATTGTGAGATGTACCTGGTGTGCTGCAGTCCACAGGATCACAGAGAGCCCAACATGACTAAATGACTAAAACAACGACAACAATGGCGAAAGCAAGCCTCTATGTACCAATTAGTATTATTCTTTTATGTCTCAAACACACTGTTACACCCAGAACCTACTGTAATTCAAAATAGATCTCGCGTTTGTTGCTAGCTCAGGCTAGGAATAAAACCTCTCTTGTATGTATTGATAGCAATTTAAACAAATAAATGGTTCCCCATAAAACAATGCCCTAATAACTTCTATTTAACACGTTTCCCTATGATAGGTGTGTCAAACTAGTGACATTTTTCATAAAAGGAGCCATACTGTCCTATTGGACTATTTAAATATTCAAATGGACAATAGGGGCGCAAATCGACCACATGCGATGGACTGAAATGATCCCGATAATTGTATGTAAGTAATATAGACCTAGCACTGTGGTGAATTGTATTGTTATTTAATAATTATTTATTTGAATCATATCCCTAGAGATTTTTTAACAAATTTTAGGATTTGATACATTTGAGTAAGACAAATTTGGGCTATAAGACGTTCAGATATTTTTTTGGAAAAAGAAGATACTGATACAAGGGAAATTAATTAATTTATCATATTCCTTTTGAGATTCCTCCTAATAAGTATTTTTTCTTTAATCAGGCATTTTACATTCAATTTCAAGAAACAGCAATGGGCGCTATTAGCCACATTAAATTCGAAGCCCGTATCCGCTACGGGACACCAGCAAAGCCTCAGGGCTTGAAATTCTGCTGGGTTATAGAGCTATTACATTCAACCATGCCGCGACCAATGGGCCGAAGACGCAAGTCCGTAAATCATTCTTGTGCACGTTACATGTGCGGCTGTGAACATTAGTCAAATCTGTAGTTACGTGTTTAGATGGAGCCAATGGTAAAAGAGATTGTCATCATTACATCACAGAAAATGGAGTTGAGGTTTCAAAACCTTTCGGGTTTCAATTACGAGTTACGATCGGACCCGCATTCCAGAAATAATGCAATATTAATAAATCCGTAAATATGCTATTCAAGGCCATGCGAGTTCCATTATCTGTATTAAAACATTGATTGCCGGGATCGATACAACACAGAAAACATTTTACATTGCAGATTTGTGAGCTTATTTTAATACCTAATATCACTTTCCCTTTAATTATAAGTACAGTAATGTGTTGATATTTGCATTTACAGTGCTACGGGTAGGACTTTTATCCCCTTGTGGGTCCTCCCGTAGGCTTTTTGGTTCCATTTGCGGGTTACAGGTTTAAAGGCCAGTAGATTTGTAGCAATTTAATAGCGATTTCCAACCATAACAGTTATGGGCTTGACAGATCAAAGAATTTGCGGCAACGTAGGTCAGATTTCGATATCCTGCAGGGTTTTTCCGCCAGTAACCCACAGATCATTTGTGGGTAGCTTTATGAGGCCAATTTAATAGCTGTAAGTCTTGCAGGCTATGTTACGGGCTCCGATTTTACACGTTGGGGGAATTTAATGTGGCTGTATGTGTGCTGCTACATAAGCAAACTTATATTTTGGATGGTGGGAGGCAAAAGGGGGTTTCAAAAGTGGCATGAGTATATACACAAAATGAGATATGCGAGGAGAATCAGGAGTTCATTATTCTGTGTCTGTATCAATTGTGGGTAATACCGGGGATAGTGCACAGACCTGTGCTATAAAAGAACAAGAATGAACGGTGCATGTGGTAGGTGGAAGGGCAAGTGCGTGCAGTTAAAAGCAGGGTTGTGGAGTGAGAGATGTTGCTGCGGGTTCAGGATCTCATCTGGAAAACACCAGGATGCAGTTAGAAGTAGGGTCATGGAGTGAGAGATGTCGCTATACAAGAACCTATTAGAAATGAGGCTATCTTCGATTTAGTTATCACAAATAATATTAATATATTATCAAATGTTGAAATAGGGCAACCTTTGGGAAACAGTGATCACAACACAGTCTTATTTGCCTTTGAATTAAAAAAATAAAACTGTAAGGGACAAACAAAAACTCTTAATTTCAAAATGGAATATTTTAACGGTCTAAAGGCAGTAATAGAAAGTAAAGACTGGGACAAAGAACTGACAGGTAAAAATACTGAACATAAATGGACAACATTAACATTTTTACTAAACATAC
Source organism: Discoglossus pictus (assembly GCA_027410445.1). NCBI lineage: Eukaryota > Metazoa > Chordata > Amphibia > Anura > Alytidae > Discoglossus > Discoglossus pictus. Next base: position 42,585,769 of record CM050163.1, read on the forward strand.
ATACTTAGCACCATATACCATAAAAAACAGAAATGTAATTATACAAACTAGAGGGGACAGAGACTGCTTTATGTGAGTACAAGGAAATCAACAAGGTTTGCAAAAGAGCTATTGGACTGGCAAAAATAGAAAATGAAAAGTTAGTTGCAAAAGAGAGTAAGACGATTTTTTAAATATATTAATGGGAAGAAGGCCAGAACGGAAGCTATAGAAACATTACAATGTGAAACAGGCATTTCTGTTTTTCGGGATATGCAAGAGAGGTACCAGTGGTTGGCCCACTGCAACATAATGGGGCTACACTTCTTTCCAAATAATTGGTTAACACAGGAAGAAATCTAAAGTAGGTTGGAAAATATAAATGTTAATAAAGCCCCAGGTACGGATGGAATACATCTAAGGGTACTGAGAGAACTGGGTTCTTTAATAGCCAAACCATTTTATCTAATGTCAAACAAATCTAATTAGTTTCCATGAGGAGGTTAGTAGGAACTTTGATCAAGGCATCTCAAAGGACGTAGTCTTTTTAGATTTTGCAGAGGGATTTGATACAGTGCCACATGGAAGACTACTGTGCAAACTAAGGGATATAGGAATTGCAGTAAAAATCTGCTTATAGGTTGAGAGCTGGCTAAAAGACAGGAAGGAAAGGGTTGTTTTAAATGGAACATACTCAGATTGGACTAAAGTGGTGAGTGGGGTTCCTCAGGGTTCAGTATCAGGTCCTCTCCTTTTTAACCTTTATTAATGACTTAGAAGTAGAATTGGAAAGTATTGTCTCCATTCTTGCTGATGACGCTAAGTTGTGCAAGGTAATTAAATCAAAAAATTATGTCCTTTCCCTCCAAAGAGATTTGCATGAATTAAAGAAATGGGCAACTAAATGGCAGATGAGATTTAATACAAATAAATGTAAAGTTATGCATTTGGGAAGGAAAAATAGCCATTTAATTTATAATCTTAATGGAGCAAATTTAGAGGTATCAGATATTGAAAGGGATTTCGGATTACTTGTGGACAACCACCTAGGAAACAGTGCTCAATGCCAAGCAGCCTCTGCAAAGGCAAATTAAATATTAGCATCTATTAAGTAGGGTATAGAAGCAAGGGAAGCAAATATAATTCTGACACTATACAAATCCCTAGTACGCCCACATTTGGAATACGGAGTACAATTTTGAGAACCACTTCATAAAAGGACACATTGGCTCCAGCAGAATCTCACTATATTCCAAAATTGCTCCCTAGAACTTTTGTCCAAACCAGCTCACAGTGAGACCAAAATGCCCTAATACTCTTAAAATGTCCACTTAGAACCTCTTAACTCCTATCAAGGATATTCCTATAGGATATACCAAACAGAGCACCTCATCCTTTCTGCGTATTTCTGTATTTCATTTTATGGGTATGACCTCTAATAGTGACCCTGATTATTCCCAAGTCTGTCGCCTGCCCTACTTTCTGCTATATTGATCCTTTGCCTGTGACTTGGGTTAATCTACTTACTGTCTGCCACTGAACTTGGAACTTATCATGACTCAGAGTTGGTCTATGTACTCTATGTCAGTCCTGTGAGTCTGTCTTGTTGTGCGGCCATGAGAACAACAGTAATCTACTTATTTTTTGCAAACATTTTGATATACAGTATTTTACATGGGTATCCTCACTTACACCCAGCAAGGATGTTGATGTCCACAACTAAACCACCAGTATTCACAAATCAGTATAAACTACTAGCGACTTGCCAGTCAAAAAACGACGGCAACAGAATTGTAAGGCAGGTAATGCTGTTTGGTACAGAAAGAAACTATTTTTTTTTGTGTGAGTACCTTCGGCGCACATTGCAAGCCTTGCGCTAATGGGCTTTTGGCACGGTTGGTGAGCTGAGGTGTAAGTGTCAGCAATGTGTGCAGTGTGTAGTGTAAATAGGCTGCGTGCATGAGGGGAAGCCATTTGTTTAACGCATTTTGTTTTGGTAATGTTATCAGGTTTGAGTGATTGTGGTGAAATTGCTGCGAGTGCGTATGTGTTAGGCGGGTGTTAAGCATTTAGTGTCCTTCCTAATAGTGTATTTATTAGGTCGTACAGGTCTGTGGAAAAGGCGTATGTGCTTGGTGGTGTTTGTTGCGTGCTTAGGGGTCGTGTAGCCTCGTCTTTGTTTTTTTTTGGAGCCCATTTTATCTCTTGCTTAGGGGATTTTCGAGTGGTTAAAATCTTTAAATTGTATTTAAATTGGCGTGTAACCTTATTCTCAGACGTCCTGGCTGTCCCCCCTTGGTGTGTGTGTATTTTTTGTTTTATTTTATGTTGTATTTTGTGTATTTTTTGCTTTTCTCAATGTGCATGTCGCGGCTGTTAAGTTAGTATTTTTTTAGGCTCATATTTTTTTTTTCCTCAGTGACAGTTGTATTTTCTAAGTATTACGTGCCGTACTTTTTGTAGGCAAAATTTTCAAAGCTCTACGGGTCTCGCATTTTGAATTGTGTATTTGAATTTTGTGTTGAAGTGTAGTTCCGTGGGTTGTAGGTATGATGCGCAAGGCGTGCGGGATCGTAGGCCACCCCCTTGGCATTTTTCGTGTTTTGTTGCCACACAACCTGGAATTAACATGGATTGTTTGAGGATTTGCATCATTTAATTTACAGAACATGCCCACACCTTTGAAGATGTTTTTTCGAATTTTTTTTTTATTGTGAAGCAGACAACGAATTGGACAAAATAACAGAAAAAGTCAATGTGCATAACTATTCACCCCCCCCTAAAGTCAATACTTTGTAGAGCCACCTTTTGTGGCAATCACATTTTTGCCCATTCCTCCTTTCAAAACTGCTCCAGCTCCTTCAAGTTGGATGGTTTGCGCTTGTGAACAGCAATCTTTAAGTCTGACCACAGATTTTTTATTGGATTGAGGTCTGGGTTTTGACTAGGCCATTCCAACACATTTACAACCACTCAAGTTTTGCTTTAGCAGTGTGTTTGGGGTCATTGTCCTGCTGGAAGGTGAACCTCCGTCCTAGCCTCAAATCACGCACAGAGTAGTACAGGTTTTGCTCAAAAATATCCCTGTATTTAGTACCATTCATCTTTCCCTCAACTCTGACAATTTTCCCAGTCCTGGGATGGTGTTCTTTGGATGATGTGATGTGTTGGGTTTGCGCCAGACATATCATTTTCTTTGATGGCCAAAAAGTTCAATTTTAGTCTCATCAGACCAGAGCACCTTCCTCCATACATTTTGGGAGTCTCCCACATGCCTTATCGCAAACTCAAAAAGTGCCATTTTGTTTTTTGCTGAATGTAATGGCTTGTTCTGGCCACTCTGCCATAAAGCCCAACTCTATGGAGCATACGGCTTATTGTCATCCTAAGTACAGATACTCCAGTCTCTGCTGTGGAACTCTGCACACAGGTGGACATTATCTCACTAATTATGTGACTTCTGAAGGTAATTGGTTGCGCCAGAGCTTTTTATGTGCTTCATAACAAAGGGGGTGAATACATACGCACATGCCAATTTTCAGTTTTCTATTTCTAAAAAATAGTTTTATGTATATATTTTTCTCCTTTTGCTTCAGCAACTTAGATTATTGTGCTCTGATCCATTACATAACATTCAGATTAACCAAACATTGAACGTAAGGCTGTAATGTAACAAAATAGGTAAAAAGTTAAGGGGGTGAATACTTTTGCAAGACATTGTATCTAATGAAAACTTTGAGTATGGCTAATTAAGCAGGAAAAAAAGTCATAAAGCGGTTTTTGAATTCAATTTTTTTGCAAATTGTGTGCGTGAGAGAGGCATTCACATATCTGCAATGCTGTGGTTGCATCTATTCATTCAACCTTGTCCATGGCTTACATACAGTAGCTGCTATTGTTAGTTTGTTACATACTTGACAAACAAGTGTCTTTTTTCTTGAACTATAGTGTTTTTAAGCTGGCTAAAGTAAATGAATCAAATTTGACTTTTGTTTGTTACCTGCCTTCAAATATATGTTGCTATGATACGACCAAGATTATTTTTTTGTTTAGATGAAAATCAAAAGGATCATGCAATATTTTTATTGCCAGTTCTTGATACTTTAGATCTGATGAACCCAAACAAATGTACTGTATTTAGTAGAAATACCCAAAGTAATTTATAAACATGAAACAAAATATGTCCAGATGGTAAGAAAGAGAAGGAAGGTTGTAATATAGCATACTTGTTTTCTGTTTATCTCTATTGATGCACATAGCCAGCAGATACTGTATATATACTATTCCATCCTTATTTAGCTATGTTGTGTGCTAATTGCTTTAGTTGCAAAGGTTACCACTGCCATATATATTTTTACAAAAAGGCCCAAAAACATTAGCGAAGTGTGTACAGTAAATATCTGTGTCATTATAATTAGTTTAGACCTGCAAAATAACATTATTATTGAAAACAGAATAAATGGATATTATAAATGTATTTTAAGTATTTTAGGACAGTCCTGTGTATATAAAGATCTTGTAAAAAGCACGGAAAGCTCTGAAAACTAAAATACATATGATCAGCTCCAAGGTAAGCAAGCCATCCTAAATAGAGTAGTCACAAATTTCAGGCAGAATTCAAGAAATTATGCATAACATAGTTACATCAAAACTAAGGCCATATATGACCTAAGTCAAGATATATAGATATATAGATATATAGATATATAGATATATAGATAGATATATAGATATATAGATAGATATATAGATAGATATATAGATAGATATATAGATAGATAGATAGATAGATAGATAGATAGATATAGATATAGATATATATATATATATATATATATATATATCTACCATAGAGAACAAGCTGCATTTATGAGCAGTCCAATAGCTTTTTGACACATGGTCAAGCCCCATTGTCCTCAATAAACCAGTGTGACATTTTTTAATACAGCTTTTGAAGCTAATTTATTGAAATGTATTAATGTATTTATGTATATTACCGTATTGGTGCGAATATAAGCCGCACCCGCATATAAGCTGCATTTGTAAAATTCAAGGGGAAAAAATCGAAAAAAGCTAGTACTCAAATATAAGCCGCACCCTTAAAATTGGAGAGAAAAAGACCCTCAGCCATTGCAAGAAACAGGTTTTCTAATTAGTACTGTAACTTCCTTTGCAGGTTACAGGCCTTACAGGATGTTAGAATCACTAAAACCGTAAATCGCTATTTAATTGCTACAATACCGCAGTCTCAAGCACGCAAATTGGCACCCTTAACTCGCAATCGCGCAAATCGGCAGTCATTTTACATTTGCAAATAGAAGCCGCATCTGTAACTATCAAACTCAAAATTTGGAAAAAAGGTGCGGCTTATATTCGGACCAATACAGTATGTATTAGGTTTTATTAAATTCACATGACATTTTTTTATCTGAACTAGATTTACTATTTAACACTTTTATTGCTCTTAGTTCTAGCATGGAAAATAGGTAATGTGCATCTTTAATTAAAAATGTCTAGAAACTTGCATACCGAGTTTTAACTGAAACACTCGAATGGCTATTCATTTATAAAGATTATTTAATAAAACACGCACAAATAGTATATTGTAAAGTAGTGGTTTAAACTCACCCTATAATTGTTTCATGTACATATTAAATACAGACCTGCAATAAAACAGATAGGAAGCTAGATAGTCACAGTTACACAGATAGAAATATGTAATAGAATTCCCTTCCAAATAGGAAAAAGAAGAACAGAAGATAAAGCAACAATTCCTGAAGATTTGAAAATGGGCTTCATATGAATAATGACAATAGTATCTATTATCTGAATTTGAAAACAAAGATACATTTTACTGATCTGGACTAATCTGGAATGTAATTTAAAATTAATAAAAAAGTGAGAATTTAAGATAAGGAACATTAAGTAGGGTACAAAAGGGATATAAATTAAATAAATCTGCACTAATACATAAAATGTGCACAAAGTTAACAGTCTGAGCATTAATGTATGAAATAAACAGGCTGAAATATGCTGGTAATCACATGTAATAGTTTACGTAGTGTGTAATGCTCCAGTGGAAGCGCATGCGCACTACGGTAACTATTGTATGGAATTCTGTACAAGCCGCACTGCGCACAGCGCGGCACCCAGCCTCGCATGCGCACAGAAAAGGTACACTTACCCTTTTTGACTAGAAACCATAGCATGATCTCTACTCCTGGGCAACATGAATGGGTTACCTTTTCCTATATATATCTTTATTTGATATGAAACAGCGACGTTTTAAAACCATTAAAATGAAAACTCTAAAAACAATGAAAAGTTTATTCCTTTGGATTAAAGTGATCCATTATTCCACTATATAGATTTTCCAGAGTGGATCACTATTAAATTACTAGCAAGGCAATGTGGATAATATAGTGTTCTTATAATTAATAGTGAGCAAATTAAACAAGATGTGGGACTTGTATTTTCTCCCCCTATTATTGTCTTATTAGGGAATATTTCAAATATAGACCCCTATTTTGCAATGAGAGTCCTTATTTCATATGTTGGTATCCTTTATATACTTGGGAATTTTGTACCAATACACTCTATTTATGCAATGGAAGTCCTTGTGTCATTTGTTTTCCCAAACTGAATCCCTGTATCCCCTTAGAAAATGGTCTAGATAACTTGGAAAGGTATTGTCAAGTCCTCTCTTTTGTACTAAACTAAGTCCTTATGTCACTTTAGAGATAATCTGGATTTACAAATTTTAAATTCCCTGCCGCGGGTCCTTAAAGCGCCCATGGCACACAAATGGTTACCCTAAGCCGCGGAGGTACTGTAAGTACCCCCGCTGCACCTAACATTACCCCCCGCACTGTCCCCACATTAACCCTTGCAGCTGGGGTCACAATTGGGACCGATCGAGACCCCTGCTGCATTAAAAATTTAAAATTTCCTGCAGCGGGTCCTGAAAGGACCTTAAAGGACCCGCAATAAGTAAAACAAGCAACCCCTGCTGTGGGGTTACTATAAGTAAAATTAACAAAATCACTCATGGGGCTCTATACAGAGCCCCATGAGCCCCTAATTAACCCCATCACTTATGGGGGTCTATACAGACCCCCAGATGCCTCTATGTAACCCCATCACTTATGGGGATCTATACAGACCCCCATAAGCCTCTATGTAACCCAATTATAGGGTTAATGTAGGGACACTGCAGGGTTCCCATTGGACCCTTGCAGCAAGGGGGGCTTTATTGGAAGCAGTGGGGAGGCTACCTAAGGGCTTAACAAGCCCTTGCAACTCCTCCTTGCTATAAGTAAGCTGCGGCTCGATTTGAGCCATTTCTGGGCTTGACGGGAGGGTGATCGTAGCATTGGAGTAGCGATTTGGACTTTCTTGCGGCCGAAACTCTTGCATAAGATCAAAGGCTTTGATGGAAGTAAGCTGTGATTGTGCCCATCGCAAGGGACCACAGCTAGATGGCCGTAAGCCGCCGTGGCCCTTGCTTCGCGAACATTGCATTACCAACTACTTTTGGCAAGTCTGCACTGCTGAGAACTATATATGTGATTATTCAATTTGGTTAAATTTCATTATCCTTTTTCACACTTGTGTTTTTTAGGTCACCATCCATGTTCTCAGTGTAGTAGCCAATATCAACCTTAAAATACTGTTATTTAATCATTTATTAATTATACATAACATAACCGCATCATTTTCAGAAATATTCAGAAACAGCAGCAGACTCTGAAGACATACCCTCCATTATCTAACAGAAGGAAACAAATCAAGATTATGCAAGCGCTAATCAAAGCTAATCAAGGAGCTTAATGAAAATAGAAATTCAATTTTCAGCAACTGCACGCAAAGCAAAACTTTACAGATGACTTTATCCTAATAATTCTAATATTCCTTGCACATCTCAGCAAACCACTGAACCTTCAGCAATTCTTTGCTAGCACATATAGGCCTCCATTCCATTAGGGCCAGTAGCATCCAAGAAAAGCCTTACTCGGAAATATGGACCTTTATTTCCGTAACTCCAGGTTGTATCACATCAGTCCCAGAAAGTTTTACTCATTTGCGAGTTTGGATACAGGGATTTTCTCAATTAAGACAAATACCTTATGATATTAAAATATTGGCAGTCCCAGACAAATCTCAGTGAACTTTTCACAATCTCCCCTCGTTTTACAAGTATTCTCCAGTTCCTTACATATCTCAGTTTTACAGTTCCACTTGCAGCAGTTCTCACACTCAGATAAATTATGGCTGTAGTTATTAGAGCTTTAGTAGGTCAGGTATTACACCACATGCTTACTTTCACGTGGCTTTTATGTTTTCAATCAACCTCTCCTGTAATACGGTCAGGGTTGATATTTGTGATGATGACATTAATTATTGACAATAGATGACGTTCACACATGCATGCAGACTTCACAAATTGTACCAGCTTATTATATGTTTTATTAGCGACTTGTCCGTCAAAAATGACGGCAATAAAATTTGAAGGATGGCAATACAGTTTGCCACACAATGCAAGGCTCTCACCTCTCTAGCTTGCGGGCCTAACAATGAGCCCCTCCCACTGTCTACTTTACAGGCCTCGAGATCAGCGCCTTTGGTGCTCATCGCAAGCCCTGCAATCAGAGGCTTTGCCGCTCAATGCAGGCCTCGGGCAACCCGCCACTTTCATGCATGGCAATGAGCACCTTTGGTGCTCATGGCTAGCCCCGCGATGACTGCCTCTCCCCACTCTCTGACCCCTATGTCTGTTTCCCCCTCTCCCATCCAAGTGTCTGTTTGCCCCTCTCTCTCTCCCACTGTTTCTCCCTCCCACTGTCTCTCCCTCCTGCTGTCTCCCTGCCCTATGTTTTTTCCCTTATTTCCCTCCCCTGTGTCTCTTTAACCTCCACTCCCTCCCCTGTGTCTCTTTCCACCCTCTCCCCCCTCTCCCTCCCCTGTGTCTTTCTCCTCCCTCTCCCTCCTCAAGTCTTGGGTGCCTCACGATGAGCGCCTAAGTCCTATAGAATTATCACAAAAGGATATAGTGGGTACTTTTTCTGTTCCTCCTCTTCTGTCATTTAGAAACAAAAGGTTAATTTTTGACCTATAAGCTCATGACAAACATCAATCTCTGGCATGAATTCTCTAATTCCAGCAGAGGAATACTCATTTTCTTCACAAAGCAGTGATGCAATTCAATATATATTCAATCAGGCAAATACGCAATCTTATCAAACACTGATATTAAAGCTTTTTTTTAAATTAATTTCATTTTACCCAGACCTCTGGAACCTTCGCAGCAATAAGTGGGTTAAGATATACTATTTATCAAACAAAATCAATTTTGGATCAGAAAGTAAGCTAAAAATGTTTGAGGATTTGACAAAAGTAATTGGATTCTAAACTGGATTCTAATTAATATAGACAGGTTTCCTGTAGTTCTCCACATATGAGTTCCTAATAGTTTATTTTTTTTTTCAAATAACCCTTTAGCTTCAATAAAACCTTTATGATTTTTATCACCAGCAACATACCAACATCCACAGAAAAATCAACTGGATTTTCTAAGAATATATAATTTCTAGGTATCAATATTGATTCAAAATTAATGGAAGCCAGTATCACTATAGAAAAAATGTATTGAATAATCAATTCTGTTTCTAAATTCACCAAAAAAACAACTTTTTTCTCTAGAACTGAACTTCAGTCTTTATTAGGTCACTTAACTTTACAGCAAGGATTGTCCCTCAAGGACAAACTTTTATTTCACCATAGTTTAAACTGCTTTTATCAGGTCTGAACTCAAAACTTGACATCAACCAAGAAATTATAAATTTTCTAATTATATGGCTTAAATCCTAACCTCATGGAATAGAAAGATATATACACCCTTTTGGGGAAACCCCTGGTGTAATAATAATGAAAGAGTCTTTTATAATAATGAACCAACAACTCAATCCATTAATAAAATCAGATTACATCTCAGTCATGACATAAAAAATGTGTCCATAATGTCATTCCAAACCACTTTCTTCTCAAAGGAGAAACCTTAACTAGATTCAATAAATTCAATTATCATACATTTGCATTTCAGGAACTCAATCATCCTTTCAAGTTCAACCATCTTCATCTAAACTACCAAGACTTGATGCTAATTTGAATATTCATCTTTTCATGCTCAAAGTATAATTAAATCAGCCATATTCCCCAATTCTAATAAAATCTACAACCAAGCCTGGAGTATTTTTAATGCAATTCATCATGAAATTTAAACCAATAATACATCATCATATAGATTCAATTTTATAATTTGCATCCTACTCCCATAAAGACCTCTCATTATCACCAATAATTGTTAAAACATATCTGGCCGGCATTCAACATAACATAGCTACTAGTAGATTTCAAGAAAGAGCATAATTTCGAACATGAGGTCAATCAAATTATTTCTAAAAGCTCTATTCAATGGACAAATGACAAGGAAAAATCAAGACTTCCTAAGACAGGTGATATAGTTAAGACTATGTCACTTCTTCTGGACTCCATCTACGGGAATCAATCCAGTTCTTAAAACTGCAATTTACTTAGCAGTTTACAGTTTTCTTAGACCAAGGGTGTCTTAAGCTCCAGCTTTTTCCAACACCAACCTACCTAAATTATCTAACTGTTACTTATTACCTTTACACAAAACTGCAGTCCAATGACAATTACCTTATAATTACTGGTGTCCAATTAAAAATCTAGACTCTCTATTGATATATCTATCCTGAAATAGCCCTGAAAGCCTGATACTTCCTATTAATCACACCCCCTTATCAATTTTCACTTTCAGGAATTACTTAAGATTAATGATAACAATTTTTAATTTAAATCCAGATAATTACTCACCCCATTCATATCGAAGAGGAACTATATAAGCAGCATCTAAGAACCTATACTGTCACACATAATAACAAAGTAGACCATTGGAAATCAGCATGTTACTCTCGTTATATTCCTAGTCTCATCCCCAAATGTAAATCAGCTTTTTAATTGACTTGTTTATAATCTTTAATAAAATGTGTTTGCATTTCTTTTCTAAGTTATTTCTCTTTTTGACCATCTTACCAGGCTAATCTTATAACATCAATGATACCTAACCTTTTAATTAAAGGTATACATTTCCTGGATTATGAATGCATTTGATAGAGGTGAAAAAATGTTTGCATGCAAAAATACCAAAATAAGCATTAACAAACTCACCCTAATGTTTACTATATCTCTTGAGTTTGCAAGCAGTAGCTTCTGTGAGTTAACACCCCTGGATATCTTTGCTACAATTAGCATAGAATTCATAATTCGTGTGGGCGAATCAGAGGCAGTTAATATATTTTAATACATTGTAAAAATCAGTGATGGCAGTTTGTGCAGGACGGAATCATGGGATGCGTAGTCCCCCTTGCAGAAGGAAACAGGAGGAGCCAGGCACTGACCTGTACATCTCTGCATTGAGCTGCTGTTGGCTTGAAGGTAAGTAGATAGTTACAATTTGTACCCAAATGCAGTGTTTCTATTGGTAGGTACACTGTGCCTATGTAAGCAGCTCTGGGTGTGGAAAACAAGTTTTTAAATAAAAGAAATCTTTGTGTGTATAGAATGACTCAATGTAATGTGTGTTTCTGATATAAGCAGCAGGTGTTAGATTAGAAAAAGGTAAAAACCTGGAAAATTAGATATAACTTGAATATTTAATAATGTATTCAATTTTTCATACTCATACTTTAAATTACTTAGCCCGAACTAAAAGTATTAAGGCTTTTGTCCTTATAAGATTCTAAGAAGGCCCAATACAGGACAATAAGACCATAAGATGACTTCTACAATAGAATAGTTTCCCATCCTTGTTCTGTTTCAGAAAGCTCCTAGCTTCTACAACTTCTTGTAGAAATTTGATATAATTATTTTGTCTGTTGTGAGCCCAAGGGAACTACAAATCTTAAAAAAAAATATTTTCATTGAATTCCAGAAAATATTTTTGCCCTGTAATTTCAATCACTCACTTATTCGATATTAAGGATTTCCATGCTGGTACAAAAGATTGAATTCTTGTTTCTATGATTGATCAGTGGACATTCAAATCATCAGAACTTGGAAAGTATGGGATCAGCATCTCTTGAGTTACATGATTTGGAATAATCTGATTTAAAGGATTTATTGGAGTAAAGTGGATTCCAAAAACTTTGTTTGCTGGAGTCCTGAGACATCAACATACCTTTTCCTCCAAAATATCTTCCCAATCTCTCCAATTTAAAAACCACCTTAGAAGTCTTCAGGATGAAATGGAAATAGCCATATGCTTGGATAAAAGATAAATGATGACAATTTCCATAGTAGATTCTACAACTAGTTTAATTTGTATAAAGATTTCTAAATGTGTTTTACTGGTAAACCAATAGGTTTCTTAATATCCTTAAGGTAAAAGATAGACACCTGGGAGATGTCTCATTTTCCTTTTCATGGAATCACAAAACATTCTGTGGGGAAAAAAACATATTTTTTTATCAGCTTTTTAGGCAGTGGAAGGAACAGTAACTTTGGTTGAAACAAAAATACAGTCCATTGGGTTCATCATTTTATATCTCATCTGAGCCTTCTGAATTGATATAAATAAAGGCAAACAAATAAATTATTTGGGGAAAGAATTTCTTTCTGATGTGTAAGCTGACAATCAAACCATTCCCTGCAAAAATATCCTACCTATTCTAGTTAAGATATAACATTGTGTGTCTATTTTATATAAGAATATTTGCATCATCTTTTTAAAGATGTGTTCTCTTCCAGACTAATACGTAAATACTTAGGCCCATATTTATCAAAGGAAGAAGGCATTTTAGCTTATTGATTTGTTTCAAATTGCCTCAATAATACTCTACAAGTGTTAAGCACTAAAATCACAAGTGGCATAAATTAATTCATCATTAGATAATGGATTTGTATTAAGTGGCATATTTCTTGTCAAAATTGATGGCGTAAGTGACTGGTTTGTAATACCATTCTGACTTGCTAGAAGTATCTGGTCCAGCACCAGTACTCTAAAGGTGTTGTATAGAACAAACATAGTAGATTCTGTTGCAGTTAATGTTGTGTATATCGACAAGTTTAGTTTTCATGATGTCACAGAGGGAGAGTGGGGAAGAGGGAGAGTGGGGAAGAGGGGGGGGGAGAGGCACCGCACAGAGGGAGAGTGGGGAAGCGGCACAGAGGGAGAGTGGGGAAGAGACACAGAGGGAGGGGGGAGAGACACAGAGGGATAGGTGGGAAAGAGACACAGGGGAGGTAGAGGAGGAGGAAAAGACACACGGGAGGGAGAACATGGGGAAGATACACATGGGAGGGAAATGGGGGGGGGAGAGGGGAACAGACACAGGGGGAAGGGGGAAAGAGACACAGGCCAGGGGGGAACAGGCACAGAGGGAGAGGGGGGAAGAGGCACAGAGGGAGAGGGGGGAAGAGACACAGGGGGGAGAGATACAGAGGGTGAGGGAGGAAGAGACACAGAGGGAAGGGGGGGAAGAGGTACAGAGAGAGGGGGAAAGAGGCACAGAGGGGGGGAACAGAGGAAGGGGTGAAGAGACACAGTGGCGAGACACACAGAGAGAGGCGGGGGAAGAGGCACAGAGGGAGAGGGTGGAAGACACAGAGTGGGGAGAGACACAGAGGGTGAGGGGGAAGAGACAGGGAGGAAGAGGCACAGAAAGAGGAGGGGGAAGAGACACAGGGGAGTGAGAGGAGGGGGAAGAGACACAGGGGAGAGAGTGCAGGGGGGAAGATACACAAGGGAGGGAAATGGAGACACGAGGAAGGCCGTAACAGACACAGGGCTGAGGGGGAAAGAGACACAGGCCAGGGGGGAACAGACACAGGGGAGGGTTGGGGGAGACACAGGGGAGGGTTGGGGGAGACACAGGGGGGGGAGAGATGCATAGGAGGGAGAAGGGGGAAAGAGACACAGGGGAGGGGTGTAGAGACACGGGAGGGAGAGGGAGGTAAAAACACAGGGGGGCAGGAGATACAAAGGAGGTAGACGAGGTGGAAGGAGACACAAGGGAGGGAGAGGAGGGGGGAAATAAGACACGAGGGAGGAAGTAGACAGAGGGAAAGACTCGCAATGAGCTCCAAAGGGGCTCATTGCAAGGCCTGTGATGAGCGCCAAAGGCGCTCATCACAAGGCCAGTAAAGTAGAGGGGGAGAGGCTTACATTGTGTGGCAAACAGCATTGCCAGGCTTCAGTTTTTATTGCCGTCATTTTTGACGGGCAAGTCGCTAGTATATATATATACAGTGCCTTGCAAAAGTATTCACCCCCTTGACTTTTTACCTATTTTGTTACATTACAGCCTTAAATTCAATGTTTTGTTAATCTGAAATTTTATGTGATGGATCAGAACACAATAGTCTAAGTTGGTGAAGTGAAATGAGAAAAATACATACATAAAACTATTTTTTAGAAATAGAAAACAGAAAATTGGCATGTGAGTATGTATTCACCCCTTTGTTATGAAGCCCATAATTGGTGCAACCAATTACCTTCAGATGTCACATAATTAGTGAAATTATGTCCACCTGTGTGCAATCTAAGTGTCATATGATCTATCATTACATATACACACCATTTTTGAAAGGCCCCAGAGGCTGCAACACCTAAGCAAGAGGCACCACTAACCAAATACTGCCATGAAGACCAAGGGACTCTCCAAACAAGTAAGGGACAATGTTGTTGAGAAGTACAAGTCAGGGTTAGGTTATAAAAAATTATCCGAATCTTTGATGATCCCCAGGAGCACCATCAAATCTATCATAAACAAATGGAAAGAACATGGCACAACAGCAAACCTGCCAAGAGACAGCTGCCCACTAAAAAGCACGGACCGGGCAAGGAGGGCATTAATCAGGTCTCTGTTCTGCCTCTCTAAGGTAACCCTGGAGGGGCTGCAGAGTTTCACAGCAGAGTCTGGAGTATCTGTACATAGGACGACAATAAGACATATGCTAGAGTTGGGCTTTATGGCAGAGTGGACAGAAGAAAGCCATTACTTTCAGCAAAAAACAAAATGGCACGATTTGAGTTTGCGAAAAGGCATATGTGATACCCAAAATGTATTGAGGAAGGTGCTCTGGTCTGATGAGACTTTGGATAAGTCTCTATGAGCTTGCCACATCTTACCACTGGGATTTTTGCCCATTCCCTCCTTGCAAAACTGCTGCAGCTCCTTCAAGTTGGATGGTTTGCGCTTGTAAGCAACAATTTTTAAGTCTGACCACAGATTTTCTATTGGATTTAGGTCTGGGCTTTGACTAGGCCATTCCAACACATTTACATGTTTCCCCTTAAACTACTCAAGTGTTGCTTTAGCAGTGTGTTTAGGGTCATTGTCCTGCTGGAAGGTGAACCTCCGTCCTAGCCGCAAATTACACACAGAGTGGTACAGGTTTTTCTCAAGAATATCCATGTAAAAAAAAACATCTTCAAAGTTGTGGGCATGTTCTGTAAATTAAATGATGCAAATCCTCAAACAATCCATGTTAATTCCAGGTTGTGAGGCAACAAAACACGAAAAATGCCAAGGGGGTGAATACTTTTGCAAGGCACTGTATATATATAATAAAATATAAGCACAGCTACAGTCCTGTAAACAGGAGTGAGAGCAGGTAAGTGTGGAAGATAGAACAAATTGAGGTGGTTGAGAAGAATAAAAAGCCAGTTCTTAGGCCAAGTGTACTGATGTTAAAGAGTTTGTATGTTAAAGTAGATGGGAAAGAGGAGGAGCACAGACTTCAAGAAGTTGAACTTGAAGTGACAGAAGAACATGCTAGACAAGAAGAGAATAGGTCTGACTGAAAAATAGATTTGAGTGCTATCTGCCCATAGATGTTAATAAAATACAAACTAATTTATTAGGGTACTAATGATTATATTTAGACGGAGAACAGCAATTGGTCTAAGACTGAAGCCTTTCGATACATCAACAGCAAGTAATAATGAGAGAAGAGGATTTATAATTTTAAATATTCAGTTTACAAGATACAATGTGATCCATGACAGAGCAAGGTACAGACGTCTACTTTCATAGGACAAAGACAAAACAAATTCTGTGAAAATATATATATTTTTCTATTTAACAAACCAAGTTAAGCCATTAATGTTGTTTTAAACCAAAAGTCTCGGGACAGAATAAACTGCTGTTTTAAGAAAGATAAAAAACTGTTTTTTTATGATTGGTGTAAAAAAGAAAATCTTTAGTTTATAGCATGTTACTTTAAATGAATTATAAAAATGTGCTAGTTCTATGTTCTTCTAAATGTACACAATATAACTTAAAATTGTTAGGCCTGTATACTTAGCTTCTTTTTTTGACTTTTATAAGGGAAAAGCTATGTGCACATTTTATGTAGTAAAATTTAAAAAAACGGCAAAAGAAATTTAAAAGAACAAGTAAAAAAGTAAAATATTATGATTATACACATTTCCTAATCAGTCTATACAATCTAAAATGATCAAGCATTCTATACATTGCTTCGGTAAGACTGGTTTGTTTACTTTGCCTGTAAGGATCAAATGCACCACATGACTTGCACATTCTGTCCTAGTAAATTTCTTTTCCATTGCACCATCTACTGGTAATAAGGAATTATTGCGACAAATTTCAAATATGTAATATTATTTTACAAGATTACTGATAATTTAAAAGTGCATACTTAGTAGATAGTGCTTCTAAGAAGATGACACATTGCATCTACTGTATGTTTACAAAGCAAGGGATTTAAAATACATTTCTAATCAATTAAAATAAAGCTGTAGGTGGGTCAGCTAACAGTTTGCAAACAGAAGCCTCTGTAGTCAGCATGTTCTGCCAATTACTTTATTTTAAGAGACACATTTAATAGGTGGTCGTGAAAGATTTTTCTAGTTTGCTGTTGAATAGTTCTCCATTATTTTAATTTTTAGCTTTGATTTGCCAATATAACCTATTGTTTGGTACAGTACGATCTCAAGAGGTACAATTAGGTCTGTAGAGAACTGAATGTTATGTTTAAAGTGTATGTTCACAATAATTTATAATTTTATATAAATAAAAGCATTCCTTTCTGTAATTGTCCATTGACTTGTGTCCTATTAAGTATATTATGTTAGTATATTTCGGTTTATGATATTTAATATTGTATTAATGTTAGTGTTTGGTTTGGAAATAGGATAAGTTGCCACACTTTTAATTCTATGACAAGATCTATAATCAAAGAGAACAGAATGTTCTTAGCTTTAACTGAAAAGGAGGCAAAAATACAATAAAAACAGGGAACAGTAATAAATAAATACTCTGCTAAGGTGCTGCTTTTTATAGAAACCACTTCAGTTCTCTTCTTGAACATGATAAAACTTGAAAAATACAGAGAACATTTACACAGTATTTCAAATAAAACATGTAATGTAAAAGGCTAAATATTACGAAAAAACATAATATAGGAGGTGAAGAGAGCAAGATAAGGACCATATAATGTAGCACAACTAATTCTTACTGAAATATATATGGTATATAGATACACACAAAATAACCAAAACCATTGGCAAATATATCACATCATCACATCACATCATCACATATTATATAATTGTCAAACTGCGATTTGTCGTCACTCTTTGCGATGAATCGCAGTTTGACAACGATCTGATTGCAAAGCTGATCGGATTGCGCCCATGCGCAAATCGCGCCCTTAGCCACGCATTGAACATGCGCAGTGCGTAAGGGGAGGGGGAAGAGACACAGAGGGAGGGGGGGGAGACACAGAGGGAGAGGGGGTATGAGACACAGAGGGAGAGGGGGAAGAGACAAAGGGGAGGTCGGAGAAGAGACATGGGAAAGTGGGGGGAAAGAGACACAGGGCGGATGAGACACAGGGGAGGGAGAGGTGGGGAAGAGACACTGGAGGGAAAAAGACACAGGGAAGGGAGAGGAGGGGGGAAAGAGAAACAGGAGAGGGAGATGAGGGGTGGAATAGACACAAGGGAGTGAGAGGAGGGGGAAGAGACATAGAGGAGGGAGAGGAGGGGAGAAGATACACAGGGGAGGGAAATGGGGGGAGAGACACAAGGGAGGGGGTAACAGACACAGGGGGACCGGGGCAGGGGGGGAAGAAACACAGGGGAGGGAGGAACAGACACAGGGGAGGGAGAGGGAGGAAAGAGACACAGGGGAGGGGGAAAGAGGCACAGGGGAGGGAGAAAGAGATGCATGGGAGGGAGAGGGTGAAAAGAGACACAGAGGAGGGGAAAGACAGGGGAGGGGGAAAGAGACACAGGGGAGGGGGAAACAGATGCATGGGAGGGGGAAAGAGACACAGGAGGGAAAGAGACACAGGGGAGGGGGTTAGAGACACGGGAGGGAGAGTGGGTAAAAACACAGGGGGGGGGAAAGACACAAGGGAGGCAGAGGAGGGGGAAAGGAGACACAAGGGAGGGATAGGAGGGGGAAGTGAGACACAAGGGAGGAAGTAGACAGGGGGAGAGACTCGCAAAGAGCTCCAAAGGCGCTCATTGCGAGGCCCATGATGAGCACCAAAGGCACTCATCCCAAGGCCAGTAAAGTAGAGGGGAAGAGGCTCCCATTGTGTGGCAAACAGCATTGCAAGGCTTCACTTTTTATTGCCATCATTTTTGACTGGCAAGTCGCTAGTATAAATATAAAGTGTCTCATGCCAGGAGAAAAAATTAGTAAAATATGATACCTTTAATGGCCAACTAAGAGGCGTTACAGTAGGAGGTTTCTCCTTATCCTAAGAGGTCAGACTAAGGGATTATGATATCCTGAAAGCTTGCACTGTAAACCCTTTAGGTTAAGCATTAAAGATATCAAATTTTACTCCACTTTGATTCCTGTTTTTTCCCCAGCTAACACAGTAACACCTCATTACCTAACTTGTGCATTGAGGTCAAATATTAGATTTAGCAAGTGTTGAATATTTAAGGGCCACTCTTGTACTATATTTAAAATATTCTCTTTGGAATAACTACTCATTGTAATAGGGGAAAGGTTTTGAAATGTAAAATAATAATTCAGACTTTAAACGATAGTATTCAATAAAGATGATATTTTTTACAGATTGCTCAACCGATAAGGCTGGCAAAACTGTACTGCTATCTATCTATCTATCTATCTATCTATCTATCTATCTATCTATCTATCTATCTATCTATCTATCTATCTATCTATCTTTTTTATCACAGCAGGGAAGGGTTTAAAATTAATAAAATACAATGTAGGGGGGTTATGACCCCTCCACTTATGCGCTGCCTATGAGCCCAGGTATAACCCAGGAACCCTATGTTCACTCCTTGGACCATATCCCACTCATGGGGCTATTTGGGTCCTTATGGACCTCCATGGTGGCAATAGGGACTATGGGATTCATAAAGACCACTATAGTAGGGGTTAGGATGCCATGAGAGTCCACAGGGATTGGATAGCTCCCATTGGGGTCCATAGAAATCCCCATGGGATATTTTATATATAGGCACATGGGGGTTAGAGTGGTTTAATGCCCAATACCAAAACCCAAGGGGTGGTAGAGGGGGTGCTCATGGGTGGTAGCAGGGTATAGGCAGAGGGGTCATAACCCCCCCTTTTATATATATGTGATAGTTCTGCAAACTTGCTAGTAAAAGCTTCCATAGAAGTGATTCGGCCTTGTAAGTTCCTACAGAAGCCATGTAATCAAGCTCTATGTTAGTAACGTTGCTGTTTCATACCCTTCATTGCTGTTATTTTTTCTGATGTGATTTTTTTACTTTGAGTTTATTCTACTCAACATTTTTAATATTTTTTGTCATATATCCTCTCTTTGAAACATTTCCATCCATTTTATGTACCGCTTACTGCTTTCTTCTTTAATGTTATATGATGCCCTTTGCTAAAAAATATTTTTAATGATCTTTATAATCTTTCTCTAGTGTACAGTTCTTCTTTAACATCAAAAAATGACCCTTATATTTAGTATATTATATAACCCAACTGTTTGCTATTAGGTAGATGTTTTGTTCTATACTTTTAAAACATTCTGTCAATAGTCTTAGTTGTTTTTTCACCTCTAGTGAGTTCACCTAAGTGTTACTCTTTTTTACTGCTTTCGGCCTTGTTTTCCTCGTATTATGTTTTTTCGTCCGCCATTTTTTTTTTCACGTAGGTGATTTTCGTTTGTGTAAAAACAGCAAATATAGCTCAAATCTACTTACCACCTCACTCACAGGTTACCTGGCTGTCCCCCTGTGCTGTGTGTGAGTGTGTAAGTTAATTTGAGGCATATTTGGTGGTTTTTGTTGGTCTTTCGAGTTCTGTGGTTGTAATTTAGTGCAACTGCGGGCCTTGGTTTGTGAGGTCTGCAGCTGCATGTACGGGCTGCTGGTTCTAAGTCCTACTGGCCTCATGGCAGTCTAAGTCCTAGGGGCAAGGACAACTCATATTTATGTCACGGTCCAAAGAACAAACATTCTCTTAGCCACTCCCCAAGCTCTTTTTTTTCCACCTCCATCAAGGATAAAAAGAGTCTTTAATGACCCCCGGTCCATATAAGGAATTTCCTTAACTGTCCTTCTGTACTTGGCAGGGGGAATCATCTTTCCACCCTTGCTCTATCAACTTTCTCTAAATTGTTAAGCCTTTAGATCTCCAGTTACCTAGGAAGAGATAACTGATATATCTGTGTCATGTTAGTCTCTCCTTCCTGTATAGGGCCATCCCTTAATCTTCTGGAATCTTTCTATCTCACAATCAAGTACACTTTATTAAACTCAGTGGGGAAAATGCAACATTTAGATACTAAATATGCTATGGGGATTCTCATACTTATCATTACAATCATAAGCCATACAGGATACAACCACAACAAAGGGCAATACCAGTCCATGGTTATCCAGGGCCCTTCAATAGTCTAACAGTCCCCAAAAGTCCGGTGGGCGATCCTGAACATGACAGTTCCCTAATAAAGTTACACCTCATTGGAACTTGCAGAGTGGTACATGAGATTATGGGATCATGTGGACTATCTGAGTCTTAGAACAAATGGAAGAAGTGGAGGTGGACATGCCAGCTGAAAGTATCAATTCCTAACTTAGTAGATAAGAGCACACCAGCTAGAAGAACCAATGTTTTTTTGAGTTACAGCAACTGTTCACACACTGACTAAATACTAAGAGCCTCATTCAATTGAGGCATCAGGAGATCCAGGCTTCGGAAATGGAGGCCGCAACTTATTTTGTTATTCAATTGACTACTTTTTGCGGGCTCCGATCTGGTTGCGGGCTCCGATCGGGTTTTGGGCTCTGGCCTCTGAGTCCTTGCGATGGATAACATCGCAAGTTAAGGCTCCTCCAAGCCTTTGATCTTTCACGGCCGCAAGAGTTGCAATCTCTAAAATTGCAAATCACTATTCACTTTCTCCAAGTCCTCCTTGCTTCTTAGCCTCCAAGGCCGCAAATGGCAAAAGTCGAACCACAAGTTACGGGTACCGAGGAGGACTCGCAAAGGGCTTAAAGACATGTCCAGGGCACTGTAAATGCAAATATAAAATCAATACTGCACTGTAAATTATGGGAAAAGCGATGAAAGGCATTCAAATGAATTGCACAACAGTCTCAAGCCCGCCAATCGGCAATCAGAATTCATTTATTTTTTTCAATTTGTTTCAATTCGGGGTTAGATCGATCTCGGGAATCAATGAGTTAATACATATCAGGCCACCCATATGGACTAGAATAGTATTGGCATTCATTTTTATTATTTTGTTCATTGTAGGCTTGCGGGTCCGATCGCATATTAGACCACGAATCGCGAGTTGTTTGACATGTCAACTCCATTTTGTACGGCCTTCATGATGATGGGCTCCTTTACTCTTGGCTGTTTCAGCATCGGGAGTTACAGTCTTGCTTAATTGATCATGTTCAAGCTCGCAAATGCTACATACGATGCCATGGTTTATGATGTGCACTATCGGCCGGGACTTACGGGTTTGGTGAATTGAATAGCACCATAAGTCACGGACGATGCTGGCCCACAGCAGGCCCGCAGACCTACGCCCTACATCTCGCGACTTGCGGCCTTGCAATTGAATGAGGCTCTAAGACAATTGTAAATTAATTTAATAAATTGTATATGTTTTCAGAACCTGGCAAATGCCTCTTTTACTCTTATTTCTCTTTCAGTTTGCTACTGAATAAACAAAGATCTATGAGATGCTTTAAAAATGTCATTTTAAATGTGTATATATATATATATATATATATATATATATATATTAGTCACTTGTCTGTCTGTGCCTTCTCTCTCTCTCTCCCTCCCTTCTTCTTTCTCTCTACCTCCCTCTTCTTCTCACTCTCTCTCCCCCTCCTTCCTTCTCTCTCCTTCCCTCCTTCTCTCTCCATCTCTCGCTTATTTTCCTCCATCTCCTGCTCTCTCCCTCCCTCTCCCTTTTCCGCACAATGCTAGCCTCGCAAAACTCTCTCTCTCTCTCTCTCTCTCCTTGTCTCTCTATATCTCCCTCTCCTCTTTCTCTCCCTCTCCTTCTCTCTCTCTCCCTATCATGCTCTCTCTCTGTCCCTCTCACTCTCACTTTCTCTCTCTCTATCCTTCTCTCTCTCACACCTCTCCTTCTGTCTCTCTCTCTCCTTCTATCTCTCTCCTCTTCTCTCTATATTTCCTTCTCCTCTCTCCCCCTCATCTCTCTCTCCCTCCCTTTCCATCTCTCTCTTTCCCTCCCTCTCCTTCTCTCTCTTATAAAATTAGGTTCCACGATAATCTCTGTTATCAAGCATTTAACATATTTAGGTCCTCTATTCCACACTAATAAAGCACACTGTGTTATTATTTATTATTTGATGCCACTAATTGGCATGCCACTAAGTAAAAGAGAAGTTTCATCATGATGTATGAATGTAATTTGGTTAGGGGAGCACCAAGTTCAGGATTTTATTATTGACTGGTAAAAGAAGGTGAAGGTAAAGTACGAACTAAGTGACACTAAGTAGTTTTCTGCAGAGATCTTCAAAACCAGGAAAATTAATTGTGTCACTGCCTCCACTTCTTTCAGGAACTGATATTGCTGTTTACAAAGAGCTTTATCTTTTTAACGTTGAGCAGTAGGACAACTTTTGCAGTCTCCCCAATGTTTGGAAGCGACCTTTTGATTTACACATCCTGTTAACCTCTTCTATCTCTTTGTATCACATTGTAGAACGTGTCCTTGTCTCTTCTTGCTATCCTCTGGAATTCTACATTTAGTTGGACAAATCTTTTCCTATCTCCATTATGTTTCGATTCCATTCTGTCCAGTCCCCTAAATGTATTTGTTACCTCCACTGCATATACACTGGGGAATTTATCTATTGTATTGCTGCTTGGTCTGATTATTTTTCCTCTTTTCCTCAGTTTCATTCTGAACTTTGCAATGAGAAGCTTGTGATCTGAGCCGGTCAGCTCCAAGTCTTGTTTTTGCTGACTGTATATCTGGACAGCATACCCTCTATTTCATTATATTCTGTGCCATACTCTACATGAATATTAAATATGAAATATTTTTCATTCAGGGGCAGCCCCGGGTGGCAAAAGCACAGACACAGACACTCACACAGACTTCAACACAAACTCAGGGGCAGTCCGAGTGTCAAAAGCACACACACACACACAGACTTTCACACAGACACACACACACACAGACTTGCACTCACACACAGACTTCCACTCACACACAGACTTACAGTAGACACACACACATTTACAGACACTAACAGACACACACACTCACATACTTACCCACTCACAGACTTACAAGAACACTCACAGACACACACACTCACAGATACACACACAGACACTTACACACACACATGCACACTCACAGACACACACACACACACACTCATAGACACACTCACAGACACACACAAAGACTTGCACTCACACACAGACTTACACTCACACACAGACTTACGGTAGACACACATACTCACAGACACTAACAGACACAAACACTCACAGACTTGCACACTCACAGACTTACACACTCGCACACTCACAGACACACACACTCACAGATACACACACAGACACTTACACACATAGACATGCACATTCACAGACACACACACTCATAGACACACACTCACAGACACACACACACTCATAGACCCACATTCACACACAGATGCACACTTACAGACACACACTCACAGACACACATTTACACTCACACACACTCACACAGACACACTCACTCACTCACACACAGTCACAGACACACACACACACACACATAGACTACCACTCACACACACTCAGACACACACACTCACACAGACATACCCACTCATACAGACACACACACGTGGGGGTGGCATTAGCAACAACTGACCAGCGTTCTCGCCGCAGCTGGTGCTGTCGCCAAGGTTATGCCTGGGGAGGTTTACCCTGCCCCCCTCTTTCTATGCCAGTGCTGGTACATGGATTGTTCCACTTTAATTGTATTGTGTTTACCACAGGCCCATATTAGTCAAAACCGGGGAATGTGTCAGTATGCAGTGACATACTCACTCTCGCCCTTTGCACACAGCCATGGGATATATTTGGCACACTAATAATAATTATGGTTGCAGGATTATTTTAGTGTACTTTACTCCTGTAAAGTACAGAAATGTTCTTGTGTATTTTTGAACTCAGTCAATATTTGCTCAGATTCTTAGTATACACCATCAGAGAGCTTATAATAGGAAAACTGAGCCTTTTAATATTTCAGCACATTTTGCTGCCTCATCGGTTCTCTTTGGCAATCAATGTTTACTTCAGTCATGTTGTATAAACAGACAGAACACATTGCAATGCTATTGTGATTTATAAAATAAATCTTAGCTTTCACTTTTTTGTAGCATTTCCACATGATTTATAAATTTAATGAATTGTCTGACCAGCTCCTGGTAGTGGCGGTAGAGCACAATTTAACTGAAATGGACGGCTGTGGCCCTTATGCAGCACTACTTTTAGGCTTCTCCGCAGAAGTCAAAGAGAAATACACCACAGAAAGTAGTTTGTAAAAGATGGGATGAGCTCCAGCCTATATACAGCAAGTCCCCTACTTGGATTGCTACTTATTAACATATGCATATACAAAACATACATAATTACAAAGTGACAAACAATTTACTAATTTACTGTATTTATAGAACTTTTGTGGTTCAGATTTACATATGTGGATGACACTGGATTTTTAATGTCTATACACACACATATTTTTGATACCGAATTTTGCTACATAAAAGTATGTGAAAACTGGGCCTTTACAGTGGCCTTTTAATAAAGGTAAAGCAGCAAAAAGCACTCAAATGCATAGCAAAACTACCCCAACTTTTTTTTGAAATACTGCAATCTTTTGCATTTACTGCATATTGAATGCCCTATATTAACTTAAAGATATATCTGTATTCCCTATTTTTACCTTTTTTCTAATCTAACACATCCTTCTTATATCAGATGCACATTACATTGAGTCATTCCATACACATACAGATTTATTTAATTTAAAAATAAAACTTGTCCCCCCCCCTGGATACGGTTTTTAAGTCTTCACTAGCCTTCAAGCAGCTCAATGCAAAAACAGGACTACACATCGCATGATTCTATGGTGCACAAACTGGCTTTACAATGTATTATCTGCTTGTGATTGGCCAAAACAAATTTAGAATTTTATGCTAATTTTACCAGGGATCTCCAGTGGTGTTAAATCAACTGCTTGCAAACTCAAGAGTCGATTAGCAAACATCAGGGTGAGTTTGTTAATGTTTATTTCAGTATTTTCATGCAACAACAAAAAAGTTTCATACACTACTGATTCTCCTCTATCAGAAGCCCTCATAATCCATGGAACTTAAATATGCCTTTAAAGTTTTGGAGAGGTTACCAAAGAAGGAAATATTTTACTTATGGTATGTAGCGATGATACTCTAAATACAGATCCATGTTGTGACTACAATTTGGCTTTTATATGTATATGTTCTCATTACTTTTTTATTTAATTGCATTATTTTTCTCATTTACTTCCATGCCAGACTGATTACTGTTTATGTCACTCAGCATATTGGAAAAATACGGGCTATATTTTAACTGGCATAAAGGATTTTACAGTGTCGAGGTTCAATCAGCTACTGCAGTGGTCAAACAATAAGGTTTAATTTGTTTAGTATTGATTAATAATAAAATCAGTGTTTGAAGAAAGTAAACTGACCTGCTTAAAGGGGCACTGAAAACATTTTAGTTTTTTGCTGCATCTCAAAAAAAGGTATTAGCTACTGTGTGTTTTCTTTTTTCAAATGTAGCTCTCAAAGCAGAGAAACAACTGATTCAGATGCTTAACTGTTCTGGAGCTTGCCCCTGTCAGCCAATGAGCAGTAATAAAGTCACACTTGTCTGCTATTGAAATCAACAGATCTATGCTGGCTCTGAGCACTTCCTGATCATTTCAATTAATTTCAAACATGTTTACTTTTTTTTTTTGTTCATGCAAAAACAGTTTGCTGTCTCCCGGGTGCTCGGGTTCGGCATGTTGTGGATCGGGTGGATAAATTATTGGGAGGGGCTGGTAATGAACCGGCGGTCTTGGTACACATTGGTACCAATGACAAAGTTAGTGGAAGATGGAGCGTCCTAAAGAATGATTTTAGAGAATTAGGGAATAAGCTTAAAGCAAGGACCTCCAAGGTAGTATTTTCTGAGATACTACCAGTGCCACGTGCTAGCCCAGGGAGGCAGAAGGAGCTTAGGGAGGTTAATGCGTGGCTAAAAAAGTGGTGCAGTGCAGAGGGTTTTGGGTTTTTAGAGCACTGGGCTGACTTCTCACTTGGGTACAATCTCTATAGCAGGGATGGATTGCACCTTAATGATGAGGGCGCTTTTGTGCTAGGGGATAGGATGGTAGAACGGCTGGGGGAGTTTTTAAACTTGTAGGTGGGGGGGAGGGACTATATAGAAGTATTGGGGTAAATAGGGTAGAGAGGGAAAGGGATGAATTATTTACCCATGGGGGAGGAGAAGGGGGGAGGGTTACAATAGAAAGTAGGGAGGTATTAATAGGGGCCTCAAATACAGTGGCAGGCACTTCACAACAGCAGAGCCATAGCAACATAAAGTGTATGATTGCAAACGCAAGAAGTTTGCCTGGGAAAATGGATGAGCTAGAAATATTAGCAGTACAAGAAAAATGGGGCTTAATAGGCATTACGGAAACATGGTGGGATGAATCTCATGACTGGACTGTTAATCTGGATGGTTATAACCTATTTAGGAAAGATAGGGGAAATGGTAAAAGAGGAGGAAGGATCTGTCTTTATGTTAAGCCTGAATTTAAGCCTATAGTTAGAGAAGATATTTATGCTGGCACTAACGGCATCATTGAATTCTTGTGGGTTGAGCTAAATAGTGGAGGAGCTAATTCTAAACGCATATTGGTGGGAGTATGCTATAAACCCCCAAATATAGCTGAAAGTGAGGAAATACAATTATTGTTACAGATTGGAAATGCAGCTAAGCATGGGCAAGTTCTAATAATGGGAGACTTTAATTACCCTGATATAAACTGGATAAACGAGACCAGCAGCTCAGCTAAGGGTAGCAGGTTCTTGAGTACACTCAGGGATCATTATCTAGCGCAGGTAATACAAGAACCTACTAGAAATGGGGCCATCTTGGATTTAGTCATCACAAGTAATATTGATATAATATCAAATGTAAAAATAGGGGAACCCTTGGGGAACAGTGATCACAACACAGTCTCATTTGAGATTGAATACAAAAAACAGAGTTGTAAGGGGCCAACAAAAACTCTAAATTTTAAAAGGGCTAACTTTAATGGGCTACGGGCAGCAATACAACATATAGACTGGGACAAAGAACTTACAGGGAAGAATACTGAAAATAAATGGACAACATTCAAATCCTTACTAAATAAACATACTCATCAGCATGTACCATGTGGAAATAAAATGAATAGGAGTAAATCACATCCCATGTGGCTTAACAATGACTTAAAGATCATGATGAGGAAAAAGAAATATGCATTTAAATTATACAAGAAGGAGGGAACAGAGGCAGCTTTATGTGACTATAAGGAAATCAACAAGGCTTGCAAAAGGGCTATTAGACTGGCTAAAATAGAAAATGAGAAGTCAGTTGCAATGGAAAGTAAGACTAACCCTAAAATATTTTATAAATATATTAATGGGAAGAAGGCCAGGAAGGAATCGATAGGACCATTACAATGTGACACAGGCCATCTGATAATTAGTGACCAGGAAAAGGCAGATGAGCTAAATAGGTTCTTTTCGTCGGTTTACACAAGGGAGGTACCAGTGGTTGGGACACTGCAACATAATGGGGCTACACTACCTTTACTAAATAATTGGTTAACGCAGGAAGAAATACAAAAGAGGTTGGAGAAAATAAATGTTAATAAAGCCCCAGGTCCTGATGGAATACATCCAAGGGTACTGAGGGAGCTGGGTTCTGTAATAGCCAAACCATTATATCTAATCTTTAAAGACTCACTCACTACAGGGTCTCTACCAGATGACTGGAGAAAAGCAGAGGTGATACCTATATTTAAGAAGGGATCTAGAGCAAATCCGGGGAAGTATAGACCAGTGAGCCTCACTTCTGTAGTTGGGAAGCTTTTAGAAGGGTTAATAAGGGACAGAATACAAGAATATGTCTATTTGAACAGGATCATAGGTAGCAGTCAACATGGATTTATGAAGGAAAGGTCGTGTCAGACCAATCTAATTAGTTTTTATGAGGAGGTTAGTAGGAACTTGGATCAGGGCAACTCAGTGGATGTAGTCTTTTTAGATTTTTCAAAGGCATTTGATACAGTGCCACATGGAAGACTAGTGAGCAAACTAAGGG
The DNA here is from genome assembly GCA_027410445.1 of Discoglossus pictus. Lineage (NCBI taxonomy): Eukaryota > Metazoa > Chordata > Amphibia > Anura > Alytidae > Discoglossus > Discoglossus pictus. The sequence goes on from CM050163.1 coordinate 42,614,721, forward strand.
ATACAGGAATTGCAGTAAATATCTGCTCATGGATCGAGAGCTGGCTAAAAGACAGGAAGCAAAGGGTTGTTGTAAATGGAACATATTCCGATTGGTCTAATGTGATAAGTGGGGTTCCTCAGGGCTCAGTATTGGGTCCTCTCCTTTTTAACATATTTATTAATGACATTGAAGTAGGACTCGAATGTAGTGTCTCCATTTTTGCTGATGACACTAAGTTGTGCAAGGTAATAAAATCAGATAATGATGTACTTTCCCTACAAAAGGATTTGCATAAATTAGAGAAATGGGCGGCTAAATGGCAGATGACATTTAATACAAATAAATGTAAGGTTATTCATTTGGGAAGGAACAATAGCCAAGCAATCTATAATCTTAATGGAGCAAATCTAGGGGTATCAGATATTGAAAGGGATTTGGGAGTACTAGTGGACAACCACCTAGGTAACAGCGCTCAAAGCCAAGCAGCGGCTGCAAAGGCAAATAAAATATTAGCATGTATTAGGAAGGGTATAGAAGCCAGGGAAGCAAATATAATTCTGCCACTATACAAATCTCTAGTACGCCCTCATTTGGAATATGGAGTACAATTTTGGGCACCATCTCATAAAAAAGACATTTTAGAGCTGGAAAAAGTACAGAGAAGGGCTACAAAACTAATAAGGGGAATGGAGGGGCTAAGTTATGAAGAAAGACTAACAAAATTAAACTTATTTTCGCTAGAAAAAAGGCGTCTAAGAGGAGATATGATTACGTTATATAAATACATCCAGGGTCAATATAAGGCTTTGTCAAGTGAACTTTTTGTAGCAAGAGATTTTCAACTGACAAGAGGACATCCGATGAGGCTAGAGGAAAAAAGATTTCACCTTAAACAAAGAAAAGGGTTCTTCACAGTTAGGGTGGTTAAACTGTGGAATTCTCTACCAAAGGAGGTGGTGACAGCGAATTCGATAGACAACTTCAAAAAGGGGTTAGATATATTTCTGAATAAAGAGGGCATTCAAGGCTATCCTAGATAACTAGCAAGGAATATTGATCCAGGGAGAAATTTGATCGCCAGTTTCTGGGGTCAGGAAGGAATTTTGCTTTTTTCCCCCCTTATGAGACAATTGGCAAAGTTTCAATGGGTTTTTTTTTATGTTTGCCTTCCTCTGGATCAATTAACAATAATAATAAATAGTCCAAATTAAAAAGATCAATAGAGATATAAAAAGGTTGAACTTGATGGACTAACTCTATTCATCCTCCAATACTATACTATTAATAATTATTTAATCAATAATTTAATTAATAACTAATCTGCATATTGCAGATCAAAGGACATCTTAAAAGGTTGAACTTGATGGACTGAAAGTCTTTTTTCAACCTTAATTACTATGTAACTATGTAACTATGTATATATTTGGTAACATCCATTTAAAATATTAATAAATGAAAACAAAAAAAGACAACATGAAAATATATTCCAATAAATCACTTAATCCATAGAGTGGTGTATTCTGCACACCAACCCCTGGTGCATTTGTCAATCAATTGCATAGATTGGCTGAATCCAATTGGTAATTACACAGATTGCACAAAGAGCACTGCCATTATTCTCAAGCACATTTTATAATGTTTTCCTACTGCAATGTAGCTTCTCTGAAAAACAAATCATGAGATGCAGCTGGCATTATTGACTCACTGAGCCTTTCTCCTTAATTATTGGAATATACATGTCAACATTTACTGCAAAATCAACATACCCACTGCAAATATTACCTTGAAAGAGATGAGTAGCACACTTGTATAGACATTTTGTATGTAACTGACAGTGTTAATTTTCAGAGCATTAGAGAGTCTGATGTACATTTATGTGAAAAATTCAATCTCAAGTCAATTTTTTGATACCGCTTCCTTCTTGTTGTTAGTGCTGAAGAAATAAAAAACATTATTTTTATTTTCCCCACATCAAAAATGCCACAATTGTAAACTAATTAAACATAATGGGCCCTATTCTATTGCCCACTTCGTAAATTTATACACACTTAAAATCACTCTTAATATTGCCACATATTCTATTAGCTACTGGCAATCCGATTATGAGTTCTCTTCCCAAAATCGCTACAGGCCAGCCAAAGATGCAAATTTGGCCTTAGAACTCAATTGGTTTTAGTACAGCTTGAATATCACGAGCGCTAAATAATTAAAGTGACACAAAATCAATATTCTATTAGACCGATACAGCCTTATTAAATTGAGATTCGGTAAATTTAAAAGGGCTCTATTTAAGCACACAGTATATTTTATTTACAGAAGTTTTTAGATAGTGAAGACCTTGCTTTTAAATAGAAGTTCACAAACTAAAAACTTTTGTAAAAAAATATGCTGTGTGCTTAAATAGAGCCCTTTTAAATTTACTGAATCACAATTTAATAAGGCTGATAGTGTCAGCTCGCAAATAAAGTCCAACCCGCATTAGAAAAACGTATCACGTTTCTGTCGAAAATAATGTGAGTACTACATAGACTTGCAATGGGCTTTTCAAACACTTATTAAAGCCGTAACGGCAATTAAACACACAATACTGTACTTTAAAATCATGCCAAATCATAGAAATGGATTAGAACTAATTGCACAACAGTCTACAAAAAACAAATATGCAAAAACAATTGTTTTTAATTAATTTGAATGATCATGCATATGGTAACATTAAAAGTACTGCTGCAAGGTATGACATCTACACCAGAATCTTAGTTCAAAGAAAATGGGATGGGAGAAATGTCATTAGGTGAGTGTCATGACAAATCACTAGCCATGACCAATAATAACGATGTGTCATATCACAATGAATGCTTAGCTGTGACCACAGTTTGTGGTTCAAGAGTACTATCACTATCTCCATCTGATATTTTTAGCCACACTGATATCACAATCATCTGGTATGCAGGTGTTTTCACGTTTTCAAGGATTTTTTTGATATCATCATACCCATTAACACGGAGAGGACACAAAGGTTAGCAGCCATGTCTGTTACTTACATCAGACAAAATTATCTGTTTTAATACTAATATTGCGGAGAGGATGACATGCTTCACTAGTGCATGTATTAATTCCGTCTTTGATTAACATGCCATTGTGGAACTGTGCAAGTCCACCACCATAGCTGCATTGGTCTAAATTCATGCTAACAACAATAATGTATAAAAAAACTGGATATATCATTTAATTAATATCATGTGAGCTACATTTTTAGGAGGGTATGCCATTGATGGAATATCTGATAGCCACTGTGAATATATTTTAATTAATTAAATTTTTTAGCAATGCTTGCAGTTGAAGATGACCTGAATTGTGCCTAAAATAAAAAATAAAAAAAGAATAATAAGGCCTTAGAAAATGTAGAGACTGCAGTATATCTTGTCAATGGCATTCCTCTGTGACCATCAATTGATGAAATGTTAACCATAACCCTGCATGTCCACAGAGAAAAGGATCATGGACCATGTGATGGGAGGTAGCCATTTGCTCACAAAATATCACCACCACATGATCCTCTACTCTGAAGCCCGGCTAGATTATATGGACCAATAGATAGTCACTGAGGAGTGCTGTTGAGAAGGTCCAAAAATATGTGCAGCGCCTACATCCTCCTCCACCTTGCCACTGGGCCCCCAACTCCACATGGCCACACGCCTTCTCCCTAGTTGGGACACACTACCTCTCCCCTGGGATCAGAAACCACCCCCTATGACCCTGTGCTTAAAGGTGTAGTAGAGGGTGGGAAGATTAAAAGTTCAGTCTTAGACATGTTGAGTTTTAGATGGTGGGTGGACATCCAAGAGGATATACTAGAGAGGCAGTTGGAGACGTGTGCTAGAAGATAGGGGGATAGATCTGGTGCTGAGAGGTAGATTTGAGTGTCATCTGCATAGAGATGATGCTGAAACCCAAAAGAGTTTACTAGGGTACCAAGTTTAAATGATATTACACATGAAAGCTAACTGCATGTGGGTCTCTAGTCACAGACTGTCTACCTTTCTGGTCTAACACATTGTACTTGATTCTATTTTAGTCAGCTATACTCTGTGAATAAAAGAAGAAGACTGAGTATGAGTTACAAGGATATTTATGTGGCTAGATGGCTCTCATCTTCTGTCAGCTTCAATATCTCTGTAATTACAGTTATATTTACAGTCATATCAGAATCACTCTGTTTGTTGCTCAGCTTTTAGCTTTTCATTATTTACCTGAATCACTGAGGGATACTATTAGCTCTTTATAATTATCTTCATATTTTGGAAATTGAATTTGAAGTACTAAAAAACCTAGGTTCTTATTTTCTCAGATATGCACAGGCCTGCAGTGCCAAGAGAGGCATAGGAATGGGCAGCAAACAAACAGCTAATCCTTAGATTGTAGGTTTGCGAGTTTTCAATCTTGTAAGGTGCTTTAGGGAAAGCTCCAGGCACACAAGATTCTAAACTCAAAGACAGGGCTCTCCATTCTTTCTAATATGTCAATTTTGTTTTGCTTTGTAATTCTCTCCACCACTGTATGGAAGAGGAACTACCCAGGAGGCTGTCTTTTACTGCCCCCTATGCTAATGCTGAAAAACCAAGACAAGTAAAGAAGATATGTAGGATAATCTACTGGGCAGATCCTCTCCCGCCCGCTGGTCACCTAATACAATGTGGAGAAAAAGCGTCTCTGCTAATCCTTAAAACAGTGAAGTTCAAAAATACATTGATTTAAAAAAAAAAAAAAAAAAAAACACTGATGTTATTGTAAAAAAGGATAACATTCAGTGAGGGGAAACTTCTAAAGATCTTGGTGAAGGAGAGCAAATTGAAATGGCCTAAATCAGCATAAATTCTGAAAGCATCTCCGTATTGACTTGTAGTATACATGCAAGCGTTCATCTGTACGTTTCCAGGATAATTTAAGCAACTTGAATGAAATAAATGAATGATGTGAAATGGAAGAGACAAGGTAGCTGTCTCCTGGGGTCAGACATGTTTAGGGTGGAATATTGACTGGTTACTTCATCCGACTCCAGCCAATGACTTAGGTAACAAAAGCAGCTTAATTACAGGAGTGCCTAGGTACCTATAGATGCTCTTACAGAAGATGGAAACTAAGGGATGACAAAAGTGTATAAAACATTATGGTTATTGATTTTACCTATCAATAATTATGGTATATCAAGCATAAAAACTCTCATTCAATATTGGATGTAGCTGTCTTACAATACAAAATGTATTTGTAGATAAATTATAAAAAAACAATAATTTCAAGTGCCTAATCACTTTTCAGGAGGGGGTATCTGTCATGAATCACCCAGGGGCCATATTGGATTTGGCGTGAACTATGCTGGGGCCATCTTGAGACTGGCAGCAGTGGCCTATATTGGGACTGGACTGTTATATACCAATCGCCACCATCTGTATATTGTGTTATGGGGGATAATATGTTAGTGTTATATTGTATATTGTATTGGGGAGTGATAGTTATGTTTTAATTAGTCAACCCTCCCCCATTGTATAAACTCTCAGTCAGGAGTTGGCCATATGGTCTTTAGAGTAAACACTTGAAGTAATAGTAAGGGGTCTATACAGACATTGAGGCACCATAACCCCAGGGGGTCTACAGGGATTCTCACTCTGATAATCAGGGCAAATTCCAGAGGACAGGTAGATGTTTCTCCCTTGAGACCCAGACACCAACTGAATTAGGTAGCCACACCTAGTGGGCGGACCTGGGAGGAGTCTCATGGTTCCCTGCCTGATTGGCCAGAGGCAGTTAGGGGCTGACTAAAGATAGCCCTCCTGGTGATTTTGTATGCCTGTTTAAAAGATGTTGTTTTCCAAATAAAGTGGTTCATAATTTTCATCAAGACGTGGTGTGTAGATGTATTATTTACCCAGGGACATATGCTTGCAGTAAGATTCGTCAGACTTACTGTCAATATTGCTCAGTCTAAACCAAGGGCTGAGACATTATGTTCCTGTAATCAAAAAGGCTCCAAGGTCCAGAGTAACCCAAATCAAGTCAGCAGACCCCAGCCAGAGAGTGGGTCGTGATAATTGGTGGCACAGTGGTGGGGTACTCTGAGAAGGACCAGAAAATGGAGCAGATGGAAGCAGAGGACTACAGACTACTCCTGCTAAATCAATGGATGGCATTCATGCAATTATGGCATGGCCATGAGCTGGCAAGCTGGTTGGAGGAACTGGTAGAGAAAGAGATGGACCTGGAGGAACAGTACCTTGCCAGGATAGAGTCCTTGGGTGGCCGGAGAGAGGATCTCTATTTTCGTTTGGATCTAGAATATGGGGTCGGTGAGATTCTGAATGGTGATCCGGAATGTGACATGGGAACTGCAAGGAGGCATAATAACTTGTTTGTTGAACGCTGCCGGGGTCTGGGACTGGAAGCATGGTTCCCGGAGGCTCCTTTGCTGGAACCCCTGATTCAGCAAGAGCTGCAACTGGAGGCTGAGTATGTGGAATTGTGGGATGCGATACCCAAGAAGTATTTTTTCAACTCAGACGGTATGTACCAGAGGGAGTATGCTCACTGGAACTGGGGAGAGGCATTTCTAGACTGTAAACAAAGTGAGGAGTGGGAAGGGGTAAACACTGTTCCTTTGCCAACTCCTGGGGATGGAGAATGTTTGCCCCTAGAACATGCAGTAACTGTGTCAGGACCTAGTCACCAGCCCAAAGAGCCAGAGACCCAGTGGAATGTTCCCTGGGTGGGGTCAGGTAATCCATGTCTGCCCCCTGATACCCCAAGAGATTTAATCCCAGAGGAAGTGGGAACTGTTCACAAGCTAGGGCCAGATAAGTTAAGTCTGCCCTCAGAAGTTCTAGGCAAAGTGTGTTGGCCAGAACTGTTAATGGAGCCAGAGGCTCTGGATTATTATGTGATGGACGGTGGGAAGGGAGCCTTAGAGGCCAGGCTGGAAGGGAATGATGAGATTCCCCAGCCTGCATCAGATAACCACTGTCTGTACCCTGACAGTCCAGGGGAGTTGTCCCCAGAGGTGCTAGTGAAGCACAGAGCCCAGGAGGGTTGTGTAAGAGACTGTGGGGAGGGAAAGGAATTGGTTTCTGGCTACAAGGAACCTGACCTCACACAGCAAGAGAGTGCCAGGGGCACAAAGAGCCAGGCGGGGGCAGCAAGCATGCCAGCCTTGGCAAAAGCATTATGGGTGCAGAGTGGCACCATGAAAGAGGGTGTACCAAGTGGGGAGATACCCTGGATAACCATTGTCCAGGGGCCCACTGGAACAGACACCACTCCAAAGATCCAGTTCAACAGAAAGGACTGGGACAAAGTTGCTCAACCCCGGGCAATGGAGGAAGGTAAGCACAGCTTGGGTGGGAGCAGCGTAGCTCCCCAAGCAGCAACGGAAACAGCTGGACCAGAGGAAGGAAGCCAAGAGGAGCTGTCCCTTTGCGATCCCATAGGCCCAGAGACTGTATTAGAGATCCCAGCCCATCGGTGGGGACTGGCTGGGGGGAACAGAGTTGCTATGGGACAGAAACTGTGGCCCACCTGTTGTACTCTGGGATACCAGATTATTGGGGAGGTACCCTGGACTATTTGGGTGGGTGTGAATGGGAAGAGCAATTTGCTCTATACAGTGGGAGCAAGGCCAAGGGCTGGGGGAGGTTTTTACTCTGCACCTTGGGACAGACAAGAACTGGCATAGCATACAGAGGGCCAAACCAGCACATTCATGACTGATCAGCGTAGCTGGAAAAATAAGGGATGTTTCCTGCCACGCTTGGGGAGGTGTTGTCATGAATCACCCAGGGGCCATATTGGATTTGGCGTGAACTATGCTGGGGCCATCTTGAGACTGGCAGCAGTGGCCTATATTGGGACTGGACTGTTATATACCAATCGCCACCATCTGTATATTGTGTTATGGGGGATAATATGTTAGTGTTATATTGTATATTGTATTGGGGAGTGATAGTTATGTTTTAATTAGTCAACCCTCCCCCATTGTATAAACTCTCAGTCAGGAGTTGGCCATATGGTCTTTAGAGTAAACACTTGAAGTAATAGTAAGGGGTCTATACAGACATTGAGGCACCATAACCCCAGGGGGTCTACAGGGATTCTCACTCTGATAATCAGGGCAAATTCCAGAGGACAGGTAGATGTTTCTCCCTTGAGACCCAGACACCAACTGAATTAGGTAGCCACACCTAGTGGGCGGACCTGGGAGGAGTCTCATGGTTCCCTGCCTGATTGGCCAGAGGCAGTTAGGGGCTGACTAAAGATAGCCCTCCTGGTGATTTTGTATGCCTGTTTAAAAGATGTTGTTTTCCAAATAAAGTGGTTCATAATTTTCATCAAGACGTGGTGTGTAGATGTATTATTTACCCAGGGACATATGCTTGCAGTAAGATTCGTCAGACTTACTGTCAATATTGCTCAGTCTAAACCAAGGGCTGAGACATTATGTTCCTGTAATCAAAAAGGCTCCAAGGTCCAGAGTAACCCAAATCAAGTCAGCAGACCCCAGCCAGAGAGTGGGTCGTGATAGTATCTGTGTTAAAAGTGGGTTAAAACTATACTTTTACAGAAATAACACTAAACAAAGCTCCTTTTTAATGATTCATATTATCTTTACATTGATCTATTTTCTGTAACACAAACTGTAAAACCATTTGTTCTATATGGTCATTTGAACAACTAAACTTAAAAATGGGCACAATGTTTTCAGAAAGAAAAATAAATAAATACATCCTGTACATTTTTACCTTTTACATGCAATTATTCTTTATTGTGCGGATTCATTTTTCCTAAACTGATTCTTTCTGATACTTTATCTGCAGGCAGTGTCTTTGTAGACTAGTGAGCTTTTTGGCTGACAATTTTAGCTGCCACGTTTCCATTATGGAGACAGAAGCTTGCTCCTTCTCCAGGAAGTAGAAAAGCAGAAACCAAACTGGTTGATTCCAAAGTAGCTAAATTGCATAAAACAGGTAATAAATCACATTCTAATATCAATCTGCTTTTTTTCAAGTTTAATTCTTAAAATAATATACTTTAAACATAAGAAAATAGAGGTCTCTTGTTAAATCAATCTATCAATCTTGTTAAATCAATATTTTGGTAGTTCAGTTCCATATGGAAAATCACTTAAAGCGACGAAGTTACTGTTGGTTAATACTATAATAATTATCAGTGTTCTTGTATAATATACTACTGAGAGCTATTTATAAATGCCAAACTGTGTACTTGCATTTAGTTTATTGCTGAGCATTATTTCCATATATCATTTATTCCTTGGCATATATAAATAATGATTAAGTTACATACTTCTATATCAAGCTGAGAACTTAAGTTCCCATGCATCTGTCATACACTGGCTCAATAAATATTGCAAATGCCTGTATGAGTATATCAAAACATATTCTATAAATGCTAATTAAAATAGATTTCTCACTGAGAGACTAGGGTCAGGATTTCCAATATATTGCAAACCATGCTGTTTTAATGCTGTATTTTTGCTGTCTTGTTATTCAGCTAAGCCAGCAGAAAATGTAATGAAGTGCAAGGGGACAGTGACAGTAATTTCCTAACCACAAAAAAGCTCAGACATTGCGTCCTCACAGCTGAATAAGCACAATGTTTTCTGTGAGCAATTTGGGGATTTCTGTGTACGGGCCTTTATCTTTTCTTTGAAATTCTCATTATCAGTGCCAATAAAGCACACAAGGCAGATAATATACATTGCCTGAAACTAATATGATGTTTAGTAAGCTTTAGCCTACTAAATATGTTTGTGATGTGCCACAAATAGTTATGTCAACTATATATATATATATATATATATATATATATATATATATATATATATATATATACACACACACACACACATATACACATGTATTTTTGGGCAGATATACAGATGTGCAAAGCCTTATTCTTCATCATGTGGCTTCTTACCCCCTTTTTACTCAAGTAACTGAAGATGGTTATCTGTTTAAAAAAACATTATGTGGAAAACAAGGTTAATGAGCTTTAGCATACTGTATTGAATATTCAATTCTTCTGATAATAACAATATGCATCTGTTTGGATGTGCCCAATATAACAGCCATTCCCAATATTTCCCCTTTCTATCCCAAGCCTCCTACAATAAAAATGGAGAAAAGTGCAGTTGGGAACAAGTTCTAGCCCAATCCAGAATCTTATGGTCTCTTTGTTACTTGCATGCCATCAGGCAAGTTTATGGTCAGAAAAAGTAACAAGACTTCTGTTGTATATATTTAACATTGGTTACTTAGTTGTAAGATCAATTTAAACATGTGTTCCTGATGAGGGGTCCATTTATCAACGTGGAATATTTAATCTGAAATATTTAAGCTGTTGTAGTTGTTATCTAGTCCACAATATTAGTGTATAATGTTTTGTGGCCAGCTATCTCTTTCGGGCTCCTATAAAACCTATCGTTGGGTTTTTAGGTTGACATGCTACACCGTTCATTCACAGCAGTATTTACTAAGATAAAAAAAGGGCATTTAGATTATACAAACAAGAAGGGACAGAGACTGCTTTACGTGAGTACAAGGAAATCAACAAGGCTTGCAAAAGGGCTATAAGACTGGCTAAAATAGAAAAAGAAAACTTAGTTGCAAAGGAGAGTAAGCATAACCCTAAAATATTGTTTACATATGTTAATGGGAAGAAGGCCAGGAAGTAAGCTATATGAACATTACAATGTGACACAGACCGTCTGATAATTAGTGACCAGGAAAAGGCAAATGAGCTAAATAGGTTATTTTCTTCGTTATACACAAGGGAGGTACCAGTGGTTGGGACATTGCAGCATAATGGGACTACTCTACCTACACAAAATAATTGGTTAAAGCCCAAGGTCCTGATGGAAGACATCCACAGGTACTGAGGGAACTGGGTTCTGTTATAGCCAAAATGTTATATCTAATTTTTCAAGATTCACTCAGCACAGGGTCACTACCAGAGGACTGGCGAAAAGCAGATATTATACCTATATTTAAGAAGGGAGCAAGTACAAATACAGGTAATTATAGACCTGTACGCCTTACTTCTGTAGTGGGAAAGCTTTTAGAAGGGTCAATAAGGTATAGTCTACAACAATACGTTTGTTTAAACAAGATTATAGGTAGGAGTCAACACGGATTTATGAGGGATAGATCATGTCAAACAAATCTAAGTTTCTAAGAACTTGAATCAAGGCAACTCAGTGGATATAGTCTTTTTGGATTTTGCAAAGGCTTTTGATACAGTGCCAAATGGAAGACTATTGAGCAAACTAAGGGATGCAGAAATTGTAATAAATATCTGCTCATGGATTGAGAGCTGGCTAACAGACAGGAAGCAAAGGGTTGTTGTAAATGGAACATACTAAACTTAGATTGGACAAATGTGGTAAGTGGGGTTCCTCAGAGTTTAACTGGCAAGGAGCTGGCGAAGGCGCTCCTTGCGCTTCTGATGAGCACCGTAGGTGCTCATCCCTACGACCCCCTACGACTTTAGGCCCGCACATGCGGCCCCTCACGAAGTTAATATCAATAGCAGAAGGAGGGAAATTATGAGTTTGCGAACATCTCAAGTATAAGTACAAGTTCTAGTAAAACAATTCTAGTAAAAGTGTAGGAGTTTAAATAAAAGGAGGGAGTTCAAAGAAAAAGGGGGGCAGATTTATAGTGCAAAGGGGAAGAATAATATATATATATATATATATATATATATATATATATATATATATATTATTTTTTTTACAAAACTTTATACAAATATATAATTTTATATTCTTTATTTTTCCCACTGAATTTTTGTAGACAATAATAATAATTATGAGTCAGTCCAGTGGCAACCTCACTCAGTGTACATCCTGTCATATGTATGCAATACTGGAACAGATGATCCAGGGTCCATGCCTCTGTGGCAGGTGTGAGCATGTACTGGAGAGGAGAATTGAAGCACTTAGTGATATTGCTCCACTGGAAAGGGAGTTGGTTGGTGCTCACTTAGCACAGTTTAGCTGGGCCTAGCATGGAGGGTAGAGCTGGGGCTAGTGAGGATGTCCAGGGAGGTAGCTGGGTTACAGTTAGAAGGGGAATCAGTGGGAACAGGAGGAGGCAGGCCAATACTGAGTTGGCAAACACAAACATATTTGCCAGATTGAGTGAAACTGTTGGGGATGTCCATTCAGGAATGGCAATGCCAGATAGAGCTGTTCCCTCTAACAGCCGGGAGAACAGTTCTACTGGAGGAGTGGGAGGACAGAATAGGCAGAGCAACAAACAGGTTTTGGTGGCAGGGGACTCTATTATTAGGAGGTAGACAGGGTTATTTGTCACCAGATCCCAGCAATAGAACAATTTGCTGTCTGCTCGGTGCTCGGGTTCGTCATGTTGTGGATCGGGGAGACCAATTATTGGGAGGGGCTGGAAATGAACCAGCGGTCTTGGTACATATTGGTACCAATGACAAAGTTAGTGGAAGATGGAGTGTCCTAAATAATGATTTTAGAGAACTAGTAATAAGCTGAAGGCAAGGACTTCCAAGGTAGTATTTTCTGAGATACTACCAGTGTCACGTGCTAGCTCAGGGAGGCAGAAGGAGCTTAGTGAGGTTAATGCATTGCTAAAGATGTGGTGTACTAAGGAGGGGTTTGGGTTTTTAGAGCACTGGGCTGACTTCTCACGTCGGTACAATCTGTACAGCAGGTATGGCTTGCACCTTAATGCTGAGGGAACTTTTGTGCTAGGGGATAGGATGGTAGAAAGGCTGGAGGAGTTTTTAAACTAGTAGGTGGACAGAGGGACTAGATATAAGTAATGGGGTAGAAAGTGTAGAGGGTATAAGGGATGAATAAACAACTCATAGGGGAGGAGATGGGGGAGGGGTAGTATAGTCAATAGGGAGGTAGTACTAAGTAACTCAAGTAAAGTGGCAGGCACTTCAGCACTACAGACTCATAACATAAGGTGTATGCTATCTAAAGCCAGAAGCTTGCAAGGACAAATGGGAGAGCTAGAATTATTAGCAATTTATGAAAAATGGGATTTAATAGGCATTACCGAAACGTTGTGGGATGAATCTCATGACTGGACTGTTAATCTGGATAGTTATAACCTATCTAGGATAGATAGGGGCAATGGTAAAAGAAGAAGAGGGATTTGTCTGTATGTTAAGCCTGAATTTAAGCCTATAGTCAGAGAAGATATTTATGGTGGACCTAGTGATAAAGCTGAATGTTTGTGGGCAGAGTTAAATAGCGGAGCAGCAAATTCCAAAAGAATATTTGTAGGAGTATGCTATAAACCCCCAAATATAGCTGAAAGTGAGGAAATACAATTATTGTTACAGATTGAAAATGCAGCTAGGCATGGTCAAGTTCTAATAATGGGAGATTTTAATTACCCTGAAATAAACTGGATAAATGAGACCAGCAGTTCATCTAAGGGAAGCAGGTTCTTGAGTTCACTCAGGGATCATTATCTGGCCCAAGTTATACAAGAACCTTCTAGACATGAAGCTATCTTAGATGTAGTCATCACAAATAATATTGATATAGTATCAAATGTTGAAATAGGGCAACCTTTGGGAAACAGTGATCAATTTGAGATTGAATAGAATAACACAATTTTAAGGGGCCAACAAAAAATCTTAATTTTAAAAGGGCAGATTTTAAAGGTCTAAGGGCAGCAATACCAAGTATAGACTGGGACAGAGAACTGATAGGTAAAAACACTGAACATAAATGGACAACATTTAAATCGTAAATATACATACTTATCACCATATACCAAGTGGGAATAAAAGTAAAAGGATTAAATCACATCCCATTTGGCTTAACAATGATTTAAAGATCAAAATACGGTGTAAAAACAGGCATTTATATTATAGAAACAAGAGGGGACAGAGACTGCTTTACGGGATTACAAGGAAATCAACAAGGCTTGCAAAAGGGCTATTAGACTGGCTAAAATAGAAAATGAAAAATTAATTGTAAAAGATGGTAAGCCTAACCCTAAAATATTTTTTAAGTATATTAATGGGAAGAAGGCCAGGAAGGAAGCTATAGGAACATTACAATGTGACACAGGCCATCTGATAATTAGTGACCAGGAAAAGTCAGATGAGCTAAATAGGTCATTTTCTTCAGTATACACAAGGGAGGTACCATTGGTTGGGACACTGCAATATATTGGGGCTACACTACCTTTGCCGAATAATTGGTTAACGCAGGAAGTAATCCAAAAGTGGTTGGAAAAAATAAATGTTAATAAAGCCTGGGTCCTGATGGAATACATCCATGTGTACTGAGGGAACTGGGTTCTGTAATAGCCAAACCATTATATTAAATGTTTCACTCAACACAGGGTCTCTACCAGATGACTGGAGAAAAGCAGAGAAGATACCTATATTTAAAAAAGGGGGCAAGAGCAAATCCGGGGAATTATAGACCACTGAGCCTCACTTCTGTAGTGGAGAAGCTTTTAGAAGGGTTAACAAGGGAAAATATATAAGAATATGTCTATTTGAACAGGATTATAAGTAGGAGTCAACATGGATTTATGAGCGATAGGTCATGTCAAACAAATCAAATTAGTTTCTATGAGGAGGTTAGTAGGAACCTGGATCAAGGCAACTCAGTGGATGTAGTCTTTTTGGGTTTTGTAAAGGCTTTTGATACAGTGGGAGACTATTGTGCAAACATGGATTGAGAGCTGGCTAAAAGACAGGAAGTAAAGGGTTGTTGTAAATGGAACATATACCGATTTGACTAATGTGGTAAGTGGGGTTCCTCAGGGTTCAGTAATAGGTCCTATCCTTTTTAACATATTTATTAATGACTTAGAGGTCGGACTGGAAAGTAGTGTCTCCATTTTCGATGATGACACGAAGTTGTGCAAGGTAATTAAATCAGATAATAATGTGCTTACCCTCCAAAGGGATTTACATAGAATTGAAGAATGGGCATCTAAATGGCAGATGAGATTTAATACGAATAAATGTAAAGTTATGCATCTGGGAAGGAAAAATAGCCATGCAATTTATAATCTTAATGGAGCAAATCTAGGGATATCAGATATTGAAAGGGATTTGTGAGTGCTTGTGGACAACCACCTAGGTAACAGTGCTCAAAGCCAAGCAGCAGCTGCAAAGGCAAATAAAATATTAGCATGTAGTAAGAAGGGTATAGGAGCAAGGGAAGCAAATATAATTCCGCCAATTACAATTTTGGGCACCACTTCATAAAAAGGACATTTTAGAGTTGGAAAAAGTACAGAGGAGGACAACAAAACTAATAAGGGGGAATAGAGGGGCTAAGTTATGAAGAAAGACTAACCAAATTAAACGTATTTTCTCTAGAAAAAAGGTGTATAAGAGGAGATATGATTACCTTATTTAATTACATCCATAGTCAGTATAAAGATTTGTCAAGGGAGCTTTTTCTGCTAAGAGGTTTTAAACTGGCAAGAGGACCCTCTATCCCTAACCCTCTACTCCCAAAACATCTAACCGTAACCCTCTAGTCCTAAACCCTTAACCCTCTGACCCTAACCCCCTAACTTTCTGACCCTAACCCCCTAACCCTAATCCCCTAACCCTAAACCCCTAAACCTCTATCCCTAAGCCTCTAACCCAAACCCTGCTCCCATATAGACCCTAAGTGACTGACCCCACAAAGACTTACCCCACACACAGTTAGAGACTGCTCCCATATAGAAAAAAAAACTTGCAGTAAGGGGATGCTTCCATACACACTGACTTCACTGACAAGGACTGATCCATGATCCTCCGGCACCCTAACACCCTAACCCTCTAACCATAACCCTCTATCCCTAACCCTCTAACCCTAACACTCTAATCCTAACCCCCTAACCGTAACCCTAAACCTCTAACCCTACGTCTAATCCTCTAACCCTAAAACCCTAACCCTCTAACCCAAACCCTGACCCCCTAACCCCCTAACCCCAATTATTATTATTATTATTCATTTTATTTGTAATGCGCCAATATATTCCGTAGCACTATACGGGGGAAAAGAACAAGGAAAAATATAATTTTAATAGACTGCAGAAAATGGAGGGCCCTGTTTTGAGCTTAGAATCTTTGTAGAAAGTGCTTTTTTCCCAAAGCACCCTACAAGATTAAAAACTCTCTACTTACAATCTAAAGGGAATGGAAGAGGCAGATAAGGAATAGCAAGGGTCAGGAAGAAAGTGGAGTTTCATTAGGTAGGAGGGTATGCACAGTTAGAATGGGTTTTTCATATAGAAGGAAAAGGAAAGCATCTGAGAAAGTAATTTGGTAAGTGATTCTAGTATGTAATATGTTATCTGCCCTAGTGGTCAGATAGTATAATCTGCGAGTGGGAGTGTCATGTGAGGGGCCTGTGTTAGGAGGTATGTCCCAAGAAGCCAACATAAAACAGAGAGAGAGAGGGAATGAAGGTGAGATTTGGACTTGCAGAAGTGTTTCTGCTTATGAGCTTTAGAAGGGGGAGGAGATAGTGAATGGAGGAACTAGAGTAGCTCATGAGAGCATAAAAGAGGAGAGGAGAGCATGGAAGGTGAAATGGTTACATTGGAGACATGATGTGGAAAAGACAGGACGTAATGAGGAAGGAACTGGCATGAGGAAACTTTGTGTAATAGATTAATTAGGTATAGTTAGAAGGTGTTGCTAATTGATCAGCTGTAGAAAGATTGAGTGACTCAATAAATCAAGAGAAACAAGGGGCGGGTGGGTGAGTGGCAGGGGGGCTAGGAAGTGACTGTAGTTCCAGAGAGAGTGAGTGAGGATAGACTGAGACCTATAGGTAGCTAGAGGCTGCAAAAGAATATGATAAGGATGGACAAATATTATTTCACAGATAAGAAGCAATAAAACCAGGCTTTAGGGGTGGGGAGCAGACAAGATAAGGGGGGATTCAGACAAATGCATAGGTATAGATTTGATTAGTGAAAGTTTCTATCTCATCAGATATTATATCAAAAACCCAAAACCACTAACCCTAAGCCTAACCCGCTAACCCTAAACCCCTAACCCTCACCCCTCTAACCCTAACCCCCTAACCATCTAACCCTAACACTCTATCCCTAACCCTCTATCCCTAACCCTTTAACCCTAAACCCCTAGCCCTTACCCTCTAACCCTAAACCCCTAACCATCTAACCTTAACCCTCTAATTCTAACCCCTAACCCTCTAACCCTAAACCCCTAACCCTAAATCGCTAACCCTCTAACCCTAACCCCCTAACCGTAAAACTCTGACCCTCTAACCCTAGCCCCCTAATCAACTCTTCCCCCTCTCTCATTCCCCTGTATCTCTCACCCCCCCCCCCTCCAATGACCACCCTTTCCCCTCTCTTACCTTGATCATCTTGTCTCCTGCTGCTCTCTCTCCTGTCCGGAACCGGGATATGCTAATGAAGTGAGGCGCATGTGAAGCCACGTCATTAGCATATGCCAGTTCCGGACACACCCAGAAGACGCACTTCAGGGTTCAGAGCACCAGGAGCCCAGCGGATCAAGGTAATATAGGGGAAAGGGAAGGGGAGGATAAGGGGAAATGGAGTAGGAGGAAGATAGGGAGAGAAAGGGAGGAAGAGTGAAAAGGGGGGGAAGAGACACAGGGGAGGGAGGGGGAATAGGAGTATAAGGGGAAATGCAGTAGGAGGAAGATAAGGGGAGAAAGGGGGAAATGGGAAAGAAGGGGGAGAGAAGAGGAAGAGTAGATGGGGTAGTGTAGGGCATCAGAGGGCAGGAGGGGGTATTGGGGCCTAGATGGAGGCAACATAGGGCAGGAGGGGGTAGCGGGGCCTTGATGGGGGCAGTGTAGGGCAGGAGGGGGCATTGGGGCCTAGATGGGGACATCAGAGGGCAGGAGGTTGTAGCTGGGCCTAGATGGGGGCAGTGTAGGGCGGGACGGGGTAGCAGGGCATAGATGGGGCAGTGTAGGGCAGGAGGGGTCATTGGGGCCTTGATGGGTCAGTGTAGGACAGGAGGGGGTAGCAGGTTCTAGATAGGGGAAGTTTAGGACAGGAAGGGCATCGGGTCCTAGATGGGAGCAGTCTAGGGCTGGAGAAGGTAGCGGGGCCTAGAAGGGGCATCAGAGGGCAGAAGGGGGTAGTGGGGCCTTGATGGGGGCAGTGTAGGCCATCAGAGGGCAGGAGGGGTAGCGGGGCCTAGATGGAGGCAGTGTAGGGCAGGAGGGGGTAGCAGGGCCTAGATGGGGGCAGTGTAGAGCAGGAGGGGCATCTGGGCCTAGATGGGTCAGTGTAGGGCAGGAGGGGAAGCGGGGCCTAGTTGAGGGCAGAGTAGGGCAGGAGGGGTAGCGGGGAGTAGATGGGGGCAGTGTAGGGCCAGAGAATAAAGAAACTGGGGGAGAATGAAGAAACACATAGTGTAGAGGGGCAGTGTAGGGCAGGAGAATGAAGAAACTGGGGGAGAATAAGGAAACACACAGGAAAGAAATAAAAATGATTTTTATTCATGAATGGGGGCACAGGAAATAAAGAGATGGGGAGCAGGAAAGGAAATATGAATATTAGAAATGTAATCTCTTCTTCCACCATCTTTTTGGACTGTGGTTGCTGCTGTGGCTTCTTCTTCTGAGGGGAGCGTGGCGTGTGCAGATGGCGGGCTGGCGTTCGGGCGGGCTTCGATGTGTAAGCACTTCAGTTGTCGTGCATGTGTCATCGCAATTTTTGAGCTTGCGCGAAAGTCGTGCTACTATATATATATATACATACAGTAATACAGTAGACTTTCAGTTATCCGGGAGATGCCAGATAAATGACGTTTCTGGTTGTTTGAGAGCTACTATTAAAAGAGGCATATATTAGCTTCACATGCTCTGCTAAGTATATTTGACAGTGAGGGCTGTTCTAGCAGCAGCAGCTTTCACTCCTCACTTACACACGGCTGGAGGGGGCGGTGCTGAACCTGGGGAATATAACGCCAACACTCATGCCTGTCTGCTTCCAGGTAACATTGAATTGCAGAGATGTACAGTGGAGGACATCTAGGTGCCTGTAAGCATTTTGTGACATGACAACCTGGGTCACTGGGAGGGAGGCAAAGAATGAGGGAGAGAAGGGGAGAGAAAGTGAGAGAGGGGAATAGAGGGACAGAGCAGACAGGGAGGGAGATAGAGGGAGAAATAAAGAGAGGGAGGCAGAGAGGACAAGGGGTAGAGAGAGGGTGGGAGAGGGGTAGGCAGAGTGAGGGCGAGGGAGGAGAGACAGAGGTAGAGAGGCAGAGAGGGAGTGGGAGAGAGGGGAGACAGAGGTAGAGAGGCAGAGAGGGAGTGGGAGAGAGAGGAGGCAGGGAGAGAGGGTGAAGAGAGAGGGAGGGGGAGGGAGGGATAGGGCGGGGAGAGAGAGATGGAGATGGAGAAAGAGAGAGAGAGAGGATCGAGGGAGGGAGGGATTATATATACATGATATGTACCTATTATTTATATGCATACATATACATTATCACATATATAGTTGTGAGCGTACGAGTCGTTGCTCACGCTTGCGGGCTCGCGTAGTGAGCCCGCAAGAACTGCGTCCCTCGCGAAGCGAGGGACGCAGTTCCCCGCAAATGCGGGTCCTCGCGAAGCGAGGGCCCGCATTTGCGGTGGTGGAGGCTCAACGTCGGCTGTGTTAACACACACATACACACACACGACTTTTTAACAGAATAAACCCAACCGCCCAGCCAACAAAAACCCAACAACGTCCCCGCAAATGCGGATCCTCGCGAAGCGAGGGTCCGCATTTGCGGTGGTGGGAGCATCCCAACATCGGCTGTGTTAACACACACATACACACACACACAACTTCATAACAAAAAAAAACTCAAAGTCGCCTCACACCCGCTTACACCCAGACACACAGACGCAAGACTTAACAAAAAAACAGTAAAAAAGGCCCTTCACACGCTCTTAACACACATACATCGTCGTACACGTAAAAGCTAACTGCGTATATCGCAAAAAAATACGGCAACATCGCAAAAAAATACGTCCGCATCGGAAAAAAATACGGCCGCGAAAGACCCATTCCAACCGCCGAGCATCAAAACATCACAAACAGAAGAAATAAACACAACAAACACATAAAAAGCTTACTTACAGCACGGGGGGGCATCCGGCACCTCCAAAAGTTCATTTACACGTCCATTTAAGTCCAAAACAAAGAGTTTAAACGGCCGAAAATCGGCTAAGCGAGAGAAAAAATGGCCGCCGAAAAAAACGAAAACGAGGCTCCAGACGTAACTACACTACACTTACTCGCAATAATGAAACACATACTATGCGGAACGGATCACACTCATATTAAACACCATTTTAACCACTACTACGCACAAAATGGCGGATGGAACGCAAATTGGAAGCTGGAACGCAAATAGCGCATGCGTATTGCGTTCTAACGGTCTAACTTTCCAGAATGTTCTACAAGTTTATAAATACTGCCTATTTGACAGAGAAAAATACATTTCTCCTCAGGTGATGAAGAGAGTGACTTCAGACATAACTGCTGCTAAAACTTGAGAAGATAATTTACTACTTTACATTGTGCAAATTACAACTGAGAGGTAAGCAATAAAATATTACATTTTATTATCAAGACAGGACATCAAAAAAAAAATTAAATAAGAAAAAGAGGTTTATGTATACTGACATGTGACACGCACATATATGCGTATAATGTATACTGACAAGTGACACGCACATTTATGTGTATAATGTATACTGACAAGTGACACGCACATTTATGTGTATAATGTATACTGACATGTGACACGCACATTTATGTGTATAATGTATACTGACATGTGACACGCACATTTATGTGTATAATGTATACTGACATGTGACACGCACATTTATGCGTATAATGTATAGTGACATGTGACACACACATTTATGTGTATTGCCCCTGCAACAAAATTATCTTAAAACAAACTAATTAAACAACTACATTTAAATTACATTAGAAAAAAATAAGTTGGGACTATTAAAATATGAGTCATGTATACTGATATGTGATACGCACATATATGTGTATCATCTATAGTCACATGTCACACACACATTTATGTATGTTGGCCAAAAATACAAATAAGGTTAATTTAACAATTAAAATATGATTCATGTATAGTGATATGTCACACGCACAAAAAAAATTACTTTCAACTATGGAAATGTGCTTCATGTATGTGACATATGTGTGTAGCCCCCACCAAAAAATAATGTTAATTCAAAATAATTACAGAAGTATATTTCAATGAAATTAATTTACTGCAATTCAATAGATCACCTAAAGCTCAATCTTTCTACTTTTTTTCATATTCAAACAGACTCTGCATCAACAGCGTCTCTCAACAATTTGCACCGTGCATTGGGAAGCACAATCCCTTTTAAAGAACACCAACAAAGAAGAAGAGGTAAGATACAAAAATACTTTAAATGCTGAAAAGGCCATGCTTTGTTAAATACAAATAAAATATTCTATAATTCACTATTTCACTTTATTTTTCAAACAGACACTACAAGAAGACCGGCGGATTAAGATTGGCAGGAGGGGACCCTCTGTCATTCCACACTTCAATCAAGGTAAAGTATTTAAGTATAAAAAAGAACCGAACCATGAGCCTTATTCAATTGTGAGTTGGCCAATTGAATGGGGCTTTATATAAGCACATAATAGATTTTTTAGACAGACATTTTTAGTTACTGAACTTCTAACCACAATCAAGGTCTTCACTAACTAAAAACTTCTGTCAAAAAATGTTTTATGTGCTTATATAGAGCCCTATTCAATTGGTCAAAACGCAATTGATTCAGGACCTAAATATGTTTAATGGGCGAGGGCCTCATTCAAATGTGATTTGCCCATTTCAATAGGGCTCTATATAAGCACAGAGCATATTTTTGAACTGAAGTTTTTAGTTAAAAACTTCTGTAAAAAAAGATGCTCTGTGCTCATATTAAGCCAAATTCCATTGCGAAAAACCAAATTCAATGAGGCCCTCACAATATAACAAATCCAGCAACCAAAGGCCCTCATTCAATTGATATTTTGGACAATTCAATAGGGCTCGAAATAAGCACATTTAGAACCCTATTGAATTGGCCAAACTGCAATTGAATGAGGGCCAAAGGATGCAACATATGGTACACACAAACTGGTACACACAAAACAGGATTGTAACAAACACATAGCAAACTAAATTCATATTCTTTTTGTTTAACAACCTATAAATCAAAATATTATAGGAATGCTAAGTTCCCAAGGTATTTGCTACCCACACATTTTCTAGTATGTATACAAGTTGGGATGAAATAGTTAAAAGTAGAATTTTTATTAGTAAGGGATAACAACGGCGATAAACTTTAAAAACAATAAGGTATTAAAAAATCCCGGATTTGAGAAAAAAGTTAAAATGGGCTATCTAATGTGTGAAACTTTACCCGTTTGGTATTATTTTGGACTCTTAATAGAGGGGTAAGTGGTTCACACCTAACAGTACTTCAAGGGGATGGTGAGTAGCTTATCCAATTTAATATGTCCTGTCTTTTTACATGTAAACACAATTAACATGCAGTAGGAATTAATGGATGTGATGCTGCTAAATAAATGCCATAGAGATGACTCTAATTTGTTAGGATTCACAAAGTGGATTCACAACACTGACCCTTGTTTTCTAGGGTTCACAGTGTGGAATTTCAAAGATAGCTTAAAATATATCTCTAATACATGCTGTATTGGGCTTCTAGAGGACTTTGTTTGGATGGTATATCAGTTGTTTACCACAAGTCTGAGCATTTTGTCTTCATCTGTCTTGTGAACATGCCACAATTTAATCACAGGAATTGCTGTCTCTTGTGCCTAATCGGGGTAAGATATAGTTTATGTCCTCATGACAAAAAATCCTCCTTATAACGATACACTTATATTGTGTTTATATCCCATTGCAGGGATCAGCATGATGTGGAAAACAGACATAATAAAATAAATTATATCCAGCAGGTTATCTCCCACTCTATGTTCTGTCAAAATTTTGCAAAGTCTATCTCATATGGAAGTAACAGCATTCACACATTTGGAAACGGACAGGGAGGGTAAGCATACATTCTCTAGGTTTCTAAAATACAGTACTGTTAGTAGAAGTGACGCCGGCGTGCCCTTAGCTGTAAGGCATGCCACGTCATCAAAGGCCGACGCGTTTCGACGTCATCAGACGTCTTTGTCAAGGTGAAAGTATTAAGAGTCCAAAATAATACCAAACGGGTAAAGTTTCACACATTAGATAGCCCATTTTAACTTTTTTCTCAAATCCGGGATTTTTTAATACCTTATTGTTTTTAAAGTTTATCGCCGTTGTTATCCCTTACTAATAAAAATTCTACTTTTAACTATTTCATCCCAACTTGTATACATACTAACAACCTATAACCATTAGAAAAAACACTACATAAGTATAACAAAAGTGGTGCCCATCAAACAGGATTGTACGAAAACTCACACAAACACATAGCAAACTACATTTAAATTCTTATTTAATGTTTAACAACCTATAAGCCTTAGAAAGAAGCCTAAATAAGCATACCAACATTGGTGCGCACCAAACAGGATTGTATGAAAACTCACACAAACACATAGCAAACTACATTTAGATTCTTATTTAATGTTTAACAACCTATAAGCCTTAGAAAGAAGCCTAAATAAGCATACCAACAGTGGTGCGCACAAAACAGGATTGTATGAAAACTCACACAAACACATAGCAAACTACATTTAGATTATTATTTAATGTTTAACAACCTATAAGCCTTAGAAAGAAGCCTAAATAAGCATACCAACAGTGGTGCGCACCAAACAGGATTGTATGAAAACTCACACAAACACATAGCAAACTACATTTAGATTCTTATTTTATGTTTAACAACCTATTAGCATTACAAAACAACATTAATAAGCATACCAAGAGTGGTGTGCACCAAACAGGATTGTATGAAAACTCACACAAACACATAGCAAACTACATTTACATTCTTATTTATGTTTAACAACCTATAAGCATTACAAAACAACATTAATAAGCATACCAACAGTGGTGCGCACCAAACAGGATTGTATGAAAACTCACACAAACACATAGCAAACTACATTTAGATTCTTATTTTATGTTTAACAACCTATAAGCCTTAGAAAGAAGCCTAAATAAGCATACCAACAGTGGTGCGCACCAAACAGGATTGTATAAAAACTCACACAAACACATACCAAACTACATTTACATTCTTATTTTATGTTTAACAATCTATAAGCCTTAGAAAAAGGCCTAAATAAGCATACCAAAAGTGGTGGGCACCAAACGGGATTGTTGAAAAACAAAGAAATAATGTCATTTTTTAGTTCATACAAATACATTCAAATAAAATTACATTTTCATTTTTATTTTATATCAGATACTGCGTCAAGAACATCGGACCAGGAGTTTCAACTGAGGACCAGACCAGCGGACGAAGACTTTCAACAGAGGACCAGACGATTGGACGAGGACTTTCAACACAGGACCAGACCATCAGACGAAGGCTTTCAACACAGGACCAACAAAGATTCTGCTTCAAATCAAACTTCAACCAAGGTACAGTATAACAAGTAAAAAAAGAGAAAAATTAATTAATATTCTTCTTTAATGTTTAACCACCTATAAGCCTTAGAAAAAAGCCTACAGAAGCATACCAAAATTGCGGCGCACCAAAAAGGATTGTAGAAAAACACAGAAATAATGCAATTTTTTCATTAATACAAAGACATTCAAATAACATAACATTTTCATTTTTATTTTATAACAGATACTGCGTCAAGAACATCGGAACAGGAGTTGGAACTGAGGACCACACCAGAGGACGAGGACTTTCAACAGAGGACTACACCATCGGACAAGGACTTTCAACACAGGACCAGACCATCGGACGAAGGCTTTCAACACAGGACCAACAAAGAATTTTGCTTGAAATCAAACTTCAACCAAGGTACAGTATAAAAAATAATATCTATCATCTATCTCTTATTTGTCTTTTAGGGCCAATAATCTTTAACAGTAAATACAAACTTCAATGTAACCTTAAAAAATAAATTGGCATAGTCCAAAAAAGTCTAAAAACATAGAATCTATACAATTTGTCATTGTAACATTCCAGTCCTAAACCCTAATTTAATTGCCATTTGAAAAATTGAATAGTGCTGTAAATAAGGACATAACATCTTATCGAAAATACCTTTTTAGTTACTGAAACACTTGCTTTTGGATACATGTTTAATAAATAAAAATTTCTTTAAATAATTATCTGATGGCCTTATTTAGACTTTTATTCAATTGACCGCATTGAAATTGATTAAGTATAAAATGTTAACACACTATTGATAACTATTTGTCATGAAAAACAACTTAACATCTCAAAATAAACTAATGATACATTATTTTATTTTTACAGATTAACATGGCTGATAAAGAGAGTAAACAAGAAAAGAAAAGACGCCAAGCTAGAGAACGACGACAGAGAGCAGACAGCCAGCAGACACCGGAGAAGAAGGAAATTCGACGAGAAAAAGAACGCAAAAGAATTGCAAGCAAAAGACTGTCACTTGCAGAAATTAAAGATATGTCAAAAAAAGCAACAAAGAAAATAAAGCATTTACAATCTGTTGCTCAAACATCAGATGACATTTTACCAGAAAAAATACAAGAGATACCAAAAAAACCAACAAAGAAAACAAAGCATTTAGAACCGTTTCATGAAACATTACATGACATTTTACCTCAAACAATACAACATATACCAAGAAAAGCAACGAAAAAAACAAAACATTTAGAACCTGTTGTTGAAACATTATATGACATTTCACCTGATGAATATGAAAGTCAAAATCCTATATGCTTTGCAAATTGTCCTCTACTCAAGTCTTTAGCAGTAGAGGGTCATAGTTGTGGGGACATGACTACTCAATGTCAGTTTTGTGAGGCTTATTATTTTAAACAGGAGAGACCCAGAGATGGACAATTTATTAGTTGTTGTCAAAAAGGCAAGTTCAAACTTCCAGAAAGGAAAGAATTTCCAATTTATTTACAAAATATTATGACTGAACCTACTTTTCCAAACTACAAAAATTTTAAGACAAACATAAGATCCTACAATAGTGCCATATCCTTTGCATCCATGGGGGCAACATTAGCTGCTAATGTACCAGGACATGGTCCTTACTGTTTTAAAGTCCAAGGACAAATTTATCATCGCACTTCCCATTTACATCCAGAGGAAGGAAATAAAAGAAAATTCGCTCAACTATATGTCCTAGATACAATGGAAGCTGTTGACCAACGTATGCAGATGGAAGAAAATAAAAAATGCTTACCCACTGTTTTCATAGAGCTAAATAACATTATGGACAACAATCCCTACAGTAAAGCTTATAAAAAATTGGCAGAAGTAGAAAATAAACAACTACTTCATGCACAAACACATCAATTACCAATGCCGAAGGTTAATATGGTGCTTAAAAGAGACAGACATACTGATAAACGTCGTTATAACTTGCCAACAACAAATGAGGTTGCAATGGTGTTTCAGAATGATGAAGGAGAACCACCATTTCAAAGAGACATTCGAATATATCCTAGAAATGAGGACCAACCGTTTATTAATATGAGTATCTTAAGTCCAAATTTAGATCCAATGACATATCCCATCTTTTTCCCACACGGAGAAGCAGGTTGGCAACCAAAATTAACTCTTCCCAGTTACCCAAATGCTAAAGCCAGAATCCGAAATAATGTTTCTATGCTTGAATTTAAAGTAGCTCAAATTGCCATTCGCAATGTATTTAATCCAATTTTATGTGGTGGGAAACTAACACAACAATGGATTATTGATTCATATTTGCAAGTTGAGGCAAATAATTTAAACTTTATCAAATATCAACAAGATAAACTCTGTGTAGAACAATATTCTGGACTCATGGACTATGTTGCTGACGTGGCTACAAGCAGAGACATGACAGCTGGCAAAGCCATCATTTTACCATCTTCCTTTCAAGGATCTCCTCGGAATATGAGAGAAAGATACAATGATGCTATGGCTATTGTGACAAAATTTGGCAAACCCGATCTATTTGTGACATTTACATGTAATCCACAATGGCCAGAAATTACACTAAATCTACTTCTTGGACAAACTGCTTCAGATCGACCAGATTTAGTAGCCAGAGTTTTTAAGATTAAATTAAATGAATTAATACGTGACTTCACTATAAATCAGTTATTTGGCAAATGTCTTGCTTATGTATATACCATTGAATTTCAAAAAAGAGGCCTTCCACATGCACATCTTCTAATAATACTTCAAGACAAAGATAAATTAGATACTTCAGACAAAGTGGATGCAGTCATTGTTGCTGAACTACCAGATCCAGAACTATATGGTAGACTATATGAGATTGTTACTCATCGCATGATTCATGGACCCTGTGGTAACCTTAATCCACAATCACCATGTATGGAAAATAAAAAATGTTCCAAAGAATTTCCAAAAGATTATAGAGACAAAACCTATGCCAATTGTGATGGATATCCACTTTATAAAAGAAGAGAAGGAGATAGTGCCATTATTCGTGGAAAAAAAGTGGACAATAGATATGTAGTACCCTACAATCCACATTTACTCATGAAGTACAACGCCCACATCAACGTAGAAGCCTGCACTTCCATCAAATCCATTAAATATGTCTACAAATATATTTACAAAGGTTACGATGCAGCTTCTGTAGTCGTCAAAAGTGCAGACAACCCTGAAAGTAGTGAGTTAGTACATGATGAACTTGCATCTCATGTAGATGCTCGCTATGTCAGTGCGCCAGAAGCTATGTGGCGGCTTTTAAAATTTGAAATGCATGCAGTATATAGGTTAGCAGTACATTTGCCACAACGACATTTAGTCTATTTCCATGCTGGAAATGAAATGAATGCATTGGCCCAAAGTGAAGATCGTCACACTACACTAACTGCATGGTTTGCATTAAATTCCACTGATGCTGAAGCAACACAATACTTATATATTGAAATTCCATATCACTATGTTTTTGTGAATGGATTATGGAGACCAAGAAAAACCAGAGGCAATAAAATTATTCCAAGAATTTACACAGTCAGTCCAAGAGATGTGGAACGTTTTTGCTTACGGATATTACTTTTAAATGTTCCTGGAGCACAAAGTTTTGAACACTTAAGAACTGTTAATGACATTGTATATGAATCCTTCCATTTAGCTGCAAGACATAGAAACTTACTCGCTGATGATACAGAGTGGGAAAGATGTTTAGAAGAAGCAGCACAATGTCAAATGCCACGACAGATGAGAGAACAATTTGCTTTTATTTGTATCTTCTCAAATGCTCCAAATGCATTAGCTTTGTGGGAGACTTTTAAAAGTAATATGGCTGAAGACTTTATGCGACGATACAATGAACCCATTGCACACTTAAAAGCGTTAATGGAAATCCAAGAAGTCTTTTTAACTCATGGATTAAGTTGTGCAAGTTTTAATTTGCCTGATCCAGGTCTTATAGATGACATTAACTTTGAAGACTATGACATTCAACTACAAGCAGAAAGAACAGAAGAAAGACTTGCAACTTTAAATACACTACAATTGCAAGCATTTCATGCCATTAAAAATGCTATAGATGATGACATGGTGACAGAGCGTTATTTCTATCTTGATGGACCTGGCGGATCAGGAAAAACATATTTGTACAATTTATTAATGAGTTCAGTACGAGCACAAGGAAAAATAGCAATGGCGTTTGCCACTACTGGAATTGCTGCACTTTTATTAGAAGGTGGAAGAACTGTTCATAGTGGATTTAAACTGCCAGTGCCTATTTTAGAAAATTCTGTGTCAGATATTCGCATGACATCCTTACAAGCAAAGAAATTGAAGAAATGTAAATTAATTATAATAGATGAGGCCACAATGATGTCATGCTATGCCCTCCAATGTATTGACCGTTTGCTTCGTGAAGTCATGGAGAATATTTTTCCATTTGGTGGAAAGGTAATGTTGTTGGGTGGCGATTTCAGACAAACATTACCTGTCGTTGTACATGGAAATCGAACTGACATTATCGAAACATGTATAAAGTCAAGTACAGTATGGAAACATTTTACCCATCTTCAACTGCAACAAAATATGAGATCAGAAGGCCAAACTGATTTCAATGATTGGCTTATTAAAATTGGAGAAGGCAGAACAGAAAAAATACTACATTTACCTGATGACACTGTAGAGATCCCACCTCATATGATTTGTCAACAAGATATTATATCGGCTATATTTGAAGGGAGCATAAATAACGAAGAATATTCCGAGCTTGCCAACCAAGTCATACTGACGTGTAAAAATAAAGATGCATTAATCCTCAATAATGAAATCTTAAAAAAAATGTATGCACCACAAAGAAATTATCACAGTGCTGATTCTGTACTTGCTGATGACAATGAAAGTCAGGCTAACTTTTCGACTGAATTCATAAACTCTTTAACTCCTTCTGGAATGCCACCACATATTTTGCAGCTAAAGAAAGGTGCAATTATCATGTTACTGCGAAATATGAACCCCAAAAAAGGCCTATGCAATGGCACAAGATTAATTGTTCAACAATTAAAGGACCATTTTATAGATGCTGAAATTTTAACTGGGACCCATAAAGGAGAGAGAGTTTTCATACCAAGAATAGATTTAGCACCAAGTGAAAGTAGTCTCCCTTTTATACTTCAAAGAAGACAATTTCCCATTATTATGGCATTTGCCATGACCATTAATAAATCACAAGGTCAAACTTTCAAATCTGTGGGTATTTTCTTGGAAGAACCAGTTTTTGCACATGGTCAATTGTACGTTGCGTTGTCACGGTGCAAAAATCCACAGGCTATTAAAGTTTACATTAAAAACAATGAAAGTCAAGGTGATTTATTAGAAGATGGACGTATTTTTACTAAAAACATTGTCTACTATGAAGTACTATAACTTTGAAGGATACAAATTAAAGATGCCAAGATTTTTTTAAAGCATTGCAAAATACATAACAATTGGTTGTTTAATTCAGTCATAATTAATGGAAGTCATGTTTATGAATGATTTGCCTCACAAAATACTTGCCTTGCATTGTTAGTAAAAATTATGTTAAAATGTTAAGTCACTATGTTAATGTTTCTAATGTTACAAGTTCAAAAAATATATTTTCAAGTTATTTCATTTAACAGATTACAAAGTGGATGTTAAGAGGTCAAGCACCTTTTAAGTCACAATGTAAATATTGTCTGTTATCTTAAGATTACTACCTACATTAATGTTTATCGCCAGTTTATGTGCTCAGTAATAAATTACTTTAATTACGTACGTTTTAAGAAGAGTTTTACTGTATGCCTTCCTCTACATTCAATGTATATTCAAGTTAACAATTATTGTGATAGAAATTGAATTTTAATACTGATTAATTTAAATGTCAATTGTTTTTATATTCAAATGTTAATACTTTTAATAAAAAATTAGGTTACAAAATGTATTCACTATGTTCCTGTTTATAATGTTCAAAATTATACCAATGTTTTGTCAACTTCTAAACTTACATAAAAAATAAAGTTCAAGTTTAAAAATATATACTTTGATGGTTATTGCTTACATATAGTTTAAACTTCATGTTAAAATTCGTGACGTTTAAAGAAGGGTTTTTACTTTTTGCTTTCCTATTCATTCAATGTATATTAAAGTTAACAATTCTTCAGATACTAATTACATTTTAAAAAAACATTACATCAACATTTTACAAAAATACACGTTCATATTAAAATACTTACAAGGGTCAAAAATATATGTTAATAACTAAACAACTTGACAAACATATACATCACATTGCCGTCATTTTTTGACGGGCAAGTCGCTAGTGTAAATATAATTAGTTGTGTGTGCTGTATGATAATATCTATTACATCATTGGTCTATTAAGTACTTATTCCTGCTAGGGGGTCGATCATATGAACAGCTAACAGAAAAGTACCCCTATCATGTTGTAAGTGGGCCCTGCCAAGGTGTATGGATGTTTATACCTTCTAACAGTGACATCATCTTTACATATTATAGTGTAACCTCCACCTAAACAAGATGAAGGAGCATAACAGATAGGGAGAATATGAGGGGGAGCAAGCAGTCCCAATACTGAGCACCAAAAATGGCAAAATAAAATCAATTAAGACCAAAGTATTTGCTATATTTCACTAAAGTCTTAATAAAAAAGTATTGAAAAGATTAATTTTGGTTCAATTTTTTTTCAGAGTTCGCTGGTGCTTTAACTCTTGAGTAAACAACATTATGATACTGGTCATTAGACTAACCATTGTACTTTATTATTGACTTCTGTTTTCTTTTTCTTTTGTTATTACATAAAGTTTAAGGTGTACAGGGGTATTATTCATACAGAGAAGCCAGTCGCACCCATCATCCACTAATAAATAATACTGCTTTTATAAATCTTTTAACAGGAATTTGGAGGTCAAGACATGAAAATGGCAGCAAGCAGGGGAGTAAGCTGGAAGTATGAGAAATTGTTATTCTGCTGGTCTATTAGAAGTAAGTGAAATGTAAATTGTATATGCAAATTACATAGTGGAGGGTAAAGTTAATTAAGTAAATCTAGTTAATATACTTATATATAAAAAAAAATGTTTGCTTAAAGAGTCCCTTTAATTTGTTGTTGTTGTTTAGTCATTCAGTCACGTCCGACTCTATGGATCACAGCACGCCAGGTGCATCTCTCAATCACTGCCCCTCTGAGCTCCATCAAGTTCATGTTCTTTGCTTCAGTGGCCTCATCTATCCATCTCCGCCTTTGTCGTCCCCTTCTTCTTGTACCTTCAATCTTTACCAGCATATTTTCTAGGAAATCCTGCCACCTCATGATATGGCTAAAATATTTGAGCTTCAGCCTCATGATCATACCTTCTAGTGAACAGTTAGTCTTGATTTCCTGAAGTATTGATTTATTGGATCTTCTTGCAGCCAAAGGGACTCTAAGCAGTCTTCTCTAACACCACAATTCAAAGGCGTCAATTCTATGGCACTCAGACTTCTTTATGGTCCAGCTCTCACATCCGTATGTTACTACTGGGAATACCATAGTTTGAACTATGTGGACCTTTGTTGATAGTTTAATATCTTTACTTTTTACTAGCTTGTCCAAGCTTGCCATAGCTTTCCTCCCCAGAAGCAAACATCTTTTAATTTCATGATTACAGTCACCATCTGCAGAGATCTTGGATGCAAGGAAAATAAAATCTGTCACTGCCTCTACTTCTTCCCCGTTTATTTGCCAGGAACAGAGATTGCTGTTTGCCATGATCTTCGTCTTTTTAACGTTGAGCAGCAAATCTATCATATCCAAATGGAAAGAACATGGCACAACAGCAAACCTGCCAAGAGACGGCTGCCCACCAAAACTCATGGACCGGACAAGGAGGGCATTAATCAGAGAGGCAGCACAGAGACCTAAGGTAACCCTGGAGGAGCTGCAGAGTTCCACAGCAGAGACTGGAGTATCTGTACATAGGACGACAATAAGCCGTACGCTCCATAGAGTTTTTTGAGCTTGCGAAAAGGCATGTGGGAGACTCCTAAAATGTATGGAGGAAGGTGCTCTGGTCTGATGAGACTAAAATTTAACTTTCCATCCATCAAAGAAAATGCTATGTCTGGGGCAAACCCAACACATCCCATCACCCAAAGAACACAATACCCAGATGTTTTTCAGCAGTCAGGACAAGGAAACTGGTCAGAGTTGAGGGAAAGATTGATGGTGCTAATGGATAATCTTGAACAAAACCTGTACCACTCTGTGTGTGTGATTTGAGGGTAGGAGGTTCACCTTCCAGCAGGACAATGACCCCAAACACACTGCTAAAGCAACACTTGAGTGGTTTAAGGGGAAACATGTAAATGTGTCAAAGCCCAGACCTCAATCCAATAGAAAATCTGTGGTCATACTTAAAGATTGCTGTTCATAGAGCAAACCATCCAACTTGAAGGAGCTGGAGCAGTTTTGCAAGGAGTAATGGGAAAAAATCCCAGTGGTAAGATGTGGCAAGCTCATAGAGACTTATCCAAAGTGACTTGGAGATGTGATTGCTGCAAAAGGTGGCTCTACAAAGTATTGACTTTAGGGGGTGAATAGTTATGCACATTGAGTTTTTCTATTATTTTGACCTATTTGTTGATTTCTTCACAATAATAAAAAAAACATCTTCAAAGTTGTGGGCATGTTCTGTAATTTAATGATGCAAGTCCCCAAACAATTCATGTTCATTCCAGGTTGTGAGGCAACAAAACACGAAAAATGCCAAGGATGGTGAATACTTTTGCAAGGCACTGTATGATGTGTTGTATGTAGTGATGTCGCAAACATCAAATTTTTGGTTCGCAAACAGCGGACGCGAACTTCCATCAAATGTTCGCGAACGGGCGAACCCGGCGAACCGCCATAGACTTCAATGGGCAGGCGAATTTCAAAACCCACAGGGACTCTTTCTGGCCACAATAGTGATGGGAAAGTTGTTTCAAGGGGACTAACACCTGGACTGTGGCATGCCGGAGGGGGATCCATGGCAAAACTCCCACGGAAAATTACATAGTTGATGCAGAGTCTGGTTTTAAGCCATAAAGGGCATAAATCACCTAACGTTCCTAAATTGTTTGGAATAACATGCTTTAAAACATCAGGTATGATGTTGTATCGATCAGGTAGTGTAAGGGTTATACCCGCTTCACAGTAACAGACCAATATCCCCGTTTAATGCACCGCAAACAACCGCAAACAGTCCCTTTGCACAACCGCAAACTCCCCATTTGCACAAGGTTGGATACCAAGCTAGCCATGTCCCGTTCCTTGTCCTCACTGATGTCATTGAAGGTCTCTTCCTCCACCCAGCCACCAAGGGTCCCCAAAAGGTGACAACAAGCCTCCTGGGACGCCTGCTGTGTTTGGTCTTCCACCTCCTCAAAGCCACCTTCCTCCTCTGACTCCTCTTCTTCAGACTCCTCTCTCTGCGTTGCCTCTGTCTGCGTTATTATAAGGTGTGTACTGTTATGTAGTACTATTCCTATCGGTTTAATCCCTGTTACGTCCACTATTAGGGGACGTGTATATGGCATGGATTTTTGGAAGCGGGAGATGGAAAAAGATGCTTGGCCGGTCCTCCCACTTCAAATTTGGGGCACTGCGCATGCAATCTAAGGTGCCACCAGATATGAGTGTCACTGTGCACTGGCAAAAGTTGGCAGAGTAGGCGCTGTAGGCCTCACACACACGCCTGCAGGCAGGCAACTGATATTCAATCGATTACATTAAAAAAAAGTGTTGTTTTATGTCACTGTACACTACGGTTGCACCAGATATGATGTATCACTGTGCACTGGCAAAAGTTGGCAGAGTAGATGCAATAGGCTTCACACACACGCCTGTAGGCAGGCAATTGCTATTCAATTTATTACAGTCAAAAAAGTGTTGTTTTATTTCACTGAGCACAATATAGGCTGTGAGCCTGACACAGGCAGGCAACTGAAATTAGATTACAGGAAAAAAATGGTTGTTTTCAATGTATGGTACACCACCAGGTATGAGTAGTGAAAATAAGCACAATATAAGCTGTTAGGTGTTAGCAGGCACACACACACACTGGCAGGCAGGCATATGCAATTAGATTACACAGACAAAAATTATAAAATAAAATAAACTATGTTCTAGCCCTAAAAAGGGCTTTTTGGGTTGCTGTCCTTGCAGCAGATATCAGATGAGTCCTTCAGGTCTGTAGTGGAAGCTAAATACACAGCCTGGCTATCTATTTCCCTATTAAATCTCCAGCAGCTATACTATCTGTCCTCTCACAACGAATGCAGCTTCAGAATGATTCTAAAATGTATGCTGTCCTTCAGATGGAAGGCCCCGGAAGGGAGTGTATGCTGCTGATTGGCTGAAAAGTGTCTGCTGACTGAGAGGTTCAGGGTCAAAGTTTCCTCAGTGATAAAGTATAGGGGGAGACCGAAAAGCGCATGTGTTCGCCGTCCGCTGCGAACGCGAACATGCCAAAATCGCTGCGAATAGTCCGTGGGCGACCTGTTCGCGACATCTCTTTGTAGAACATGTCTTTGTAGAACTTGACAACTTCAGCCTCTTCGGCATCCGTGGTTGGAGCATAGACTCGGATCACTGTGATATTAAATTGCTTGCCTTGAATTTGAATTGAAATCATTCTGTCATTTATTTGATTGTAGCCAAAGACTGCTTTGGCCCCTCTTTGATTGACTAGGATGGCTACTCCATTTCTTCAGCGGGATTCTTGACCACAGTAGAAGATCTGGTAGTTGGCTGATGTGAAATTCCAGTCACCAATTCCCAGGATATCAATGTTTAACCTTGTCATTTCATTCTTTTTTTTTTTTTCTTTTAAAATCTTTTTATTGACACATAAGCAGTGCTCAATAATACAATATTGTTGGACTCGCAGGTCCAACACAATTTTGCATAAACAGGATTTTTTAACATCGTTTTAGATATCTTGTACAACTTTGTTGTCAATAATGATTATCCTGTCCTGACAATTTTGGGTGTCTGCTTTATGTGTCCACCATAACCTTTTTCCGTTTTCTCAACTTTGCAGGAAACGCCTGCTAGCTATTCCTTCCCTAGCAATTGACTTCTCAATACTAAACTTGTCAAATTCTTACATGTCAGCTAACTTGTTGTCTTTCCATGTAGATATATATAGATGTTCAATTTTGCATAGCTCGAGAATTACATTATTCACCTAGTATATGGGAAGTATAACATCGAACAAACAATGAATAAACAAGTCAATGAACTTATTACCTGTATCTTCCTTGCTTTTTTTTCTTTTTTCCTCTTTCTTCCTGTCTATCTTCTTCAGTTTACTCAATTCGCCAGTAGTTGTCAACGCCCAAGACACCCGTCACCCCGGCCTGGAGTCTCCGCCTCATCCAATTACGCCTTCCCTTCCTAGTGTACTAATTTCCACTCTAAATCAAGTTTTTGTTAAATTAAAATAGCTTTGTCCGACTCCACCCATCTGTCCCAAATTTGACTAAAAGTGGAGAGGGAGTTGTTTATTGAATGCGTCATTTTTTCATAAATCATGATGTGGTTTAATTTTTTTATAACCTCTTGGCCGTCTAAATGGGGTGATTTCCAATTCTTTGCAATGTGGCTTTTGGTTGCCAGCATGACCATTTGTATCCACTTGTTATGGTTCTTATTAACGTTCTGTACTGGTATTCCCAGTAAGCATGTCTCCCTAGAGGGGTGTATTTCCCTGTCTAATACCTCAGAGATCATTGCAGTTACCCTTCGCCACAGGGCCTGTACTTTTGGGCAGTCCCACCAGATGTGGCCAAAGGTTCCTCTATCTGAGCAATTCCTAAAGCACTCAGGAGGGGAAAGCGGATTTATCTTATTTAGCCTGTCAGGTGTCATGTATACCCTGTGTAGTACTTTAGTTGCTGTTTCTAAATAGCTAAAGAAGAGGGAGCCTTTAGTCAGTGCCTTGTGTATTTTTCCCCATCTCAGGGTGTCCCATTCTACTCCCATTTCCTGTTCCCATTGTAGGACATGTTTAGGCTTTTGGTCTTTAAATGGCTTGTTGGCAAGCGAGTAAAGGGTACCAATTATGCCTCTGGCTAGGGGATTCTGCACACATACTTTCGCAAACCAGGTGTCCTGTGGGGGACCCGAGGATTTGACCAGTTCTTGGACCCTGTGGCATATCTTGTTATAGTCATTTCATTCTTGACTACATCTAGTTTGCCTTGGTTCATAGGTTTAGCATTACAGGTTCCTATTCTGAATTGGTCTTTGCCGCTTTTCATTCCCTCTTGACACATCTGCAGTTGGTTGTCCTCTCTGCTTTGGCCCAACCACTTCATTAGGTCTGGTGTTACTTGTACTTTCTCTCTGCTCTTCCTCAGTAATGTGGTAGGCACCTTATGACCTGAGGGACTCCTCTTCCGGTGCCATATAGTTATGTCTCTGGTTGAGCCTGTCAAAGTTTTCTTAGCAAAGATACTGGAGTCAGTTCCTTCTCCAGTGGACCGTGATTTGTATGACCTCTCTGCCATGACCTGCCCATCTTGGCTGACCCTACATGGTATAGCTCAACAGCTTCATCAAAGTAAACAAGCCCCTTCACTACCACAAGGTAGCGATCTAGAATTACTGTATCTCAAAATATGTAGCAGTTCAAATAGAGAATAATAACATTAATCTAAAAAAGTTTATGTAAAACTTGAAAATAAGTTAATCAAAATAAAAATTCTGTGGTTTGCTGTTTCTCCTGTTCAGGGTAGAATTGCCTGGTATTTCGGGGCTGGATCACTCTAGTAAGTGAGACCTGATTGATATACTACAGCATATTTCACCCTGTGAAGGACACAAGTGAGCTAAAAGAGGTGGCTCTCAGAGTGGCTTATCATGGCCATAGAACTAACCTATTAAAGTTGATTCGTTCTCTGATGAGCACCTCTGACTTAGTTGTTTTAAAATAAATATTAAGGCTAATATTATAAGAAAATGAAAAACTGTTTTGAAACTATTATATGTATGAAATTCTTTTTTACCTTTTTAATCTAATATAACACATGCTGCTTATATCAGACACACACTTTACATTGAGTCATTCTATGCACATACAGATTTATTTTATTTAAAAAATATCTTGTTCTCCACCCGCCCAGAGCTGCTTACATATGCACAGGGTAGCTACCAATAGTAACACTGCATGTGGGTACAGCTTATAACTCTTTACTAACTTTCAAGCAAACAGCAGCACAATGCAGATATCTATAGAGCAATGTCTGGGCTCATTCTTGCTTCCTTGTGCAAGGGATTACACATTCCATGATTCCTTCCTGTACAAACTGCCATCACTGATTAATACAACATATTTGCTACCTGTGATTGGCCAAAAGAAATTATGCATTTTAAGCTAATTTTAGAAGGGATTTCTAGGAGGTTTAACTCAGAAAATCAACTGCTTGCAAACTTTAGGGTAAATGTAATAATGTTTATTTTGGTATTTTTTCATATGCTATCGATTCTCCTCTATCAGATGCAGTCATAATCCATGAAACTTAAATATGCCTTAAAGGTCCACTGTAATGGTCAACCTCTCGCAACTTTTAAATAGTGATTAGTATAAACAACTTTTCATTAGTTTGTAAAAAACCTGTGTTGATCCTTTGTGATAAAACTTACACAAAAATGTCTGGTTTTCCCATCAACTTTTGGCTAGATCTCCTCTTATCTTTTAAAAACCACTTAGAAATGTGGCAAAGTGTACCAGATACTTCACTGCAGCTGGCTCAGTGCTGCACAATCATTGCAAATTACACTCTGCATATTATTAAGCTGATGGGAAAACAGCTGTTTAAATGTTAGTTTTTTTACAAAAGCATTTATATCATGTTGTTAAGTCATTCAGTCGTGTTTCACTCTGCGTGACCCTATGAACCACAGCAAACCAGGCACATCTATTGCTATGTCCTGGTTGCTCTTATCCATAAAGGTGTTCTTGGCAAAGGTTGCCAAGACCGCGTTTTGTTTGAACTCTGCTATGACCTGCAGATCTTGGGTGACCCTACATAGTATAGCTCACAGTTTTATTGAAATACACAAGCCCCTTCACCATGACAAGGTAGCGATCCAGAAGGGGATTTATATCATGCTTGCCTCTTATTGCATCCAGTAGATTACATGTGTATAAAACAATCCTGGACCCTAGATCCTAAACTTCTATGTACATAACAGGACATCACAACTGAGTCATTTAATTACTTTGTGCTGAGCAAGGCTGATACAGATTTATAACACACACAAAAACAAATCCTATTACATTTTATGGAACGTGTTTTATTGACTTTTTTGCACCATCTTCTCCATGTTTTGCAGAAGCTTTAATAAATATACCTTCTTGCACTAAATAATTCAGCATACCCTCGCTGCATCTTGCATGTTTTCCCCAAGATATTCATCACTGTAAACTTGAATCATGTGTTGTGTGGACACCACTGGTAAATTTGCCTGATTGCTTAACCGAATGGCTTATCAGTTTTCTTTCCTTCTGGCAACACTTTCTAAGTGGTTTGTTTTTTCACTGTGATCTACATCCAGTCTTCTGAATGTGTAGGCAGAAGTAAAGATTTATAGAGGTGTCAGCACAGTGCGAGCCTTGGAAAAACTAACAAAAGTGCTCTTGAGATGCTTCACAGTAAGGCAGTAAATTACTAATTAACTATTTGTTTTAAGTAGAAAACACATTTAACTTCAAGATAACTTTAAAAAGGGATAGGATATCTTTTTTTTTTTTTTTAAATGGTATTCATGGTTACCCTGCATTATTGGAGAAGGAATTTTGATCCAGGGATAAATTCATCGCCAGTATCTGGGGTCAGTAAAGAATTTTATTTCTTTCCCCTTTGAGACAATTGGCAAAGTTTCACTGTTTTTTTTCTTCTGTTTGCCTTCCTCGGGATCAATTAACAATTAATCTGCATATTACAGACTAGGGAAGATCTAAAAATGTTGAACTTGATGGACTAAAAGTCTTTTTTCAACCTTGATTACTATATAAATATGTAAAATTGTGTAATGTCAACCCACATTTCATCTGTGATAGTTGTATTTATTTTGACATTTCCATCTAGCACTTATAATGCAAATAAATAATAGAAGTGATTATACCAGCTGTTTGATACAGAAAAGACCCAATTTGTGGGTAGTATCTTACATTCCCAGTTATTTACTGGAAATATTGATCCATACGCATTGCACTTCTTACAGTGAAGGATATAGGGCTCTATTCCATTGCTTACAAAAGAACTCCCATAAGGATGACTCGTAGCTATGGGAGTTTTGAAAAGCTAATTTGTGGAGCTATTTTACGGCCCCCACAAAACAAGAATCCCGTAAAACTCACTGACTCGCTCTCTCTTCCAGCGCATGCTCGCAGCCTGGCTTAATTATACCAGTAGGAGACTCTGGTCTGAATCTTAGTAGTCTCCATAGTAATAGAAGGGGTTACGTAATAATTACTGCATGGAGTTTATGACCCACTACCCATTATGACTTGCCATAACTGCAAAAAGCGGAAGAAAGATTTACATGTACCAAAGACCACTCTCAAGTGGTTTTCAAACCCTTGCTGAGTCCCCCAGAAACATCTAAAGTGACAGTAAAGCACAAAAAGCACTACAAAATTATGCAATTTAAACATTATTTGACACTTCTTATTCTTGATTATTTGATTATATTTTCAGCCTGTTTGCCACTATGACCTGCCAGGACCCCCATAAAAAATATTGTTATGAATGCATGGTTGTAATCTGTCATAAACGATTTGGGACTCCCTGCACCACACAAGTAACTCTGCCATTTGGAATGCTGCCACA
This sequence comes from Discoglossus pictus, assembly GCA_027410445.1. Lineage (NCBI taxonomy): Eukaryota > Metazoa > Chordata > Amphibia > Anura > Alytidae > Discoglossus > Discoglossus pictus. The sequence continues at coordinate 42,655,300 of CM050163.1, forward strand.
CTGGGTGCTAATGTCAGGGGCCATTAGAGCAGACCTAAAACGTGTTGTGAGTATGGACTTGATTGTTTTTGTGTGTAGTGTGGTGTGGGCCACAGTAATTCATTTTTGGGTTACTACATCATGTTAAATGCGTTACTACATCATGTTATATGCACTGTAATCATGTATCTGTGTTAGAAGGTGGCCCAATTATGCTAGAATTAGATAAAAACTACTGCAGTCTGCTTGTACTAATCAAGGGTGTGTGATTCATAGATCCTAAGAAAAGGGGTCTGATGGTGTCGGCCTCTTCAGAAATGATGCTGTCATCTGAATTGTCTGCTGGTGCTTAGATTTCCAAGAACCCAAACGGTCCCTGTTGTTAGTTAACCTGCAGTCTATAGTAGGTTGGCTCTTGCCTTGTATAGCCCCTTCCAGCTTGGATCGTCACAGTTGGTGAGAGATCTCAAGCATTTTTACCAGCACCCAGGATGGCTACTTACAAAGACAGAGAGAAAGACAGCCAGGTGACAGAGGCAAAGGACTGCAGAGGAATGGCCCTTCTAAAGCAATGGATGGCATTCCTGGGATTGTGGCAGGGCCATGAGCTGTCAGGCTGGCTGGAGGAACTGGTATGGAAAAAGATTGCCTTGGAGAAACAGTATAATGCCAGGATAGGGCCTGTTGGTGCCCATGGAGAGGATCTCCATTTTCGATTGGAGCTAATAGATGATCCTGAAAGTGGCATGGGGAGGCTAATTTGCTGAAACCCCTGATTCAGTAAGAGCTGCAGCTGGAGGCGGTGTATGTTGAATTGCTGGATGAAGCATCCATGGAGGGGTTTTGGCCATCAAGTTGGGAGGAACCCTGTCAAGCAGACAGGGATGAAGATGACTGGCTACTAGACCCCTACCAACCAGGTGGCATGTACACGAGTAATTATGCTCAAGGGGTCTGGTGAGAGGATATCATAATTTTTGCTATGACTGGGACAGATGAGGATGGTACCATACATTATGGGTACATCTCAAAAGCAGTGGAGTCTGATTCTCACATGGGAATAGCAGGCCAGCTGGAGGGCGTGGGCGGGTCCTGGAAGGATGGGGGTTCCTATGGATAACTACAGTCCAGGAACCAGCCATGGATCTAGGGGCGAACACAGAGAATAACCTTGGGACAATGTCAGGTCAAGAGAAAGGCATAAAGGGGAGCCACCATGCTCCTGGGTTCTTGAAAGAACCAAGTATGGTCTGTGCCCTGGGAATGGACTGTGAACCATTGAAGGAGCTCCAGCCAATAGCCAATGTCAGGGAGCCAGCCACAGTTCAAGGAACAGACTCAGCAATCAGCCCTGGGAGCATGGCAGACTAAGGGGCGCAGCCCTATCCAAGTGGTGGAGGCACCACTGCTAACAACAAGGCAGTGGGGAAGACAGGGAATACCTGTCAAATTGTTGGTCAAAGAGGAAGTCTGGATCAGAGCAGGAAGATCCTGATGGACAGAGACCAAGCCGATGAACTAGACTGGGGCAGCTCTCCATATTGTAGACCCCATCAAGCAGATCTGGAGCACAGGCCCCTGACCGTGGTCCCAGGAGAAGGAGAGTACCATGCCTACCCGTTGTTCCGGTTGAGGTGGAATACAGTCCACAGACCATGGTCCAAGGAGAGGGAGAAATAGAGTCCTATGTCCAGATCATTGTACCAGGTGTGCGGGGGTACCGTGCCCAGACTGCAGTGCATGGGAACATGGAGTACAGTGCTCATCTTTACCACTGCTTCTCCAGTCTCTGTCACTTGGCTTTTTCTGTTGTGTTTCCAGCCCTTTCCCACACCTAAAAAATAGAGTTGACTTACTTATATACATTAAAAAGGGGTAAAACAGTTTATTAAAACACATAGGAACTTAAATAAATGGGAGAACAAAAAGTTACTGGTAATTCAAGCAAGAAGTACCAAGGTAACACAACAAGTACCAAGGTTATTTGCTCGTCCAGACAAGTCGAGTTCCAAAATCGTTGAGTTTGGAGGATGATGAGTTCCATGGTACCACTGTACCAATAACAGACACATTTAACATCAATATAATCAGTACAATAAGCGTTTAGCCTCACAATGAGCGTCTCCAGACCATAGACAGTCCAAACAGGGAAACCATGGTTATCCCAGGGGTAGCCCGAGGCTGAAAGAAGATTGGACTAGACTCCTTTGCGGAAGAAAAAGAAGCAAGTACCACAGTACTTTATTACAGGTGTCTCCCACATAATTGCGGTCTTTGAAATTTTGTGGAAGCTATCCATAATGCAGGTGTTGCAGTTGAGGGTGTTGAGTATTATATTTCTCTTTTTTTTGTTTCAGCCTAATCTTAGAGTCCATATGTCCCAGCAGGCAGGGCCGGATCATCCATTAGGCGAGTTAGGCTCCTGCCTACTGGCACATCTCTGAGAGGGGCGCCTCATTATCCCCCCATCTTTCATCATACAGGGAGTGCAGAATTATTAGGCAAGTTGTATTTTTGAGGATTAATTTTATTATTGAACAACAACCATGTTCTCAATGAACCCCAAAAACTCATTAATATCAAAGCTGAATATTTTTGGAAGTAGTTTTTAGTTTGTTTTTAGTTTTAGCTATTTTAGGGGGATATCTGTGTGTGCAGGTGACTATTACTGTGCATAATTATTAGGCAACTTAACAAAAAACAAATATATACCCATTTCAATTATTTATTTTTACCAGTGAAACCAATATAACATCTCAACATTCACAAATATACATTTCTGACATTCAAAAATAAAACAAAAACAAATCAGTGACCAATATAGCCACCTTTCTTTGCAAGGACACTCAAAAGCCTGCCATCCATGGATTCTGTCAGTGTTTTGATCTGTTCACCATCAACATTGCGTGCAGCAGCAACCACAGCCTCCCAGACACTGTTCAGAGAGGTGTACTGTTTTCCCTCCTTGTAAATCTCACATTTGATGATGGACCACAGGTTCTCAATGGGGTTCAGATCAGGTGATCAAGGAGGCCATGTCATTAGATTTTCTTCTTTTATACCCTTTCTTGCCAGCCACGCTGTGGAGTACTTGGTTGCGTGTGATGGAGCATTGTCCTGCATGAAAATCATGTTTTTCTTGAAGGATGCAGACTTCTTCCTGTACCACTGCTTGAAGAAGGTGTCTTCCAGGAACTGGCAGTAGGACTGGGAGTTGAGCTTGACTCCATCCTCAACCCGAAAAGGCCCCACAAGCTCATCTTTGATGATACCAGCCCAAACCAGTACTCCACTTCCACCGTGCTGGCGTCTGAGTCGGACTGGAGCTCTCTGCCCTTTACCAATCCAGCCACGGGCCCATCCATCTGGCCCATCAAGACTCACTCTCATTTCATCAGTCCATAAAACCTTAGAAAAATCAGTCTTGAGATATTTCTTGGCCCAGTCTTGACGTTTCAGCTTGTGTGTCTTGTTCAGTGGTGGTCGTCTTTCAGCCTTTCTTACCTTGGCCATGTCTCTGAGTATTGCACACCTTGTGCTTTTGGGCACTCCAGTGATGTTGCAGCTCTGAAATATGGCCAAACTGGTGGCAAGTGGCAACGTGGCAGCTGCACGCTTGACTTTTCTCAGTTCATGGGCAGTTATTTTGCGCCTTGGTTTTTCCTCACGCTTCTTGCGACCCTGTTGACTATTTTGAATGAAACGCTTGATTGTTTGATGATCACGCTTCAGAAGCTTTGCAATTTTAAGAGTGCTGCATCCCTCTGCAATATATCTCACTATTTTTGACTTTTCTGAGCCTGTCAAGTCCTTCTTTTGACCCATTTTGCCAAAGGAAAGGAAGTTGCCTAATAATTATGCACACCTGATATAGGGTGTTGATGTCATTAGACCACACCCCTTCTCATTACAGAGATGCACACCACCTAATATGCTTAATTGGTAGTAGGCTTTCGAGCCTATACAGCTTGGAGTAAGACAACATGCATAAAGAGGATGATGTGGTCAAAATACTCATTTGCCTAATAATTCTGCACTCCCTGTAGATCACCCTCCAAACCCGTCCTGGGTGTGCTTCTCTGTGCAGTGCCTGCTTCCTGTAAAAACAGACAGCACTGCCGGAATTAACACTGAGCTGACAGCTCAGATTACTCGCAGGGAGCCATGATTCAGCCCACACCTCCATCCCTGCTGCAGCTCACCCCCTCCACCCGAGCACAAAGAGGAGTAGGGATGACCAGCCTGTGTGACTCTGAGAGGAGAGCCTTCCCTTGCGCAGAGATGGCTGTCAGCAAGGTTTGTCATGGTGGCAGCTTGACCCCAGCATGATCCATTTGGCTTTGTCAATAAACAGACAGACTACCGACTTTGCGAAAATACGGGCCACAGCTTTATTGAACCAACCAATTTATATAACCATAAATTAACATAATTAACATTCTTAAACAATTTCTTTAATTAACGTCCCGGAGGAGGAGCCCGGCCAGGTCAGTAACCTCACGCTCTGGGCCGTCGCCCAGAGCCCCCCAATGCTTTTCCAATGCACGCCCATGAGGCAGGGCAACGTCCACTTAAGCCAGTGGGCCGGGCAACTCACCTCCTGCCATACCAAACACATAACCTTTTAATTCCTATCAAACAATCATAACCCCTTTCTTACCCAACTTATACATATATATATATATATATATATATATATTACATATTATAATTGTCTAATTACGATTCGTCTTCAAGCTGTGTTGCGTAGTGCGTACGACTTAGCAATGAGCGCCGCAGCGAGGCGAGCCATTAAACCGCTGTGTTGCGTAGTGCGTACAACTTAGCGATGAGCGCCGCAGGCGCTCATCGCTCGGCGAGCCTCGCACAGCGAGGCGAGCCATTAAATTGTAGCACTTTGGCAATAAGCGCCGCAGGCGCTCATTGCAGGCGAGCCGTTATATCGTAGCACTTTGGCAATGAGCGCCGCAGTTAGACGAGTTACAAAGATCGAAAATCGGCTAAGCGAGAAAAAAATGGCCGCCGAAAAAAATGAAAACGTGGCTATACTACTACGAACTGCGTAAAACACAGCCACAAACGTATGTGTTTGAAAAACAACGAGATAAAGGATGCGGATTAACCGCCCAATGAGTAAAAAGACAGTAGCGAGTACATTTTACGAAACGCAATTACAGATTTACGCATTAACACAGATTTAACGCCTTTGTCTCGAGCAACATCGGATTTACCGCCTTAACCAACGCATTTGATGAAATATAAGTTGAAAGTTACAAAAATAAAAAGATCAACAAAAAAAAATGTGTATTTATTTTAAGAAAAAAAAAAAAGGGACAAATGTAGCTGAGTCATGTTGTGTGGCAAACAAATTTCACAACATTTAATTTTTATTGACCGTCATTTGACCGTTTTACCATATTTTCTGTTAAACTGTAGTACTTTAGCCGGCTTAGCGATGAGCGCCGCAGGCGATCATTGCCCGGCGAGCATCGAACAGCGAGGCGAGCCGTTAAAACGTAGTACTTTGGCTATGAGCGCCGCAGAAAAAATGGCGGACGAACAAAACGAAAACGAGGCTACAGCACTATAACCACGGAAAACACATACCGATAATCCGCTAAGACGCATACCACACATTACCCACTATTAAACGACGGACGGATCATCCGCTAAGACGCATACCACACATTATCCGCCATTTTAGGATAATGCGGAAGTAAACAGCTACGTTAACGGTTTCGGCTCGCGCACGCACACTATTACACTGCACATGTTCATCACGCTTACACAGCACCTCCACACCACTAATGCTGCAACAACATCAACACAGATTGCCAGCTCTTCAACACAATGCATAAAAATACGTATATTCATTTATTAATTTGAAATCTATATTTCAGTAGTACACACAAAACACCATTAGCTACCTTACAATTCCATATGTATATTAATAACTAAACAACTTTAAAAACATACACATCTCATTGCCGTCATTTTTTGACTGGCAATACCCTAGTATATATATATATATATATATATATACACACACAAAACTTTTCTTTTTTTTTAACTACCTCAAAATAAGGATGGGAGGGAGGGAATCTAGGCGATAGCCGGCGCAGAGTGAGGGAAAAGCCTGCGAAACGGGCGAAATCCCTCCCCATGACCTCTGGCAATCAGGAGCGCCCAGGCTCCGCCGGGTCATGCTGCGATGCGTCAGACCCGGCTTGCCTAGGCTGCCTCCGCATTGGCCAGGAGGCAGGAAAAGTTGAGCTGTGATGTATGTGTGCCTCTATGTGTGTATGTATGTGTGCCTCTATGTGTGTATGTATGTGTGTGTGTATGTGTGTGTCTCTATGTGTGTATGTATATGTGACTCTGTGTGTATGTATGTGTGTGTCTCCATGTGTGTGTGCCTCCATGTGTGTATGTATGTGTGTGCGTGTATGTATGTGTGTGCCTCTGTGTGTGCGCCTCTATGTATGTGTACCTCTATGTATGTGTGCCTCTATGTGCTCCTCTATATATGTGTGCTTCTATGTGTGTGTGTATGTGCTCCTCTATGTATGCGTGCCTCTGTGTGTATGTATGTGTGCCTCTGTGTGTGCCTCTGTGTGTGTGTGCCTCAATGTGTGTATGTATGTGTGCCTCTAGGTGCGCCTCTATGTGTGTATGTATGTGTGACTATGGGTGTATGTACCAGTGTGTGTATAAATGCGTAACTCTGTGTGAGTATATCCCTGTACCTCTATGTGTGTCTGTGTGCCTCGATATGTTTGTATGTCCCTATGTGTGTCTATGTGTGTACCTCTCTGTGTGTGTGTATCTGTATCTGTCTGTGTCTCTATGTGTTTTTGTGTATGTCTGTGTGGGCTTCTATGTGTTTGAATGTCTGTGTATACTTGTGTGTGTTTGTACCTCTGTGTGCGACTGTGTTTGTGTGTCTGTGCGCATGGGCGTAGCTACTGACGGTTCACACTGTGCAATGCTCTAGGGGCCCAACATAAAATGCCTTTAATAAACAAGTAATATGTCGGCGTTTGTATGAGTAGCTATGTTGTAAAAATGGCTGGTATAGGGAAACTAGCGACTTGCCCGTCAAAAAATGACGGCAATAAGATTGTAAGGCCGGTAATGGTGTTTGGTTGCAACATTAATTTTGTTGGTGTTCCGAGATCCTTGGGCGCTCATTGCGAGCCTCGCGCTGAGCGCCTTCGGTGCTCATCGCGTGGCTCGCAATGAGCGCCTTGGTTGTTTGTGTGCTATGAGCAGCGGTGTTTTTTTGTATGCTAATGAAATAATTAATAAATGAATAAAGGAATATACTTTACCTATTTTGCAGTAATATATGCAGGAAGCATTGTGTTAAAGAGCTGACAATCTGTGTTCATGGTGCTGCACCATACAATGTGTGTTTTCACTGTTGTGGAGCTGCTGTGTAAGTCAGCCATGTGTGCAGTGTGTAGTGTGTAGTGTAAATATGCTGCCTGCGTGATGAAAATCCGTTAGGGTAGCTGTGTACTTCCGCATTGTGTAAGTTAGTGTTGTAAAATGGCGCCTAATGTGTGTGGTACGCGGCTGTGGCTGATTTTGCGTCCTTGTTGTTGGATCTCCTACAGCTTTTTTTTAAAAATCCAACTATATATGTGATATCTGTGATTGACTCACACAGCAAGAGAGATATAGACACAAAGAAGAGGACAAAATGGGTGCATGCATACTTCTGCACACACTCACAGGGGCGCCTCCACTTTACTGCCTAGGGGCTCCTAAAAGGTAGATCCGGCCCTGCCAGCAGGATGCAAATTTGTAAAAATGTTTTATCTAGTTCTGCTGAAATCGTACTCATTGTGTATATCTATTACATTTTTCTCTTAACTTCTTCAAATAAGAAAATATTGGTTTTCCAATTTTTTGATATGACACCTCTGGAGGCTAACAAAGTCTGATTTGTAAGGAATTGTGATTCCTTTGGGAATTTTGGAATATGAAGTCCTAGTAATACTTCCTCTGTTTTTTTGGAATATAAAATCCCACCAGTTTTTCTAAGATCTATTAGAACATAAGCCATGTTTATATTTATTGAGGCTACGTTAAGCCATTTTCTTTGTGGCAAGTGGAATTTATCTCAGTTTGGGGAGGTTTGTTAGGATATCTTCTGCTATGGTTATATTTTGTCTGATCCACCAAGATAACTGAGAATTTTTCTCACTCATTGAGTGAGCCAAGATCCCCACTCTATTAAATGCATTATTTTATTGATTTGTTTCCACAAAATAAGGGAGTATAAGAATTTCCAGATTTATTTTGTGAATTAAGCTTAGACAGAGCACATGTTGTATAAATTTGTTCTGTACTTACTGTACTTCTGTTTGTAGTATGTTAGCCGGTGTTGCTAGACCACCTCTATTTTTTGAGACTATCATAGATACTATATATTATTTTTTTGTGGTTCCAAATAAAGCAGAAGATTGCTCCTTTGTAGTTTCAGTATATCTTTTTTTTTTTATTGCTGCCTACATTTTTCTGAAGAGATAAAACAGATTGGGGAGTGTGTTCATCTTTACTGCATACATTTTACCTAACCAGGAGATTTTGTGGGAAGACCAGTCATTTAGGTATTTAAATAATTGTTTTTAAGATGTTTGGGTAATTTGCACTATAGATTAAATTTGTTTGTTTGGTTTATAGATGCCGAAGTATTTTATTTAGTCTTGTGACCATTTGAAGGAGGAGTTCAGAGATTCACTTTTATCTGTGTTCACCTTAAAGGCAGAGATGGGAGGCTGGTTAGTGGCTTTGTGATTGTTATCAGGATGTCGTCATCAGATTCTTTGTCCACGATTTCCATTCCTTTGATGTTTGGGCAGTCTCTTATAGTTATAGCTAAAGCAGAGATATGGGGCAATCTTGTCTCATCCCTCTTGAGATCTTAAATGGCAAAATCTTTGTTAGGAAATGTATGCTTTTGGAACAGAATAGAGTATCCTAATGCTTTTTAAGAAATTATCACCTAGGCCAAATTTAAGCAAGGTTTCATACATATAGGCCCAACCTATCATATCAAAATCCTTCTCCGCGTCTCGCGATAACAGCATCAAAGGAATCTTTGTTTGGAAGCAATATCTGTGAGGTTAAAGGTCAATCTAGGATTGTTTGGGGCTTCTCTACCCGGAATGAGGCCAACTTTATTCAGTTGGATCATATATGGGAGTAAATGTGACAATCTATTTGCCAGAATTTTAAATATAATTTGATATCACTGTTTATTGATATAATGGTCCTGTAACTTTGGTATCGGGTACAGTCTTTACCCTCCTTATGTAAAACAATAATTTTAGCTTCTAGGAATTCTGCATTTATTGATTTATCTAGCATAAAATCATTAAATAAAGTTTTGAGATGGGGTAAGAAGATCCATACATTATTTATAATAATAATTTCTAAAGCTGTCTGGGCCAGGAGCTTTGTGAGGTTTGGCAAATTTTATTGCTGTTTTAATTTATTCAATTATGATAAGGACATTAAGAGAATCTAGTATTTCTTTGTCTATTTTATAAAATTTATTTATTTGTGCTTTATGGCCGGTGGAGCGAGATTGGAATTTTGGTATATAAATTAATCGTCTTTTATTTTTAACTTAGGGATGAAGGTGTCTGCTCTTTGTTGTTTACGTTTTTGTACTAGCATTGAGTGTGGCCTATTAGAAAAAGCAAAAATTTTTGATTGTGTGCGTTGCATTATTGTTATAATCTTCCTCCGCAGAGTCATGTTAAGATTGTTTTTATGTTTAAGAATCTCATCATTGACCTTAGGCGATATCTAAGAGGTGAAAGATTTTTGCAGATTTAAAATTTTTGCGTTAATCTCATTTGAGATAATTATTTATTTTTAGTGGTTGAGCTTAGTGGAATACAAAAGCCATTTAGGACCGCTTTGTGGGCAGCCAATACTCCCATCTGATCCTCTTCTAAACCAGAGGTGTACGTGGAGTAGTTTCTTTAGTTTTGTGTTGGTAGTTTTGTATTGTAACAGGATGTTTTAATGGTATTTCTGTAATGACACAATGCTTGTAACCCTGACCCCAGCAGGATCCATTCTGCGCATTCATACAATAACTGACACTGAGAAAGAACAGTATGGGTAAACCAACGGGCCAGAGCCATTTTATTAAACCAACATATATATGTACCAACATGGTATAACAAGTGGGAGGAGCCCGACCAGGGGCAGCAACCTCTTGACCCTGGGCGCGCACCCATGGGTCCACCTACTTTTGCGCTTCACCCACCCAAGAGGTAGGGGCAAGCCCCTTTTTAATTAGACCCCTTGCCCGGGCAACTCCCCATCCCGCCACTAAGCAGTGCAGAAAGCAAAACCTTACTGAACTGCGCTCCCCCACAAAAAAAACCAAGGCCCATTGCACACCCTCCTTGTATTCCAACATGAACATTAACATCGTGATTTCTGTCAAATGAACGCCATTGTGCAGAAACCATTCCTCCTCTGCATCACCCTCAAACTCAGGGTGGCGGATGACCAGGAATCCCATCTTGTTACAAAAACTGGCCAATAATTTATTGACCTTAACTCAAGCACCATTCAAACGGACAAAATCTCTGGCATTCCACCACACCCTCCTCCTTCCTATGTCTGACCAGATGACTACCACTCCCTCGAACCTCGTCTTCGACGAAGCTATCTCTCTTTTCTGACTAAACGTTTAATAGGCACTACTCCTAAATCGTTTCCCCCCAGCATGGATTATGATTACAGATGGGCTGCCAAAAGGACTGGCATGTGAATCCACCAACTCACTGACACCTTTCGATCTCAGCCCCCGAATGCCAGCCCATCGCACTAGTAGATACTCCTTTAGTAGGCCCAGTTGCAGGCCGGTAGGAGAGAACTGAAGCAAACTGCTCTGCCCAATATATGTACGAGTGACCCAGTATCCAGAGTTGCTTTCCAGCGCCTGTAACAAATATAACACAGTTAGCCGATAGCAGCTGAAGGTCTTAAATAACTCCGCCAATGCCTAGATTCCCACCTTCCAATTTTCCTGATCACCTCCTCCGCCAGCCCAACATTAGCTGCCACCGTGTCTGCCATCATGAGTTTCCAATTTTTTGGGGTCAGGACATACTGTATATGGTATAAAAAGAGAGATCATAGATACCTTGGTCCTATTAGTTCCCATGAATTGAATTTAAGGTGATTTAGTCCTTGATATCAAAAGTTTATATCCTCATGCAGTTAATTATATGGTATTTAGAGTTTATAAACTAAGTTATTCAAGATCAATGCATCAAGTATGATACTATAAATCAAGGTTAATAAGGACATTATTTATAGAGCTGGATAGTCGTATTTTACTGTAATGTGAGAGGATAATTACCCCTCTATTAAGAGACTAAAAGAAACATCAGGTGGTAATAGATCTCACAAAATTAGCCTATTTTACCCCTTTTTTCTAATCCAGGATTTTTTATTGATTTTTAAAATTCGCTGTTGTTACCCTCAATTAATACAATTGTGCTTTTGTCACTATCTTATCCTAATATGTTATATATTTCTGCCACCGTGGCTGCCCCAATACGGAAGGAGTGGGACCCAAAATCTGCAACTTCCAAACCCAGGTGGTGCAAGCAGATTTTAAGCACCTTGGAGAATTGGAAGCGAGAAAGCGCAAGTCCATTCTCATGTATTAAAAGTGGCCCCGGATAATCCGGTCTTACTTGCAGAAAACTAGTCATACACCCCACAGGACAACAATCAGTCCCTGTCCTACCCAACACAATCTCTCTCCCCTTTCCCTCCTGGTCAGTTTTGGACCTCCTCAGCCACATTGACACACTGCTCTCCTGTAAGCCAATGTCTACCCGCTGCAGGCCCCTGGGACCTCGCCTGCTAGCCGCAACCAGCTCCCCAACTCTAAATGCTCAACACACCTCCGTCAGCACATCCGATATGCGAAGCAATAGCGAGAAGGTTATAGGTCGCCTCCTATCCTGGGTCTGCCTGCCTTTGAACATGCCACACACAACCCGCTAGACGATAAAGACCTTAGTCAGGTCCCGCTGTCCGGCTAGTTTGAACATAAATGCCAAAGCTGCTGTCTGCTGTACCAACATGGCCTTTGAGAGCCCTTCGTTCTTACAACGCAACAAAAACCATAACAGGACCCCGGTCCTCCTCTCTTCTGAGTCAGCACCCCCGGCCAACTCCACCAGTTCCTGCCACCTCTGCCAGACTTTCCTGTAAGCCACCCATGTATTTGGCGCCAATGAGTACCTTACCAGTGGCGCTACCTCAGCGCTCCATACTCCCAAACTTCCTCAGGGAAGCTGCCGCTCTGTTGCTTCGCTCCAGGCACCAGCAGTCTGAAGCATTCCCATTGGAAATGAGACAGGGCATAAGCAATACCGCTACTTGATCAGGGCACGTGCCTGGCCCGGAACCATAAGTTCCACTGCAAACAACACAACACCAACTGTCGAACAAAACGTATAACCGGCACTGCTGTTGCCCCTCTCACCACTATTTGGAAAGCATCCAATAATTTCTGACACGCGCAGCCGTCCGCCGTGCCTACGAACATGAAGTCATCCAGATAGTGAACCATACTGGAATGACCCGCCACCACCCGTGTGACCCACTGTAGAAACGTACTAAACGTCTTGAAGTAGGCGCATGAAATGGAGCATCACATGGGTAGGCAGAGGTCCACGTAGTACTCCCCCCCCCCAAACTGACATCCCAGCAGATATTGGCTGGATGGTTGCACCTGGTCCCGCGTCCCTCACTAACTGCGCCGCAGCGTCAAAAGACGCATACGAGACGGATGACAAATCCTTGTCAATCCCGTCATTCAACGAAGCACCCTCCGGGTATGACAAGTGGTGAATGAGCCTAAACGTGCCCATTTCTTTCTATGGAACCACCCCCAGTGGTGACAGATGCAAATGCTCTATTGGCAGTACCCTGAATGGCCCTGCCATTCTACCCAAGCTCACTTTCTTCGCAATTTATTCCCTCACTACTCCGGGTACTCGTCTGCTGATTTTAGATTAGTCGGAAAGCTGCCAGTCAATTCCATTTCACATGGAATGACAAAGCCATCTCGGAACCCCTCGGTCAGCAATCGTGCTGCCGCCACCGGCCTCCCACCTTACCGTAGAGTACGAGCCCCGGGAGCATTGCATCCAGCAGCACTGGTGTCCTGCCCATTTTTTGGTGGCTCGCTAATGCGGGCAGCCCCCTTCTGACTCGCTCATCTTGTCGCTGCATGTTCCCTGACGCAACTGGAGCAGGCGTGTTTACACCGGCAATTGGGGGACCATTTGCAAAAGCCTTCGTTGAAGGCGTAGCAAACATTGAGCCCTGTACCAGCTGCGGGGACATGTGGTCTGCCTCCCCCGTTCCGAAAGGACGACATAGCCCGCATAGGTGTCATCACGTTAAGCCAATATGCGATCGCCTTCTCGCTCCATGCCATGTGGGGCCTTGTCGCCATGCATTGGCGGAAGTACTCATCGTACTTCAGCCATGCCATTCCCCCGTACGTCCGATAAGCGCTTCTGATCTCCTACCCCGCTACCCAGTCCCTTAAATCCTTATCTGACAGAGCCACCCCATGACCCCCCAACAAAGCTTTCAGTTCTGCTACTAATTGTCCCTGCTCCCGCCCACCGTGAGCACTCACCTTGTGACCGTGTTGATGGTTCTTGGGGGGCCTTGTCCATGCCCCTGCTCAGGAGCCATCCCATGAGGCCTCCCCTTTCGTGGCTCACGATCAGAGCTGGAACCAATACAGCTGCAGGATCTGCGGGTTGCTAGACCGAAATCTCTCTCTGGAGTCTCTGAAAAGGCAAAAGGAACTTTGACTATCCTGTCTGTGCCTGTAAGATGAGCTCCTGACAGCATCCGCGTCATCAAAGGGAAGACTCACTCTCCTCCCCCACTGACCCTACTGGGTTGCCTAGGTTCCCCAGACCCTGTCCCCGTTGTACACGGTCATTAAGTCCGAAACCGTCAGCAGGAGGCAGAGGAGTCAGTCCTGTAATAGTACCCTGTCTGTCGCTGTCAACTACAGACTTTGTGTTTGTAAAGGGCGGCAGGGAAGCCTGTACCGCCCCTGCTGCCGTTCTAGGAGTGGTCAGTGCAAAAGAAAGAGGACTGTACCTTGTAGTTGCTTTCCTGGCTCTCACCGGGTGAGCCGCTCTGGTTCTTTTGACCACTTCAAGTTGGCATGCTTCGCTGTTATCATGCATCATGTCTTTTACCATGTCCGTGCGTGTCTTCCTCAGAGCGGATGCTCCGGCCCGAGGGCCGCCGTCAGCCTGTGGCAAACTTTGAAAGGCAGAATTAGACGAGACAGCATTACGGCCAGTCCCTGTTGCCACTAAATCCCTCCCTGGGACTGCTGGATTCTTATCAGCCCCTTTAGCCCTGGCAGGACCCTTACCACCCTTTTTGCGAGGGTGCGGTGCTGGAGGAGTGGGGGTGTCGGAGATAATGAGTTGAGTCAGTGGTGTCTCCGAAGGTGCAGCCTGAGATATAGGGTCAACACCTGCAACACCCTTGTCACTCTCTCTCCTCTCTCCGCCCCTGACCGGAATCAACTGTTCAGCCTGCCTGCCAGAGGGGCATTGGTCTCCAAAGTTGCCCAAGCCGCCAGCCACTGCAGACTGCTCTTGGGAAACTGCAGGGGAAGGGGCTGAGGCACCTGCGGGAGTGCCTATGCGGTCCTCTAGCCACCTCACTCCATGGCAAAGGACCTGAGAGCGAATCACCCCTAGGTCAAAAAAGGATGGTCAAAAAAAAATTGGCCAGGGACAGCTACCTAAAGGAATGGACCTGCAGCGGGCAATAAAGAATCCGGGGAATAATGCGCCAACACCCCTCCCGGCTCCTCCCCGCGGCCAGCCAGTCCACCAACCAATCGGCGTGCGCACGGATCTGCCGGGTCACACGACCGTACATGCGACGGGAGCCCTGGGCACTACGGGCCTCCATTCTGCCTGAAATATTCAGACAGTGTTAACATATGTGGTGAAATCTGATAGCTTGGCTGTGAATTATCGCTTTCTTAGTATGAGAGGAATAGCAACTGGAGCTGTGGAGGTAGCTGCATCTGTCTGTATATTTCCTGTATACAGATGAGTATAGTGTGCCATTTGTGATGTATATGATAGTGTTCAGTAAGTTCACCTGTTCTGCAGAGGAGTACCTTTTAAGTTTAATAGATGCGTGGAAGCTTTTGAAAGAATTGTGAAAGGGTTTTTCTCCTTCTGTCAATATGATGAACAGGTCAACTATGTAACAGTAGTATCTGTGAGGTTTGTGGACATATGTGGATAAGAATCTCCATCCAGGTTGTCCATAAATATAATTGTATATTGTGGTGCCATTTTGGTACCCATTGCGGTCCCCATTATGTTTGTTGAAGGTGATGTAGTTGTGGAGAATATATTCCAGTAATTTGATTATAGTATCAGGATTATATTTCTGGTTCTGAGTGTGTGCTGAGAGAAACTTAAGGTACGTTTTGATGTTATCTTTGTGTTGTAAAGAAATTCAATATCCATGGTTACAAGTAGTGTGTTAGTAGGTAGGTCCTTAATCTGTTTGTTGAGAACGTCAGTGATGTCTTGTATATAGCTACTGATGTTTGTAGCCAATCATGGCTACCTCTCCGTCTCCCTCTATGTCACTACCCAGAATACCATCTCATGTGTCTCTCCTTAGCTTCTTCCTTCTTTCTTCCCCTTCTTTCTGTGTTCTGAGTGTGTGCAGAGAAAAAATGAAGGTACGTTTTGGTACCATCTTTGTGTGGGAGGTTGCTGTAAAGAAATTCAACATCCATGTAGTATGTTGAGAACGTCAGTGGTGCCTTGTATATAGCTGCTGGTGTTTGTAGCTACTCATGGCTACCTTAGTCTTTATATATATATATATATATATATATATATATATATATATATATATATATATATATATATATATATAAATTCTTATGCAAATGTACATGTATACGTAAATGTTTTTAGTAATGTAATTAAAAGTATTTAGCCCATTTATGAAATACTACCTTCCAGTAAAGGTTATGCAGAGCCATTATCTATGCCTCTGTTTTATATGCAAACATTACACGGCTTTCTATAAAAACAGTTTTATTATGGTAAATAACTGAAAGAAACTTTGTTATTTAGTAATTAACTCCCACCTTCCTCCATGGAAACCCATATTACCCTATCTCACCCCACAATCCCTCATCAAGCAAATTATGTCCCTGCCTGTGTTCAGAAAAATCTGTAAATTATTTTGGAAGGATGAAGGTTTATTCTGCTGCCAACGTACATCTTGCAACATTCCTTCTATTGCTAGATGTAAAGCTGACGGAGAACTCTAGGCAGAACTCACAGTATTGAGAAAAGCAAAACATGCATTTAAAATTAGGGCTGTAAAGACATGATATATTATAATGTCCAAGCCAGAGGGAACTGCCACCTGCCCATCCAGGGATGTTTCTGCTCACCTAGGATTCTTTAGGCCTACATATATATGTGGATAGATGCCTGTGGGAGTCAACAAATAAAAAAACATTTACTATACCTCTGTACCAGTTGTGCAGACACCTACTCTTAGCTTTGTCCACTCTCAACCTATATTTTTTTTCCTCACTCTCTCTCCTACTCAATCCTTTCTCATTATCATCTTTACAACACTCCCCGATAGTATTTACATCCATTCCAATCCACTATATCCCTCTCAACACCCTCATTCTCTAATCCAAGCTTTAACTTCTCCCTTATGCAAAATAATTACAATCTGGACAGGGCAGCTTCCAATGGGTATATTAGAGGAAACTCCTGAATAAGTAATATTGACAT